>VWZX01001165.1:14272-35455 GCA_013399015.1 Galbula dea | reverse complement strand
GCCAGAGGGGCGAGATGCCATCCAGAGGGACCTGGACAAACTTGAAAAGTGGGCCTCTGAGAATCAAATGAAATTCAAGAAGTCCAAATGTAAGGTCCGGCATCTGGGTAGGAGCAACCCAAGATATGAGTATAGGCTGGGAGAAGAATTCGTTGAGAACAGCCATGCAGAGAAGGACTTGGGGGTCATGATAGATGAAAAGCTGGACATGAGTCATCAATGTGTACTTGCAGCTCAGAAGGCTAACCTTGTCTTGGGATGCATCAAGAGAGGCATGACCAGCAGGTCTAGGGAGGTGATTCTGCCTTTATACTCTGCCCTCTTGAGGCCCCATCTGGAGTACTGTGTCCAGTTCTGGGCTCCTCAGCATAAAAAAGATGTGGACCTCTTGAAGCGGGTCCGGAGGAGGGCCACAAAGATGATCAAAGGACTGGAGCACCTCCCCTATGAGGACAGGCTGAAGGAATTGGGGCTGTTCAGCCTGGAGAGGAGAAGGTTTAGAGGGGACCTTATAGCGGCCTTTCAGCACCTGAAGGGGGATTCTAAGGCAGAAGGGGAGAGACTTTTCTTCTGGTCTTGTTGCAACAGGACATGGGGGAATGGCTACAGGCTGAGGGAGGGGAAATTTAGGCTGGAAATTAGAAGGGGATTCTTTACCCAAAGGGTGGTGAGGCACTGGAACAGGTTGCCCAGAGAGGTTGTGGAGGCCCCATCCCTGGCAGTGTTTAAGGCCAGGCTGGGCCTAGTGTCTAGGCCCTAGATAACCTGGTCAAGTGCATGTGGCATCCCTGCCCATGGCAGGGGATTGGAACTAGGTGATCTTTAAGGTCCCTTCCAACCTGAGCCATTCTATGATTCTATGATACTGAAGTGTAGAGTCGTCATCCAACTATGTATTCGGTTCCTACTGCACAAGATCCTGAACCCTAACATCTCATAATCGTTGCAGCCAAGGTTGCCCTCAACCTCTACCTTTTCAACCAGACCCTCCTTGTTAGTGAGTATCAGGTCCAGCAGTGCTCCCCTCCTAGTGGGTTCACCCACCATTTGCATCAAAAAATTATCATCAATGCATTGGAGGAACCTCCTGGACTGTGAATGGCTGGCTGAGTAGGCCTTCCAGTAAATATCTAGGTAGTTAAAATCCCCCAAAAGAACCAGGGCCTGTGATTGCGAGGCCACTGTCAGCTGCCTGGAGAAAGCCTCATCAGCTTCCTCATCCTGATCAGGTGGCCTGGAATAAACACCCACAACAGTATTACCCATGCTAGCCTGCCCCTGAATTCGCACCCATAAATTCTCAGCTCTCCCCTCATTCACCCCTGGACAGAACTCAATACATTCTAGTTGCTCTCTTACATAAAGAGCAACTGCCCCACTATGCCTTGTAGACCTGTCTTTCCTGAAAAGGACATAGCCATCCATGACCCCATTGCAGTCATGATAGCTGTCCCACCATGTCTTTGTAATTGCCACCAGATCATAACCCCTTGACCTTACATGGGTTTCTAACTCCTCCTCTTTATTCCCCATGCTGTGTGTGTTGGTATACAGGCTTTTCTGGGAGCGAGCTGAGCATGCCAATTCTACCCTAGCTGGGTCGGAGACCTTCTGGTCTGTTGTATTAGATTAACAGTAAGATAAGACTGACTGTGGTCTATGCTTTTTTTCTGATGACTTTAATACTGAAAGGGCAAGGGGACCTGTTGAGACCCTAATACAAAGTAATTTCTTTCTTTAATATAAAGCAAGGCATGTTGCCTCTAAATCTTAATGCTTAACTTAACCAATGAATTTCAGATAGGATAAAACTCTGTGTCTGTGTCTTGATTTCAGATTAAACTCTTCACTACATCACAAGATATAGAAGTCAAAAAGGATGTCAACTTTCCAGAACACAAAAGCACTCTCAGTGTTAAAAAAGCAAGTGTTGCATTGCATAGCAGTGTTGTAAGCACCTCAAAGATGTGGGTTGCCACTGATGAAGATAACAGGTTTTCTTCTGTGTTCTAACGTGTTTCTGTTAGTTTCCCCAATTTATGGAAAAAGGACAAACATGAGTCTTTTGATAAAGTTTTTTGATTAATTGTACCCTTCCAAAGATCAGCTCCTGTGATCACTAGCTGAGAAGGAGAAGATAATGTAAGATATATAGAATGGCTTAATAACCATGAAGGAATGTAATAGAAAGCCAGTAGCTAAACCATTAGTAAAACACCTGAAAATTGTTACTGCTTAAATATATTATGAGGTGCGGGTTTTCTGTTTCACTAACAGATATGCTATAACAAATAAGACAAAATACTTTGAGTTTGATTATCTATCAAAGATCTGTTGTGCTTGCAAAAGCCTGGGGATTATTTTTTAGAATAAATTCTGTCCTAAATACTTGGAAATCCTTTGAGTGACATTCAGCCAATTTGCAGTCAACAAAATCTCTATTGATGATTTCTATAGCACTATAATTTTATCTCTAATTACTGTCTAGAAAACTGTTATTAATATTTCTTTTTAAGTTTTGAAAAGAAAGAATATTCAATGTCCCAAGGCAAGAAAATGTGAGGTCTATATAGCTAATTCATCCATCTTGCATCAAACTAATTGAAGTCCGAAGTAAACATGCAAAATCCCTTTTTGTTTCCTTGTTTTGAACTTCAGATATCAACAAATATTTGTGAAGAAGAAAGTCTCTTCTCAGAATGACTAATTAGAAGCTTTCACTAAACCTATTATAAGTGGTCACTTTCGTGAACTGGTGAAATCTAAAGAACTTTTTTGGCATTTTATGTAGATATTGAAAATCCTCCTGCAACTTCTTTGTATCACATTGAAAGCACAGGACATAGATTGAAAAGATGGAGAACTGATACAAAAACTTCATTTCTCTGTGTAAGCTGCATATCTCTCACCTTTGAGTAGCAGTGTCTGACTTGTCTTTGTTCTTCAGTCTTTTGAATGGAATGCATGAGTAGGGATTTTACTGGCAAAGCTTTGTAATTATTTGCTCGATACCTATGAATGTGTATATAAGTATCAGAATTTTTTCCACTATCTGGTAATTACTGCTGTGGCTAGTGTTACAGTGTTCCATAATGTCCTGGTTTGGGTTAAGATGTCCTGGTTTGGGATAGAACAGAATTAATTATGTTCAGTGATTTTATTTTCTAAAAAAGTATTCCATCCCATATACATCATATTCAGTATCTACCACCCCCCCACACACACCTTGCCAGAGCTACCTGAACTTCCCCTGTAAACCCTGAAATTCCTGAATCTTAAGTAAGGACCCTGCCCCCAGGGGGAAACAGAAATCGGAGGGTTTTGGGACCCTGGGTGTGGGGCTGGGATTTAGTGTGGGGGGATTGTAGTCTGTGCTGGCTGCTGGAACATGGGGGAGCTGCTTGAACTGAGAGCTGAAAGCGTGGCTGCCTGGAGGGGACTTGAGGTGCTACAGGGAGCTCCAACATGGAACGTTTGCAGCTTCAGTGGTGACGTAGCCATTATAAAAAAAGGGGAGTTGGGTTCGGTGTTTGGGTCCTGTATACATTTATATATATATTTCATTTAACATTGTTAATATTATTAAAGTAGTTTTAGCTTTACTTTCCAATCCAGAAGCCCCTCTGCCCTTATTGTTCCCTATCGCTTCTGGCTGGGGGGAAAGGGGGTAATCAGGAACTTCTGCCGTGGGTCTGGTAATTGGTTTAGCCTCTCCACCCACGACACATTCTAGACCATTTTCTGAAGCTTTATCACACATTAAGACTTCCCTGGGATTCAGTGCTCTTTCAGTCCCTATTCAGCTAGGCATATATCTGAACCCCATCACTGTAATAACCAATGATACATCCGTATTTATAGAGCATGTCTTGCCTACTGACAGTCAGAGTAGTAAAAATGTTTTGTAAAACCAGAAAAAGATAAGTCAGCTTGCTGCTTATCTATCAGATAGTACAGTCTTCGTAGCAACATATGCCTTGAACGTAGCTACTTAGGGAAATATGCTAAGAAAACAGATGTTCCACTGCAAGTGGAATCTTCTGTGAATTCGTATCTTGGTCCTAAATTCGCTGTCAGTCAGAAGAGAGGGTTGATAAAATGCTTCAAATCCCCTTATTAATTCATTCCTATGTTACTAATGATGACTGTTATTATTTATTTTTATATCTCCCAAATGTATGCCACATGTTTCAGAGCTCATATTTCACAAATATAATACAATTAACTTGCTAGCATAGAGAGCTGTAAACTTTTTTTATACTGTAGACCACAGTCTCAGACAAAATTTCTTCCTAGAGCACTTCCTCTGCTGTTCATGACATTAATCTATTGTACTAATGGTCCCTTTGATTATCAGATAAATTGCTTGCAAAAGGAAAAAAAAAAAGGAAAGAGTTTAATGGATATTTTCTTCCTCTTTAAAATGTAATCTCTCTGTTGAAAGTAAAATAATACAGAAGACATTATCAACTCTCTCACCAGAGACCACCATCAAACATTTCCCATACCACAATATAAAAGCCTCTAGCTTATTATCCATAAACAATCATTTGCATCATTCTGTCTATGGTAAGGTTAGAATTCACATTACTTTTTATCAAACACATACCATAAAACTGTTGGTAAAAAGAAAGATTTGCAGAAAAACTGAATGCAGCTTCGGGCTGATGTAATGTTTTAATTTTTCAAGACAGTAAAAATTACTGCTGTATTTACAATGGATGACCTGAGATGAAATGGAACATGCCAGGTTTAATTTTTGTCTTACTTTCTTTACTTTTTTCCAATGACCAACATACTTAACTCTTGACATTTCAGAAACATATGTGGTGTATAAGAATATTTGGAAGATTTCAGATCAATAATTCACATAACTAGATTTTGACATTAACAGGTTTCATGGATAGCATTCAGGAGAAGACAAATATAACAGGAAGAAATACTAAGGCTACTTGTGTAACAGAGCTGATGTCTATAAAAAATCTCAACTTTCATGGCATCAGACAAGTTCATAAGCAAGCTGATGTGTTGACATTTTCAAAGTGTTTGCCATCAATAACCAAATTTTAAGTAATATATTAAAATCTACCATTTCCTAAAAGTTTCTGCATGCCTCTCAACCCCCCTGCATACAGGTCAAAATATTAAATTTCTGCATCTTTAATTATATAAAGAAAATTTTTTTTTTCAAAAATCAATAGCAATGTTAAAATGACAACTATTTTTAAAAAAGCTGGAGCATTAGTTTATTATAGAACCCCTAAAACCCAGACACTTCTATAAATACTAAGAATATGATTACAATTAAAAAACAAACAAACAAACAAACAAACACAAACCAAATTATTTTTCACTATTTTGTGTAATTTTTCCAAAATATTGTAAGCATCTGTGGTCATACAGTTTTTGTCTAAGCTTAGGAAAAGCAAAATGGTACAGATTTTATTCACTGTAAGCATAACTTTACTTAATATTTATCTCTACATATATGTATACCTGAATGTCACTGATTACACAAATACCTTTTCTTCTACAAATTTCAGGTTAAAAGGAGATCTTGAATTTACCTCAAGAATTTAGTTTCACCAGAGAAAGGAGAAGGTGAAAGGACTGAAAAGGGGCAAAGCAAAGCAAGGAAAAAAAATGTTACTTACATAGTTACTCCTGACAAAGAAAAACTAATATGAATTGGTATTTATAGGTTAAAAAAAAAAAAAAGAAAACCTCAACAGTGCCAATAGGTTTCTTGTGTTATAATGGTTTTATATTTCTCTGTGCACTTTTGGTATGGTTTTTTTTATTGCTACTGGGCAATGAGTTGCTTTTTTCAAGCAGACTTGACAATCTGTTTCACAAAACTCAACAAACATTGTGGAACAGAAGGACTGAGGTGCTATTACAACATATATATATGAATAAAGATGAAGAGTATTTAGCATCAGTTACATCCTTCATGTCAGTGCCCAAACCATAAAAAGAATGATTCTTCAATCCTATCCTCTTAAGAAATATTTACTTGGTCTTTGTTGGTATAAAACTGAGCAAGTCATCTTTGGGTAAAAAAAAGTTGGTAAGACATAAAGGCCAGAAGATAGTGCAAACTAACTGTGAGAATGTTATTACTCCTGGCTAGATGTCCTGAATTATGGGCAATAAGAAGTTTCTACAGAAATGCTGAACATGGCTGGAAATCTGGTGTGCTTGATAGTAGTTTAAATTGACTGAAAGCTTCAAGGATCTGCCTTGTGGTTGAATATAGCATACTGAACACAGATGCAAGTGTGTGAGAAAGTAAGAACTGAACACACAGAAATAAAAGGAAAATGAAACTTGGCTCTGAGATGTCATAGTCTCTCCAGGACGAAAACACCATTGTTGTGCAACACATTCTTTCCTTATGGATCTGCCAACAGCCTGGCAATATGTTAAAAAGGAAACACTGAGATATATAAGGATCTGTAACTCCAAATTTAATATTTACATCTTATTTAAAAATCAAGCACTTTTAGGTTTTGAGATGAAATTAGGTGATTGGGTATTTTGCAGAGTTTTGTGGGTTTGTTTTTTCTTTTTTTTTTTTCATTTGAACTACATGGTATACAACTACATGAGAAGCAGCTTACAAAAGAAATGTGATTTTTTAAGTCTTTCCCGAAGTTCTATCCATGAAGATGGGAGATAGAGTGCAAACCTCAATGAAGCTTAATGAAATTTCATTTAAATTAATTGTTGCTTATTTAGTAATCAAGGTAGTTCTTACTGCTTTGAAATGAACCTTTTCTTTTCTCCTGAGAAATACTGCATACTCAAACAGTGTCAACCTTATTTCCCAGTTAAGTAAGTTAAACAAGTTTTGTGAGCCTTTCTGCATTACATAATAAAACATGACAATGTAATGTGAGTGACATAACCTAACATGACTCATTAGATTCCCGCTGGAATATTAACAATAGCAATCTTTTTCAGAATTGTGATATTCCTAGTGATGAGCTTATATAATGTATCTAAGATAAATATTTTCAAGGTAAAATAAGGAATTATTTTTGGGAAAATAAATCATACTTATTTAATCATCTTGCATATTTTCTTAGATATTTTTATTCTAAGCATAACTAGAACTAAGTAGCAGTCAACTGTTGAGCATATTGTCATTAAAATGTTGCAGAACTGCCATAAAGGTGATGACAAATACACTGACCTTGGAACTGAGTAAATAAGTAGCAGCTAATGGGTTCTGCTATACTGGAAGCAAGATACAGCTTTCAACAGACTTGTCCTGACTTTGCCTCAGATAGAAAAAGGTCAGCGTACTAGCTGATAGTTATTGACAGATACTTATTTAGGTTCAGGATAATAGCTTTGAAAGTAAAATCACAAAGCTATTTTGGATGATTGCTTAGAACCTTGGCAGATAGATTGAAAATGCTCTTAGCTTGTATTTGTTGGCATTTTTATAGAGTCATTTCGTCGTTTTCTTTTATGGTATCTTGAATGTTGTCACCCATTACTCACTAAGATCCTATTTTGAAGAGCATAAAATCTAAACCAAATTAAAAAGCTGACTTGCAAAGCTAAGGAATGCTCTGGTTAACTAAAATCTAACTGCAAATTTTACTGTTCAGTTACTTGCTTAGCTTGTTCCATAATAGTGACTTGTCATGCCCCTTTAGAAAGAGATATTATTTAGAAATTTTAAAGAGAAACTTTGAAATTATACTAAATGTAGCTTAATATAACTGCATCAGTTTTTCAGAGGTTAGGCCTCAAAAAATAATAAAACCCCCACAACTTACACCTTAGTATAGGCTTTGTTGCCAGAGGATCTAGTCACTATTCTCCCAAGGTCACCCAAAGCAGCAGGCAGCTTACCAGTGGAGAATCAGCTCCATTACTCCATTTTCCCCCATTTCCTTCCAGTGTCCTGCTGACTGAAAAGTAGCACCCCAAAAGAGTTGTTTGGCTAAGGAAAAGATGAAAACTATAATAGAAGCATCAGAAAAAGCAATGAAGAGCAGAAAGTGGAGATTTCTGAAGCAAAGTTTAAATATCAGTATTTGTTAGTACTACATATAAGCTAAAAGACATTCTGAAATCAGACATAAAAGACATTTGAAAATATCTGAACATCTGAAATAAAAGACATTTGAAATCAGCATTGTCTCAACTTCACTGTTTGACTGATGAGAAACATATTGTGAAATTAAGTGAAAAAAAACAAGGAGCAGAAATTGAAAACTCATTAAAGCCCTGTAATTTCATTAATCTTTAGAGAGCCATTACCTCAACTGTATATTTAATAATATTAATAGCTCCATGAGATTGTGTTTAATAAGCCTTCGAACTTGGAAGAAGGTGAAAGATTCCAAAATATCACTAAATAACTGTTTCTAGTGGTTAGCTACTGTGACAAAAAAAAAAGTTTCTTATTTACAGCATTATTTTTTCCAGCTTTCTCTACTCATTGCTGTATTTTACCATGCCTCTGACTGCAAGATTAAAAGCAGTCTACTGACAAAAATCCTCTCCCTTGTTAGCTGCTCAAAGATCATGGTCAGGCTGCACAATCTTCCCTCAGATAACAGGACAGATTACATTTCTTGAGCACACTCTTGAGACTGAGCTTTCCTGCTGTGTTTGAGGAGTTTACTAGGTCCTTGTCTCTCAATCTTTCTCTATGATGAGCACTCTTACAATTAGGAACATGTTACAAAAAGTACCTTGTTCCTATCTTGCTATAGCCATGTATACTCAAGCTGGACCAGTAAAAGGCACGCAAATGCTAAGGAATCTTTGAGAAGGAGGGACAAAATGTGATATGGCATTGTACAAGATCCACTTTAGCATCCAACTTTAAACTAATGAAATGGTCTACAGTAAATCCTTTCTCTGTGGCAATTATTCTTTCCTACTTGTACATGTGTACTTTCCTGTTTAAGCAATACTATAATCCATGGTAACCTCGGCCATCATTTTATTTTTGCAAGTTAAACTGAATTAGTTCCAAAGAAAGATATTAGATCTCCCTTGAGTATCTGCTTATCAAAATATTACCTCCTGCACTATAAGTACAATAGTGCAATCACCACTTTTTATTCCCAGGTATGCACAGCTGTTCACCCTAAAGACTTGTGCATAATTTACTTGTACTTATCTTTTGTTGAGGGTAGAGGCTGGGCCAACAACGAACCCACGGACAGACGTTCTCTATTACCCCCTCTATCCCCCTCCCCACGGCAGGAAGGGATAGGGGATAAGAGAGGCAGAGAGACTTCTGGATTGGAAAATAAAACTAAGACCACTTTAAATAATAATAACAATGTTAAATGAAATATATACAAATATATACAGAACCCAATACTGAACCCAAACCCAAACCCCCTTTCAATGATAACTACACCACCACTGAAGCTCCGGCAAGCTCTGGCAACAGGCGTCTGGACACCAGATGTGTCCCAGTACAGGATGAATCCGGCTGCCCTGGGGGCAGGGTCCTGGTACCGGATGCCAAAACTTAAGAGTCAGGAATCTCGGGTCTTAAAATGGAAGTCTAGCAGGAGACTCTAGCAAGGGGGGACTGACTCTCAGTTTCTATATCAAATATGACGTATATGGAATAGAATACTTCTAGAAAGTACAATCACCGAACAGAGTTAGGTCTGCTCTAACTCAAACCAGGACATCTTCATACACTTCATCAAATTTGGAAGAATTTACACATTTGAATAAAAACATGTTTCTATTTCTATCCATTTAATTGGTAAAAAAAAAGAAAACTAAAATAAAATTAATTAACATTCAGCCATTTCTTTTGTAATCTCACTAGAAACATCTTTAAGTAATGCTTTTTCTTTTGGAAGTATTGCAGAACATTTTACTCATAGAGTTTTGTAGGCATAAAAGAAGCTATAACAGGGCCTTTTCTCTTAACTGGAATTCTTAATTTTTGACACACTTGTGTTTAACTTGACACATAATTTAGTAGAGGCAGTATGTATAAACTTTAGTCAAGAATTTCTACCTACTGAGGAATAATAATGATACAAAATCATCACAATATATTTGGCTGAAATCTAGGTAATTAGTAGGACCTAAAGATGTCTTGAAAACTGGGAATTGTCATAGAACAAAGTGTTGTGTGTTACTAAGGAGTGCTATAGGGAATGGTGATCATGAAAAGTCATAAGGAAATTTGCAGATGGTGGAAAGATTTGTCAGTAACAAAAAACCCCAATTTACAACTCCTTTAAAACGTTCCCTTCACTTTTTATTAAGCATTATGCCAAAATGTTCCATAAAAACTTAAAGTAGTTAATAACATTTTAACATAACCATGTCTAATGCAGTATAAGCCACAGTACATAAGGTAAGAGTCCCTTTAAACTATGGTGTTGAACATGATCAACATGGAAACCTGTATCCAGAAAGATTTACATATCTGTGGTGCATAAGTAAAATACAATGGATAAGAAGTAATCGTACCACACCATATATATGGCAAATACACAGTACTAACATCCTAACCAGAACTATCACCAGAATTGGAAAAATATTCCAGATGCAAATACAGCTCAAGAAGAGAGTTGAAAAATGGTAGAGATCCGAAGTCTCACAAGAATGACTCACAGTCTGGGGAACAAACCTTGTCAATGAAGCCACCTAGCTCTTTTCATGTTGTTTAATAAGCAAATACAAATGTTATGCAAGCACAAACAAAAAATCTATCACTAGGAATAATGTTAATTGCACAATTCAGAATACCAGAAAAAGTTTTAACATCCTTCAACACATCAAAACTGTAGCTGGACAAATGTACACCTGTCAAAGATGTGTATTTTTTTAATGTTAAGGTTTTTATTAAATGTTGGGAATGAGATTATTTCTCTGAAAATAATCATTCAGGAATGGAATGTTTGATAGGGAGTCCAGGACCAATGGAGAAAGTACAGTATTTCAAAAGCCTCTTGAAATGTGCAAAAGTGCAGATTCTTAGATATACTACAGAGAAGCTTTGGTAAAAAGAATTGTTAGAAAATGTACAAAAAAGGTATAAGGTATTTATATGCTTTTTAAAAATGCCTTAAACATAAACATCTATATAAAACCGTTAGGCAGCTCCTGATTTTAGCAACCTTTCCTACATTGTTGATTACTTCTGTTTGTCTTTGGCTCGTGTTTCTTTAGCATTATTCCAGTTGAAAATAAAATACTAAAAAGAAAGAATTTCTGGACAAACATAGCAGTTAGTATTCTACCTTACATGTCTAATAAATAAAGGAAAAAAATCCGATCCCCAGTCATTAGAATTATTTACAAATATCATAGTATTTTCTTTCCCCTTACAACTCTTAAATCAAGACAAGAGATCTTTGTAGTAGAAACATAGTAATTCAATCAGTGTTACCGGCCATAAAAAGATAAATAATAGTTCTTTTGAAGATCAGACTGGAGAATAGAGCATTTGCATCACTTTCTAAATCTATCTTGTATCCTAAATATGGCATGCACTTCTTGTTCACAGTGATACCATATTCTACAAATACTTAATACTTTTCCTATAGTGAAAATAATCTACTATTAAATGATACTATAAGCAACCCTAATTTAACAAACATGTTTATTTCAAGACATATGTGAGTTAATAAAGGGTTACTAGGATAGGATATTTGGCCTAAAATACACAGTGCAGGAAAATAGAGCTAAGAGAGGAATAGAGTAGGCCTGCGAAGATAAAATACAAGAACTAAGGGGCCCCACTACTAGATAATGGGAAAAGCCAGCTGAAGGACTACTGGACAGAAGAGTTTTGTGACCATGGCAGCTGACAATTCAGCAAAATCAGACAAAGTTGAAAAGTTCACCATGAAGAAGACTTTGAGCCTTCCTCTAAAGACCACTGCACACAACCACCAAGAGAGTCTGGTGGCAATTACAGAGACATGGTGGGACAGCTATCATGACTGCAATGGGGTCATGGATGGCTATGTCCTTTTCAGGAAAGACAGGTCTACAAGGCATAGTGGGGCAGTTGCTCTTTATGTAAGAGAGCAACTAGAATGTATTGAGTTCTGTCCAGGGGTGAATGAGGGGAGAGCTGAGAATTTATGGGTGCGAATTCAGGGGCAGGCTAGCATGGGTAATACTGTTGTGGGTGTTTATTCCAGGCCACCTGATCAGGATGAGGAAGCTGATGAGGCTTTCTCCAGGCAGCTGACAGTGGCCTCGCAATCACAGGCCCTGGTTCTTTTGGGGGATTTTAACTACCTAGATATTTACTGGAAGGCCTACTCAGCCAGCCATTCACAGTCCAGGAGGTTCCTCCAATGCATTGATGATAATTTTTTGATGCAAATGGTGGGTGAACCCACTAGGAGGGGAGCACTGCTGGACCTGATACTCACTAACAAAGAGTGTCTGGTTGAAGAGGTAGAGGTTAAGGGCAACCTTGGCTGCAACGATTATGAGATGTTAGGGTTCAGGATCTTGTGCAGTAGAAACCAAATACCTAGTCAGATGACAGCTCTACACTTCAGTAGGGCCAAATTTGATCTTTTCAAGAAATTGCATGGGGAAATCTTAAGGGATAGGCTACTAGA
The DNA here is from genome assembly GCA_013399015.1 of Galbula dea. NCBI lineage: Eukaryota > Metazoa > Chordata > Aves > Piciformes > Galbulidae > Galbula > Galbula dea. The sequence continues at coordinate 22,862 of VWZX01001165.1, read as the reverse complement.
AGATAAAGGGGCCCAAGAGAGTTGTTTAACATTCAAGGACAACTTCTTCCAAGCTCAAGATCGGAGCATCCCAACACATAGAAAATTGGGAAAAGGAGCTAGCAGACCTGCATGGTTAAGTAAGGAATTGCTGGGCAAACCCAAGTGGAAGAAGAGAGTCTCCAGACTCAGAAGGATGGGCTGGCCCCATGGGAAGAATATAAGCCTGTTGTCAGAGGATGTAGGCAGCAACTATGAAACCCAAGGCCTCTCTAGCATTAAAGCCTGCAAGGGAGGTCAAGGAAAATAGGAAGGGCTTCTTCAAACACATTGCGGGAAAAACTAAGCGTAGACGCAATGTAGGCCCACTGCTGAATGAGGTGTGTGCCTCCGTGACAGAAGATACAAAGAAGGTGGAGTTACTGAATGCCTTCTTTGTCTCTTTCTGTACTGTTGGAGACTGTCCTCAGGAGCCTCAGGCCCCTGAGTTTCCTGATGAAGTTAGGATGATGGAGGAGTTTTCCTTAGTTGAGGAGGACTGTGTTAGGAAGCAAGCCATCTGGACATCCATAAAACCATGGCTCCTGAGGGGATATACCTACAGGTGTGGAGGGAGCTGGCAGAAGTCATTGCCAGTCCACTCTCCAAAGTCTCTGGTAAGTCCTGGGAGACAGGAGGGGTGCCCAGGGATTGGTGGAAGGCAAATGCCACTCCAGTCTTCAAAAAGGACAAGAAGGAAGACCAAGGTAACTGTAGACCGGTCAGCCTCATCTCCATCCCTGGAAAGGTGATGGAACACTTTATCCTCGACTCTGTCTCAAGGCATATAAAGGAGAAGGGGTCATTGGGAGCAGTCAGCATGGGTTTACCAGGGGAAGTCATGTTTGACCAACCTGATAGCCTTTGATGAGGACATAACGAGGTGGATAGACGAAGGTAGAGCAGTGGATGTTGTTTATCTTGATTTCAGGAAAGCATTTGACATTGTCTCTCACAGCATTCTTGCAGGTATACTCAGAAAGTGTGGTCTGGATGATTGGGTAGAGAGGTGGTCTGTGAACTGGTTGAAGGACAAAAACTAGAGAGATGTGTTCAATGGGATGGTGTCTCTTTGGAAGCCTGTCTATAGTGGAGTTCTTCAGGGATCAGTACTGGGACCAGTACTTTTCAGTCTATTTATTAATAACCTGGATGAGGGAACAGAGAGCACTGTCAGCAAATTTGCTGATGACACTAAAGTGGGTGGAGTGGTAGACACACCGGAGGGTTGTGCTGCCATTCAGTGTGACGTAGAAATGCTGGAGAGTTGGGCAGGGAGAAATTTAATGAAATTCAATAAGGCCAAGTGTTGATTTTTGCACCTGGGAAAGACCAAGCCCATGGGTAAGTATAGTTTGGGGGCTGAGCTGTTGGAGAGCAGTGAAGGGTAAAGGGACCTAGGGGTTCTAATAGATGGAAGAATGACCATGAGCCAGCAGTGTGCTCTTGTGGGTAGGAGGGTCAATGGCATTCTAGGGTGTATTAGTAGGGGTCTGGTTAGTAGGTCAAGAGAGGTTCTTCTCCCCCTTGACTCTTCCCTGGTGAGGCCACATCTGGAATCTTGTGTTCAGCTCTGGGCCCCTCAGTTTAAGAACAATGGGGAACTGCTTGAAAGAGTCCATCACAGAGCTACCGAGATGATGAAGAGGCTGGAACATCTTTCTTCTGAGGAAAGGCTGTGGGAGCTGGGTCTCTTTAGCTTGGAGAAGAGGAGACTAAGGGGTGACTTAATTCATGCTTTTAAATATGTGAAGGGTGTGTGTCAGGAAGATGGGTTCAAGCTCTTCTCAGTGAAGCCCAGTGACAAGACAAAGGGCAATGGCTGTAAGGTGAAGCATAGGAGGTTCAGTGTGAATACAAAAAAAAAATGTTTTCACAGTGAGAGAACAGACTTCCCACAGAGGTTGTGGAGTCTCCTTCTATGGAGGTATTCAAAACCTACCTGGATGCATTTCTGTGTGACCTGGTCTAGGGAATCCTGCTGTGGCAGGGGGTTGGACTAGGTGATCTTTCAAGGTCCCTTCCAGCTCCTAACATTCTGTGATTCTGTGAAGTCTGGTTTCCTTCTTTGCTATAGGAAACCAAGAAGAACATGATGAAATATGCAAGGCAGATGATCAATGCAATCATATCATCTTCAGCATCAAATCTTCAGGCTCAAATTGATCACAGTTAGGTCAACAGGTAATCTGGTAGGATTCTGTAAGGAAAGACAAATTTTCTCCCAGTCAAGGAAATATAAATCTAGATTATGTACATGACGGTCATTGAGGAAAACAACTGGACAAAGATTATTGAACAAATATTGAACAAAGAGAAAAAGTGAGCTTGTGTCTATATTTTTTTTGAAAGAAGTTACAAATTTAGGGAGAAGAAAGGGCTTATCTGAAGAGCACCTACATCATAAATATTACAAGAAAAAATAATAGAATAAAAACAAACAATTCTATGAATGCCAGAATGAACTTAGTCTTTTTCTTGCAGCCTTGTGTTTTCACATATACTTTCTTTTGGTACCTGACATTATTTAGTTACTGACGGAAACATTTCTTAAAACTTTGGCAATTGTAAGAATGCATTGTCTCCCATGTAAATATTCTGAGATCCACTGCATTTTTTTATGTTACAGCTTTTCTCTTAGCTGTGGTCTCCATTCTCTGTGCAGTTACTTGAGTTCATAGGCATTTTATAAATTTTGTGTACCTTCCTCTCCTCTGCAAAGTTTTCTCACACTGGCCAGCAATCTCAACAGTCGTTAGAGCTGCATAGACACAAGCATGTGATCACATGAGACTTGCTTACTGGGAAACTATGCTAAAAATATTTAAGAATCTTTACCTTCATTACTACTTATGGTATTTTTTTGCCCAATATGTGAATTCAAAACTGAATAAAGCACTGTTGTGAGCGTAAGTGGTCTGTTTATTAGTTTTAACATGAGCAAAGCATCCATTTGGTAGCCTTCATGGTATCATGGAATTTCTTAAGTCTGTTTTTTAATTTTAACAATGTCGCAGATAATGAATTACATTGACATTTCTTCCCATGAGCATATCCATGTGAGAATGCATATGCTTATATAATTTTTCAGTGACATTTTTCTCTGAGAAGAAGTATAAGGTAATCAATTTTCCTGGTCAGCAATTCTCACTTTTTAAAAAATACATAGTTCTGGAAAATGCCTTATATGCCTGTATTTTTATCTCAGTTGTCTCTTTAATGAAAAAGCTTAACTGTGGCAGAGGTGGGAAGAATATTTCTTTTTGCATTTAATTTTATGGGATTATATTCAGGACTTTTCTAACCCTTCTATTTATGACTGTGTTTTTTTTCTTTAAAGCAAAAAAATAAACTGCTGTCTTCCTTTATGGTTAGTGCAAATTGCAAACATAAATCAGTGTGCACTCGTTCAGGCATAAAACAATATGTAGTTGGGAAATATATATAAAAGTCTTGCTCATGTTTTAAACTATTTTTAGTCAGTGTTCTTTACACTAGAAAATAAAACCACAAAGTTTGATGGAAATATTAAATATACATAAATAATGAGTATATGTAGTATCCTAGTTTGGGCTAGAACAGAACTAATTCTGTACACCAATTTTACTTTTTAGCTAAAGCTCCTCCAAGTAACTGCACTTTCTGAAATTAACAACATGTTTTTACAGACACTGCCTACTTCTAGCAGTGATAAGACCTAATGTTTAGATTTACTGCCAGGGATTGTAATGCAAACCAATGTCAGTGTCTCATCTTAGGGGGTGTAGAGTAAAAACTGCACCTAGAGGGAGGAGCAGACAGAACAGGTGACCCTGAACTGACCAGCTAAGAATTCCATTTAATATATATTATTTTCAATATAAAACTGAGGGTCAGTTCTTCCTTCCTTCCCTCTTCTTCTCTTGCTCTTCTTCAATCTTCATCATCTGAGGAGAACTCTGTCTGCTCTGCCCTCGATGCTGATCCATAAGTTCCTGAATCCAGTTCCAGGATCCAGCCCTTGAGCCTGGTTCCTGTCTGCTTATGAGGTTTCTTGGCACATTATCTGTGGTGATGGTGACGTACTTGCTATAAGGATGGGTTTGGGTTCAGTATTGGTTTTGTACATATTTGTGTATATTTAATTTTATCATTATTATTATCATTAAAGTAGTTTTAGTTTTCTTTTCCAAATCACAATTCTCTTATTCCTGTTGTCTGGTGGGGGAAGAGGGAGTAACAAGGAGCATCTGCCACTGGGTTGGTGGTTGGCCCAGTCCTGATACTTAAAATGTAGAAAGGCCATATAGACATTCTCAGGCCAGGATGCTAGAGTCATTGATGTGGCTACATCAGAAGAGCAACATCTACCAATATTCTACCCTCACTGGACTGGAAGCAGTGAAGTATTTCATTACTGGATAGTGCTATGTGAAGTGATAGGGTTGTTGCATTTGTTTATATTTCTTGACCAGACTGACCAGTTTAAACCTTCATGATTAAACATGGGATGTTTATCTGAAGAAAAAGAAAAAAAGATGAAGAAGAGATAAAGCCTTGGATTTGCTATTCCTTTCTTAACAGTTAAATTAAGAGCATGGCTACAGCAACAGACAAGTTACAGTTTTAAGATAGATCTCCTTCTCACATTTTATTTCACGAAAAAGAAACAGCTGGCGTTTTTAATTCAAATTTGCATATAAAGCAGCCAAATGGGTGACTTACATTTCAGTTCTGGTAGGTATGACGTTTCCATCCCGGCTTTTTAGGCTGATAGAATGCATCTCCACAACACAAAAACGATTCAGCCAACTCAGGGGTCCTGTTATCTGTCACAATGCAAGACAGAGCTGTGACCACTGGGCAGATGGTTGTTGCCAGTTTCTCTGCATGCCTGAAGGATTATCTGCTTGCCTGACAACAGCCATCTCCAGTTTTCTAAGTAGCATCAATAGTCCAGTAATCTGGCCCAGGCAGACATGCTGTGTCTTCTCCTTCCAGACTATGGCAGCACAGCAGCCTGCTGTCTCTGGGTAGCAGCAACGAGAGCCATCAGGGAGTGGAAATGAAGCATACGTTCAGCAGCTGGCTGAACCTCAAGAATTGGCAGGGAATTCAGATATGCTTAAGAGCATCTGCAGTAAGTGCCCATTGTAAAGCACTCTTTGGAAGATCTTCTCTTCCTCCACTGAGTTTAGGCATCTCCTAAGGAGTATAGTCTACTGATGCAGCATCAAAATGAGATGGAAAATTGTCTTTCTCCTCTACTTTCCTATATGTTGACACAAAAAGTTCTGTAGGCATAAAGCTTTCTTCTAATCAGTTTGAATCTGGGCAATAAATAGTAGTTCTAGCGTTCTACAGCAGGATTTTCCTTAAGGAATGCTTGGTCTATTAACTGATTACTTCAGGTAACCCATACACACTACATATATACTGTGATGCCTCAACAGCTGTAACAGAAAAGTGCTTGTCATATATGCTGCTTATGAGTACCAGCAATAGCTATCAGCTTTTGTAGAAGTACATTTAGTATCTCCTTTCTGGAGAAAATATATAGAACCTCTCAGTACTTAATGGCCCATCTCCATAATTGACATGGGGGACTTTTTAGTAAATTCTGTGACATTTACCTCAAAATAGTTATTTTCTTTTCTGTATTCTGTAAGAATAGTAGCTCTTACTGGCTTTCCACTTTTATTAAATTTCACAAATGTTTTCGTAATGCAGCTGCCTACTGTCGAAGAGGAATACACTGCTTTGACATGTTGACCTGAAGCTACACCTATGTATGTTTCTGTGCCTAAGAAATGCTAAATACTACTTTTGATGCTCTTACTGTATCATTTTTGTCTTGTGCTTGTTTACTAGTTAACCAAAATCTACTTGGAAAAACTAACCTCCAAAGAAAAAGCAGCATGTGATTTCCTTGCAAATGAGTCAATTGTTTTCAGGTCTTCATGATGAAGTGTATGATAAAAAGAATTTTAATGCTAAAAGACTCTATACTCCCTGTCTCTTACAATTCTCCACTTTTTTACTGGGATGCTCTCTGGCATTCTGTAATCTTGCGGAAGTCATAATTTACTCATTTTAATCATGGCTAACCTCTTGACATTGCCTTTGGATAGATATATTTTCTTATCAGTGACAACAGCAACAGTACACAGAAATTCTGTGCACATTTAGAGATGCAGTGTGGATGTTAGCTACCAAAACAAAGAGGTGTTACTTACTGTATAACTATAAATCATCATTTCTTAGACAAATGAAATCTTTCTTGTTTGGTAACTTTACATGTAGACTTAGACTTGTTTATTTTCTGCCTCTGTACAAATTTTCAGAGGCATTGCCTGCTATGAAAGTGATGTCAGTCTCTTCTGAAATGGCCATCCGTGCTCACAGAATTGTATTCACATCCCATGGATATGAATGTTCACTCCATACCTCCTGAAGTACTATCAAATGAGTCTATATAAATTATTGGCTTCCCAACTGTCTACCACATTCCTTCCTTCAAGGCTTCCAGCCTTTTCTTTTCCGTAACTCCTGCACCCGTGCACAGTAATAACATATTATTGTAGAACAGAGTTTGCTTTTAATTAGGTTTCCATGAGTTTAGCTCACTGTAACTCCACCGGATGCAGTATGTGAATCATATACATTGTCAGCTGTAGCATGTCATTGCAGCAATACATTGCTCTCTAGAGCTATGTGCTGGTTACATAAGCTCTGTATGGTATTAACTCATCTTTTTGTAACAGATGCAAAATCAGCAGCCTGTCCTTAGGCTTGTAGGTTACTAGACATTTTCTGTGCCTAATTCCATTTTTTCAGTAGGGTTATACTATCATGAAGGGATTCAGCTGCATAAGAGATGACCTGGCAACATTTGCCAGACCACAAATTATTCAACATATGTTTTAAATTTTTTTTTTAAGTAATATAGTAACAGTGGGAAGAGTAAACAGACATAAATATGACAGCTTTTTTGTAAAAAATATGTTGTATTGATGTCACGTATCAAGTTCAAAAGTTAAGGCAAAGATAAATTTGAAATATCATAGTTTCAGAACTCAACCTCATCAATTTATCCTATAACATTTCTGGCAAATAAAATCTTTAGACTCCAAACCTAAGGATTTTCATATTTTGGTATCTGATCAACAGTGGGATTAGAAGTGATAAAACACCCTCATAATTTAAGGGCCAGCATATTTAAAATTAAATTGCATATTGATTTTACTCTCCTCTCCCCCACCCCCAGTCTTTTCAAAGAGAAGTCTACTGTGTGAACTTCAAAAAAAAAAAATATGTTGAAGGGCATTTATTAGTTTTTGAGGATTGAATGTCTGATGTTATCTTTACTCTGGTTCCTGGATTTATAAATTTATTATTATTTTGATATCATTCATTCCTTCTCTATTTTCCTTTGCAGAATAATACTTAGATACAAGTGGAAGGTAAACCAGCTAGCTATTTTTCATAGTAAAATTACATGTATTCCAGAATGAATGTATTTTTCAAAATGAAAGCTTTTTTTGACTTTTTTTTTTAATGCATTAAGTATGTCATCTACCTAACACTAATGCAAGCATTGTTTCTCTCTATAGAGATCTATATGCAAATATGGATTCAAAGTTTGCTGAAAATTCATTTAAGTATTTTCTGAATTCATGTCTTGTCACTACTTACAAAAAACATCTCACAGTTCATTTTAAATATGTGAATATTCTGGTGCTTTATCAAAGTTGAAATGTCCAAAAGTCAGTTTAACTATCTTATAATTTAACTATCTTATAAGATAAACAGAAAGGAGACTTAAAATAGTTGACCTCGTGAACTTCTGAATCTTCTAAGCATTATTAAAATGATTACCAGCAGAAAAAAATAGTTATACTGCATATTGATTGATATCATCTTATATTACACACATGTAAAAATATATCCTTACAATGCATAAAAATAAGTACTAATGTCAGTTTTTTCCCATGAAGTGATGGCTGCCTTGTCTGTTACTGCACATTATTAGTGGTATATGAAGAATTACTACCTTTTAAAAAAATGCAAATCAACAAAAATATTTTATTTTGCAGATGTAAAAATGAATTGATATAAGCAGCTATTTTGTTTAACATAGTTGCATGCATATGTATTTTAGATATTCATATTATTTCAGACCTTTTAGAAGTTACAGATAATTTATTACTGCATGTGTCTTAACTTTAAGAAGATACACTCAAATGTATTTCTTGAGTTAGGAAGGGGTTAGGGTTCAGAATAAAATCCATGAGTATTTCTGCTGATGATATAGGGGGTGACATTTTTTAACTGTGGAATGCCCACAGTCAAATTGGTGGACCTATGTATCAGTACTATAAAGTAAATAAATAAAAAAAAATGGGTATATTTTAAATAGTGACTATATTTATCTGTAGGGTTTTTTTTAAAATGTGTGATAGAATCTGAACTGGCAGACACATACTTCTTTTCTTTCTCATTTTCCTAGCTCCAATGTTAATAGAAATTGCAAGCACTTTTTCTGTATATCCATTTAGTGATGAAAATTCCAATCTAGTGTACTTGCAATAAT
>VWZX01001164.1:1391539-1680845 GCA_013399015.1 Galbula dea | reverse complement strand
TGGGGGTAACAGCAGGCACAGCCAAGACGCTAACCTAGCTCTTCCTCGTCCCTGCCCACCGGCCGAAGCCTGAGAAGAAGGAACACATGTAAAGACCCACAACACCGCCACGGCCAGGGAGGCACCCCCCCGCCGGCAATCCGCCCCCAGCCCAACCGACGGCCAGAGCGCGGACACGCCGTTCTCCCCGGCAGCCCCACGACGAGGTCCCACAGGCAGGAGGGGAAGGCGGGGGAGGGAGGGGGAAAAAGGGTGGTGGCCAGGTGCAGCCAACCACTGCCTAGCTCCCTCCCCCCGCTAGGAATGCCTCGCCAACGGCCACAGAACAACCGTTACCCGCCGCGCCCGTTACCCGAACCCTCCTCCCGAGCCACTGGCGAGAAGGAGGAGCCCCGAACACCCATCAGCCTAGCACCACTTGCTGCGGCTGCTGCCAACACGGCAGAGAAACTGCTCCCGAGCAAACCGAGCCCAGCTCACCAGCGACCGACGTACTGTGTGTATACGTTCTGGCCCCCGGCCGGGCCCCGCGAGGTTAACCGCCCCAACCGCCCCCACGCCCCCGCCCCAGCATCTCTCCCATTGGCCGAGCGGTTGCTAGGAGACCTTCAACAAGGGGCCTGCCCCGCCCCGCCGGGTCGCGGCCCGTCGCGGAGCAGGTGCCGGCGGAGCGCGTCCGCTTCGGCTGAGGCGGAGCGGGGCCCCGGGCGCGGTATCCGCGAGTTTGGCACCTGTTGGTGGGTCCTGCAGGCGGGGAGGAGCAGGTAGCGGCAGAAGCCCCGCTGCTGCGGTGCCCACGAGGGGGAAAACACGAGAGAGGAGTGTTAGTTTAGCAGCGAGAAGTTCCCGTGAGGCCTGGGCCGTCTGCTGTTGCACTAGAGCGCGGTGAAAAAATGGAGTTATGCCTCCTAAGCGCCTTCCACAGAGGACAGAGTGGTCACAATTTCTCCAAAAATCTGTTACAAAATATTAGTCCTTAGGTTTGACAATATGTTGCTGCTTTCTTTTCCCCGCAGGCAACTTCATCGGCTGTACACGAAAGCATAACAAGTCCTTCTGTGTGCCTGCTACTCAGCTAATCTAAAATCATGTTTCTGTAGAATACACTTCATGGAAAATGGCTTCATAGCTTATCTCAGGAGTTGTTTGGAGCTGTCTGAAACAGAGGTATTGCTGATTTGAGCAATTAGCTCCACCAGACATTCACCAAGAGCAAGTTTTTGCCCAGGCATCACAAAAATGCCTCCCTGTGGGAGACCTCACATATCCGAGATCCTTCTCTGGGCTGGGAGTGGTGGTGGAGGAGCACGAGGACACCCAGTCTGGCACATGCCTTATTGCCCAGAGCACATCAGTTAAATTATCTAGCATTACCTCACTAAATATGTGGGGCTTTTAATAAAATTACAAAAGAACTCAGTAAAATTGAGTAATCACCATCCACAAGATTAGACTATTTTCATTGCTGGGGTTTGCAAGACTGCAGCCTTCACTAACTCAGTGACATCCTCCTGATTTTTTTTGATACATACCACCTTCATACACAAGTACATCAAATTCTTCAGTCATGCATATGTATACCTGCAATATCTAATTCTCACTACTGTGTTGCTCTAAGTTTGTTGACATCTCACATCTCTTTATTCTTATATTTTGGTACAAAAGAAAAGGGCCATTTTTATGTTGCCTTTCATAATCTGAAGCTTTCATCCTAATTTGTTTCCAGGTTAATAAAAACTTTCAATGTTGTCAACCTTATTCTCCTTTAGTTTTTAAGATCATAGAATCATAGAATGGTTGAGGTTGGAAGGGACCTTAAAGATCATCTAGTTCTGACCCCCCCGCCATGGCCAGGGACGCCACATGCACTAGACCAGGTCATCCAGGGCCACATCCAGCCTGGCCTTAAACACTGCCAGGGATGGGGCCTCCACAACCTCTCTGGGCAACCTGTTCCAGTGCCTCACCACCCTTTGGGTAAAGATGAGGTCAACAGAACAGGGTCTGCTGAGTAAAATAACATTTTTAATACAGTAAAAACATTTTAATTTCTAGTGACTAATGAGTCTAAAGAATATTCAGCTCCATTCTCTGTAAACTTACCTTTATTGCTTCAATACTCTATCTTTAAGGAGAGCATCCTTTTGGCAGACTCAGAGCAAATAATCACAATATAATAATCGCAATGCAAATAATCACAAAGTGAAGAGATTGAGGATTGTTTTTGTTAATTTGTCAAAAGCTAAGGTGTTATAGTCTAGGTCAAGAAATAATAAAACAATTAATGTCAGAAAAGAGGCTTGAAATGTAGTAGACAATTGCTGTCATGGCTGGAAAGCCACCATCACAACAGCAACTGGGATATAAAATACTTTTTTTTTAATAGATTCTATAGTTATATACCCTTTCATAAATTCAGTTATTCACCTAAGTTGTTGAATTTTGCTTATTTTTCTGTATTTTCAGTGTAAGAGGATGGTAACACAGCATACAGGCCATACTTTTCATTGTTAGGGTCACCATGTGGACAGAGCTATATTCTGTGGCGCACAGCAAGGGATGGAATCACAAAACAAAACGAGTCTTGTAGGTTTTCCTTACATCGCTCACACACTGTTTGCTCTGCTTCCAGATTATTTTTCATTCAACATTTCTATTTTCAAAGGTCAGCCTGAGAATGGAAAAATGCTGAATAAGGTCAAAATCAGCCTTTCAAAATTCTCACCAAAATTTAACTCCCAGGAATGAAATATACTCCTGTCATCAAGACTGGAAATAAAGCTATTTCTCTCATTTATGGGCAGACCATAGTTACTTCTCCAGGCAGATGAAAATGATTTATATGGGACTAGTAAACTGACCAGTTCTTGATGTGTAGGGAGCACATTCTGACAGCTTTCAGAAATACTGATTACTGTTTTGGCTTTTAGTACCTTTGCAATAACAGTAATAAATATTTTTAATAACAATACATTATTTTAGCATAATTTAGGTCATAGGAGATCATTCTTCACAGTGCAGAAGAAATGTTTGATTTTATGCCTCGGATTAATTGCAGAGACTTTGGACCTTTCTGCTGTAGCTTTGCTGCAGGTGCACTCTTCGACGGAAGCAGACTCACATAAAATATAATACGTTAGTGGTAATGGCCCATGGGACAAAAGACTTTGTTCATGGGAAGGAATAATCTCCTGGAGCTTTAAAAGATAATACATGAGGTGGGTGGTGCCGAATTCCCTTTTTCCATTTGATTTTAGCAGCTGTTCCTGAGTTGATGCTATTCAACAGACAACTCCCCAAGCACTTTGCTGTCCATCGTGGGCTGGGTTTGATTTATGTGCGGTTTTTTAAAGGGCTGGCCAGGAAAGGCGAAGTCTCTGTGGGATGTGTTTAGGCAAGAGTGTCAGAGGAAATTTTACCTTATGAAAAACTGTAGCCCAATGCAGTTCTTTATTGTGAAATGCAGATGTTCTTTATTAACAAACACACCAAACTGGTATAACACACTCTTCATAAACCACAGTGAGAGTTAAAACACACCATGCTGAAGTGGTTTGTAACAAGCTGGCATAGAGGTAGGGTTTTGGTGTAGGGAAAGGGTAATGTCCTAAGGAATACAGTAGAGGAGAGGATAACATCAGGTATTTCCAATGCTTTCTTGAATAACATCATCAATATCCTGCAATGGATGTCAGGTCTTTGACAGTAACACAAATTTTAAGAGTACAACACAAACAGGGTTTTCCTTCTTTACTTGGGTTTGCCTGAATCTAATTGATGGAATTATTTGGAGACTCACTTTATTTTGCTTTATAATTCAGCAGTTCAGAAAAATACTTTATTTTATAGTTGTTCCTCTCTGTGATATAGTCAACTATTCTAAAAAATCTTAGTCCCTTTTGTTTTAAAAACATAATTTCTAAACTGGATATTGTGGAGATATGCTCATAATTTCTTCTTTGTAACCCTTTGCTAGAAAGTAGGGTTAAGAACTATAATGGGAATAATATTAAATAACCAGAGGAAACTAGATGCTTTGGGAAATGAGCTACACAAAATACCCCTAAAACCATAAATTCAAGATAGATTAAACTGCAACATGGACAGGATGGCAAACAGGCTCCTACAATTCAGAAAGAGATGGACTGATCCACAGTTTGTTTGCATTTCAATTCAAACTCATCTTCTTAAGTACATTCAAAAATGCTGCTTGCTGAAGTGGTTTCTATAGCAGTGTCCTGCCTCATTACAAATCAGCAGGGCTGATGAACCATGGACTAGCAGAAGCTCATTAAAATGTCTGATCCTGTTATGCAATAGGCCAGTGGCAGCCTGTGACTCCTTTATTGTCTCTTGATGCAACAACTGTGTCTCGACAAAGCCCAGCTCATAGGGCTCTTTGTGGAGATGCATAAAAATAACCTTATAAGCCAGTCTGTGGGTTGTGCTGTGCACTGGTAAGCGCTTTACGGTCAGTTCTTGGTTCCAGCTCAAACATTAAAAACTCCAGTCATGCAGTAATCTTAACAGATACTTCTGGAGCCCATCAGACGCTCCAAAGATGCAGACACCTGCAGCAGGATTTAGATGGACTTTACATACTTAAGCCCATTTCTGTGATCCAGTCCCTTCTCTCTATCCTTGCCCCACCGCATGAGAATCACTTTGCTCAGTATCTAAAAGACATACAATTTTTGTCTGAAATTTCCCTCTGCTTTTGCACTTGGACTGTGAGATTTCAGTCTAATCTACAAAAAGTAGATAAAAAAATGTCTTTTTGTAACAGTTTGACCAAGCACACCAACAGTCACAAAAACATCCCTGGTCAGAGCTACCCCACCCAAGTCTTTGTACTGAACCAGTACCACAGAAAGGAAACTAATTAGTGTCAGGGATCCAAGGTGATGCAGTGGAAAAAAGATGCTGACTCCAAAGCAAAGAAACTACAGCCAAAACTTTTGAACAAGAGCCGGCTCCTCAGGGTGAGTGACAAGATGCCATCTAAACCATGGGCCACCACTGTTTCACCGCTCCTCCCTAAACTTGTCTACACTGTTATGCTTTTCCACGGTGGTTTTTATTGCACCCTCATCCGAGTCAGTTCAGCTCACTAAGCTGTATTCCAACAGCTTAGCAAGTGAGTTGGCTCACAGAGCATTCCACATGTACTAGAGCCAGTACAAGATAACTGAGAGGAGAAAGAGAAAAAAAAGCATGGAGAGAGAAATGGGACTTCCCAAGGTTAGTGTCAATGAGGCATTAGATCACTCAGCCCTTTCAATGGAGCTATACCTTCATATTTCTGTCTCTGCAGCCTTATTTCTGGTTAAAAAAGGGAGGAGATATTCACCTCATTTTCCTTTCCAATCTGGGAGACAGGCACAAAGTAGGCTTTTATTGGATTTACGCCGAGGGTGTTTGGAGGAGGAGAAGACATCAGATGGCTACAATGCCTGCAGCAACTTAGGTTCACTTCTGAAATCTTCCACACTATTACTAGTTCAAGGAATTACTTCCATGAGTTAAGGAGCAGTGCAGGCAATGTCATTTAACACAACTGTGTTGAAGGGTTTTGGCAAAGCAGATACCTCACGAAGAATTTTGATTTTAGTAGCTGTAGCAACTCATGCCAAGAAACAGTCGTCGTTCTTCCCATCCAGCTACACATAACACCATCTTCAGAGAATTGTAGACTCATTTGGGTTGGAAGGGACCTCCAGAGGATCTAGTCCAACCTCCCTGTAGCGAGCAAGGACATCTGCAACTAGATCAGGTTGCTCAGAACCTTGTCTAGCCTCCACCTTGAATGCCTCCAGGGATGGGGTCTCAACCACCTCCCTGGGCAACCTGTTCCAGTGTTCCACTACCCTCCCTCCTGTGTGTAATATGTGCAATATTTTACATGTCTGCTTCAATCTCTTTCTGAAAAAGCTTCACAAAAATTTTTTAAACATCTCACACTGGTGAAATATCACCATAGTTAGGGCTATATTTCACTGAACCCCATGCTTTTAACTGCTCTCCTTCCTTCAGACAGCTGCTGAGATAGTTGGGCAAATGTCATCAACGAGCACTAAGGTGCTCAAAAGTGTTTGAAAGTGTTGTAATGTCTTTGAAAAGGAGTAAGAGCAAAAGGTTCCATCAGCAAAATGAAGAGAAGCTCCCAGAAATTGCAAAAAGCAGCAAAATTGCATTTCAAGTGAAAGTGGTAAATGAAGAGTATTAGTGTGATGTCCACAGAAACAGACTCTGGCTTATCTGACCTCTCCTCAATCATAAAACAAGACTATTTTTATTATCAGCCAATAAACATGTTTGTGTCACTGTCTAGCACATCCAAATAAGACACAGAACCCCAAACTCTGAAGGATTCTTGAATAAAAAGGATCAGAAGTGGTGTTCTAATTTAAAACATGGGAACTGAGGCACCATATTATTAAGTGTGTTTTCAGGGAAGTCCTTTCCACAACCAAGGGTTGCAATTTATTTTCTTAGCTCCAATTTCAGATCATTAGGACATTAAATTTCAGTGGAAATATGCCTCTGACACTCTCCCATGAATTTACCATTCATGTTGCACTCTTATGGAGCAGAATGGGCCTCAGAGCTACTGAGAGAGACACTACATACAAGTATAAATCTTCCATGAGAAAATTTACTGCAGCATCATTTATTGACTGTAAAAAGAATTATACGTGTCAAAAGATAAGAATTAAAGCTTTCATCCACTATCAACCACACAGTGAAATATTTAGGAAAATTAAATTTCTAGAATCATATTTTACCACAGTACAGCCCTTTCAGTCTGAGACCCACAAAGTGTCAGAAAAGCAACATAACATAATAATTTGAATCCTGTCTCCCTTTAGCTGGCCTGTGACTAGTTACACAGCAATTAAACTAGTTATCCACAGTGAACACAGCTGGTACTCTGGTTTTAGGCTTTCTCAGCTGCAACCAGTTTCAAAGGATACCTCTCCAGGGAGAGGTGCTTTAAGTAAAACCACTGGAGTATAGCCTGAGCTAGGGTAAGTTTACTGCTTAGAGACACATAAATCTAAATTAATTTTTTTTTATTGGTTTAGGTTGTTTGTGGTTTTGGTTTAGGATGAGCTCAGCAAAAGCATAAAGAAACAGTTGTGTATGTGATTCTATATTGCCCCTCACCCTGGCAACTGCTGACATGTGAATGCCTACATACAACTTAAACTTGAGATGCACAAGTACTGTTAGAAGAAAAAGTATCAAGAGACTACCATATGAAAGGAAACTGTTTTGCAAAAGTGCAGCATTCAAGTTAATATCTGATATATCAAATACTGTTTAAAACAAACTTTAAGGTCAGCAGTGTGGAAGGGAGCAGTATCTTGCAGCTCTGCTAAGACATGCTGCCTCCTGCATACTGCATCTGGAACAGAGAAGCAAAGACAAAACCAAAGAGGAACAAAGTATTTTAAAATCTGAATGTTTAAAGATAATGAGAAAATCTCAGTAACATTAATTGTTTCCTTTTTAGTTCTTAATCTGAAATCTGCACAAAGGAACTTCTCACTTGCACAAATATTTTAAACATGACAAAGACAGCATAATAGCTCTCTGTCCAGAACTGGAAAGACAAAGATGAGTAACTTGTTCTTATTGGTCTCTAGGGTAATAAGATTTTCTGTTATTTGAAGAAATAAAGTGAGTTGCTTCAAAAAACAGATTGAGGCCAACAAATGGATCTTTAAAAGTGTCCTTAAGTGAAATAATTTTTGTAAAGCTGTTATTGGGGGTTGCATTCCAGCTAACATCTGAATGTCCCACTCTGGAAGCCTAAGTTACTTCTTTGAATGCCTGCAGAAATAACTGTGGTTATTGAGTGCCCTTTTCAAATGTAGCCAAAGAAATCTGTTTAAACAGCTGGAGTGGAGAACAGAAGAAACCTACAGTTAAAGAAAGTCCTTTTTTTTCAAATAAATAGTACTAGGAAGCATGGTAGAAAAGGTTTGTTGTCATATTGAAATCACTTCAACTGCTGAAAATTGCAAAAGAAAAAATACAAGACATGAAGATTTCTTTTAAGTTTGATCATAAAACATACTGTCATTTTTGTCTCCATATCCACATAGACCAAACACCTTTCTCTAGCAACCAAAGCATACTTGCTGGATTTTGAAAGGCAGTTACAAAATGGGGTTAGGGATCCCTCAGCTAGAATAAAGCAATCTTGATATTAATTTCAGACACCTAGTGTTTTGTATGTGCATGAAATTGCCAGTAGAAAGAGGAATGTGTGTGTTTCATTAAAAAAAAAATGAACTAAACAAAACCACCTATATTTCCCTTTTATGCTATCTATAGGAAAAGGAAAAGCTTATCTTTAGTGCTACAGGTAGGTGCCAGTATGTAATATAATTATCTGATTTAGTGCAAAGTTTTAGCAGAGGATCTAAGAGATTACTACCTGCAGCTGTTGTCTTCACCTCTTGCTGGAGGTAACTGCCTCTGAAATATCAACTAGAGCAGCTAAGATGGGAACATCCATTCTTTCATGACAGAGTTGTCTCCTGGAAAGGAAAACAAAACACATCGTGGCTGCACAGCACAGACAGTGAGGGTTGAACTGTGTTGATATATAGAGAACTTGAACAGGAGAATGCTTGAAGAAGAGCTAGGAGCAGAGGAGCTCACAAGCTGCATCATTACTCACACTTTCTAGTACTAGAGCAGAACTCAATGCCAGCTCCAAGTGGGAAGCACTAGTGTGAAAGAACACACAGATCTGGTATCATGGGATGCAAGTGTACAGAGATGAGAAGAAAGCCCTTCCCTTTTGGGGAAGGCTGCAGGGCCACAATGCAATCCTGGGAACACCTCAGCACTGCACCGTGTCCCAAGAGGCACAGGGTTTTTCCTGTGGACTTAGAGTGAAGATGTTGAGGAGGTGGACACACAGACCTGAGGATGGTGAGAAATGCAGCACTCCACATCCCATGATTCTGCAGTTAGAGGCAGGATTAGTCTGGTTTCAGATACATTTTTAATTTTTGAATGTTAAAATCAGTGAAAAGCTTTTAAAGGCAAGACTACACAAACCCACTCCTTTAGAGAAAATATTCCATTTTTTAAAGTTGTTTTCTTCCAGTCTTCAGGTCTCTCTGGCATTCAACTCTGAGCTTACTACTGAAACAGGCCCTTGAGCTGCACTGCAGCCTCAGTCGGCTGGGGACTGCAGTGACATTGGGCACTCACTAGCAGTCTGCATGACCAGCCGCCCAGTTTGGGTCTCTGCTTTGTTGGGGGCCAATGTTAGGTCATTAATCTCTTCCTCTTTTCCTGAATAATGCCTAGATATTCTCCATGACCAGAATGTGGATTTGAAATTGCTTCTCTTGGACCAAAAGCTATAAGTAGCTTGCCAAGTCCCTTGAAGGGAGAGACTGGTGCTGTGATTCCTGTGGAAAAGAGGCTCTGGGCAAAGAGGACAGTCAAGTGTCTGAATACCTCGTAATTTCAAAACCAACCACTTATTTTCCGCAGAAAATTTTGCCTACCGCTGTTTTAAACTCCCGTCTTCAGAGGTAGTAAGCCAGTCAGAAAATTACAAAGCGACAACCTTATTTCACTGGAACAATAGTGGCATCCAGTGGTCAGTCAGCAAAATTCAAAGCACTTCTTCCCCAGGGTTTCACTGGAATACTCGATCATTTAATTTTCTGTCTCTGATTGCCTTCTTTTTTGTTTTCGTTTTGTTTGGCTTTTTCAGGGGGGGCAGTGATGGGAAATAATACTTTTCCTTGAAAATGGAGTATATTTGTATCTCAGTGGAAAGAGTAAAATACATTTTCTAAAGTCCAGTAAATAAAAACTTAATTCTATGAGGCCCTGTCGCAGCTGGCATGAAATTGTAGGGGGGGCAGGGTTGGCCTTCGTGCTAACATGTTTGATCTAAAGGCCCTGTTCTTGTAATGAACAAGGTCAAACACACTGTAATATGCCATTGCAGCTATGTTCTGTTTGATTCTTCTGATTGTCTAGAGTAGAATCTGTGTGCAGTTTTATAAATCACCAGAAGTAATATTTTGCTTACTATAAATCCTTGGAAACTTATTTTTACCATGTCACTGAAGTGAGTTGCATCATGTCTCCTTACTAGCAGTCATTTATCATCAAAATATCATTGCATTGTGTAACTTTATACCATTTCTTCCTAGACTAAAAGTAAGTTTTAAGAGGATAATATGATTTGTCATGTTTGGTTTCAAAATCTCACCTTTCAATTGTGGCTAGAGACATCAGGCTGATCATCTTAATGCTCATCTCCTCTCTTCTTGGACTAAAAAGAACAAGGATGTTTACTCCACTAGACCACCAAGTAGCTAATTTGCATCCATCTTCTGCTATTCCATTTGGATGTCAGTTAAAGCAGTGAACCTAACTCTGACTTAGTAATGGCAAAAGTGTCTGCTGCAGTCTCTTTTCTGCAGGAAACAAAATGCTGTGAATGAGATGCTGCAATACCTCAGGAAAAAATGCACTAAAATTGCACTAAAATCTTGTAACAAGAATAATATATTTTCTCCTCAGATATACTCCTGACAACTTAAAATTTTAAAGATTGATCCAGGGCACTTGGGTTTGAGTTGCACATCTTCACAGTCATTATATATATATTCACATCAACCCAGAGCAAAACCAAATACTTATAATCCTATATTAAAATCTCTGCAGCGTAGATATTGATAATGATTCTCACAAGTAATTGTGAATGGCACAAACAGTTTATCTTCCCAATTTCCACCTTAAAAACTAAATACAGTTTTTACTTTCACTCAAAGTAACATCATAAATCATACATCAAAGCTCTCCATCTGCCTGTTTTGATAGTATTCATGTCTGGCCTAAATATAAGCCAAATATAAGTTTTACAGGGTTTAGCCTGTTACAGGTTTATGCATTGCCTTAATGACAACATTTGTGCTTACTGTCAAATACAGAAATACAATTAAAACTATGTGTTGTGACATCTGGCAGAGAGGAACTGAGTGAACTTTGAGAAATTCAGAAAAGTTTATTACCCTTTAACTTCATTATATGGCTGTCAAGTGATGGAAGGGGCATTGTATGGCAGGAAGGGAGAATCTCTTTCTTTTGTGGTTTGTAGATGCTTTCTGCCTAACAAAACATGCCTACTATCTCAAATGTTTTATGCATTTTATGTAGACTTATGAAGTTCCCTGTTCTGATTTTGTACAGGTTTGCCCCTCCTTTTTCCTTCCCTCTCTTCAAATGTATAAGGTCCCAACTCAGTCCTCATTGCAGTACGTGTATAGACTCTCATTGACTGCAGTGGGAATTGGATTAAATCTCTAAAACAACCATTACATGCCTAATTGCTTTTTACTGCTCACTTAAAAATGCATTCTTTGAAACACTACCAATATTTGTAAAGGCTGAGAGTATAATGTGCCAAACTATTTACAATATTTGGAGACCTATTTTCCATGAATGTCTGGGAATTTAAATAAATGCTATAAGAGACTGTTATTTACATTCTGCATTTATAACAGAAGTGTTTATATTGCATCATTATTCTTTGCAGTGATTTTCCTCTAAATGACAAATGTTGCTGCTTTGAAGGCAGTGGGAGATCTGCCAGTGACTTCATTTGAGCTGCAACTGGGAGCTAACATGAGGAAAAGGGGATGGAGGTTTCAGATGGTTCTGAAAGAGAGAAGTCTTGTGAAAGACTCTTCCTAGAGCTCTGTACTGACTGCCTTTTCTGCTGATCACCCTTATCCTGTCCATTCCAGTCCTCGATGTCTCCTGAGCATCAAAAGACAATGTATTAGTCTGTCAGTGCCTGTAAATAGTACTTAAAGCAACTGTGCTGATTTGACAGTGGCTTGGAGAACTTCAAGCCTGTTCTGTAAGTGGCAGTCTGCACCAGATCAGAGTCCTCACTCTAAAATACAACCCCATATGAAAGTGGGTGTGAAAAGATTCTGCAGCAATCAAAGATCCTTTACTTGGCCTCCGAGACTGTGTGCCACCCTCTTCCTATAAAATCTGCTTGAAAGAAACAATATAATTAAAGGAACCTTGCATCTCACAAGCATGACCTCAAGGAAGACTATAAGATCTGAAATTGGCTGCATACCTAGTGACTTTTACTACAGAAGTGCTAAGCTTCCTTCATTACCAGCATCCTCTTTGAAACTGCAACCCAATCTCTGCCAGAGAGCTCCTTCTAAAAATATTGGTCAAAGTTCAGGCATCTTTTTAAACAAATATAGCAGGAACTCTCTGCATAAGCTTGGAAATAATTCTGAATAGTGCTGATAGCCACCATAAGCAAGTGAGATTTGGAGAAATGGATTAAATGGTTACTGAATTTTCTCTTTAACTTGACAAAAGGATTGACAAAGGACATGTTGAAAGCAAATAACCCCAAAACCCATTTAGCTGCCCACAAAACAGCTGATCAGTAAATAAGAATAAACACAATATGAGTATACAGATTAAGATGGAGAATACCTACACCCTGTTAATTTCAGCATTACATTAGCATAAGATGTTTGCAGATCCTTTAAGGGGGCCAGGTTCTTCCAGGAATTAAAAGCATGCATCTCATTTTGCTCTAATGTATTGATATACTCACTGTTCAGATTTAAAAGCATTTCAAGATCATATCTTAATACGCTGCAGTAATAAAACCCCACAGTAGTTTCTGATGTACAAAACTATTTCTCAAGAACTGATATTAGAGTGAAAAATTACTTTTTCTGCTAATTTGATAAAGGTAAATAATTCAAGAGCAACCTACTAAAACATCTTGAGGTTAAGACTGGCATGAGTACTTTGTTTTTGCAGAACTCTTGGTAAGCATAGAAGATTTTTCTACTAAACCATAGTCTGAGAAGCTTCTGACTCTTTTTCTTTCTTTGCATCACTACATTTCACCCTGTGACTACAGACACAGTTCTTCCCTGAAAGCATTAACTTTTTACAATTTAAATTCTCATGATCAAGTTTATCTGCATAGCATAATTTTCCTTACCATTATTGTTTGATTAGTAAGATGTTACTATGATGCTAGAGGCAAACATTTTCAGTACAACTAAGAACCTTGTGAAACTAGGGCAAAGCTGAACACAGCAAAATGAATGGACATTAATGTGGGACATAATTATATTGAACTTTATGATACATTTTAATGGCCATGAATCAAGCAAACACTTCTGGACTAATGGAAATTGGTTGTGTAACAGAACAGCCATGCTAAAATAAATGGTCAGTTGTGTCCATATGCCTGGTTAGTTAAAGCAAACAATCCTCCTCCTCAAATCCATTTTCTTAGTAATATTCTCCCTGTTGCTGGGTCTAGGCAGTATCTAGCCTCTGCAACGCTGTGGTGAGTGCAATACAAATAGGAAGGTGTCCTGGTTTCGGCTGGGATAAAGTTAATTTTCTTCCTGTTAGCTGGTATAGTGCTGTATCTTGGATTTAGGAGGAGAATAATGTTGATAACATGTTGATGTTTTAGTTGTTGCTGAGCAGTGCTCACACCAAGTTAAGAACTTTTCAGCTTCTCATAGTGCCCTGGAAGTGCAGATGCTGGAGGTGCACAACAATCTGGGAGGGGACACAACCAGGACAGCAGACCCAGACTTGCCAAAGGGGTATTCCATACNTGAGCAATTGCATTATGTACTATTTTGTTTGCATATTCTTTTATTATTAATATTATTTTCCCTTCATCTTCTGTTCTATTAATCTGTCTTCATCTCAACCTGCAAGTTTTACCTTTTTTCTGATTCTCTCCCATCCTACTGAGGGGGAGTGAGCCAACAGCTGTGTGGTGTTTAGCTGCCTGCCAGGTTAAGCCACAACAGAGGGTTATACTTGACCAGATAATTCAAATACAAACATGAACATAACACTGCTATAAAATAAAACCAACAAAGACTATTTCTTAGAAGCTGTGACATTGTTATTATTACTACTACTACCTAGTGTCACCCCAGCATTTTTTCAATAGAAGAGATTATGATTTTAGAGCCCATTACCCAGCTTTCAGAGAACTCTGGTCTATCTCCATGGAAACAGGAGATGCAGCTGCCTGCAAAGTTTTCAGAAGGCTCTGACGTTTGGTTCTTGTGCTAAGCACTGATGGCAATACAACAGCAACAATCCATGTGTTTTTAGGAACTAGTCTCCACTGCAACACTTTCAGCTAAATGAAACAGAAATAAATATCTTGTTAATGGGCTGTGGGGCTTTTTTTTTTTTTTTTTGGTGTAGAATTTATCTTTTTAAAGATTTCATAG
Organism: Galbula dea; assembly: GCA_013399015.1. Taxonomy (NCBI): domain Eukaryota; kingdom Metazoa; phylum Chordata; class Aves; order Piciformes; family Galbulidae; genus Galbula; species Galbula dea. The sequence continues at coordinate 1,666,533 of VWZX01001164.1, read as the reverse complement.
AAGAAGTCTTTTTAAGGAATATTATTGACTAGGAAATTCCAAAACCTGCAATTTAATTATAGCACAAACCTTTGCAGCCAGAATTTTCCCCCGGTTTGTTTGGTTTTGTTTGTGGGGGTTTTTGTTTGGTTGGTTTTTCTTAATTAAGTTCTTTCTCCCTTTCTCCTCAGCTCTGACTCACTCCCAGCAGGGAGCAACAGCCCATGTAACGCTGTACATACATAGTGAAAGGTGCAGTTGTTTGGCCAGGTTTATACACTGGGATGCAGTGACTGTCAGTAGTTTGGATAGACTAAGGATGTGATGGGTCATATGATCCGAGGAAAAATTTGTTCAATTTAATATAGTTTGTATAAGAAAAATACTCAAACCTCTGAAAGATTCATAGGTGGTTCAACTAATCAAAGAGTCAGCACAGCTCTCTGAAGGTACACACTGTACACACTGGTTACAGGCTGAGCAGCAGCTGCTCTAGGCGAACCTGCTCTAATGGAGGGTTGGACTAGATCTCCACAGGTCCCTTCCAATCCCTAACATTCTGTGGTGATTCTGTGAATGTAGTTGCAGCCCTTGGCGCTATGGATGTTGCAGTCCTATGTCCTGTCCCTTCTCCAGGAGCTAAACAGCTGCCATAGCTCACAGTTCTGCGTATTAACCCAAGAAGAAACCCTTCAAAGTGTAGGGTTAAGACACTAGACTGTAAAACACAGCAGCCTGAGTAGAGCTGTGCATCCCCTTCAGCCACATCTCCCATGAAGACATTCTTCCATGCTGGGGGCAACAAGCAGCCGCAGTTTCACCATTGCTGTAAACCCCTCCCTCCAAGCTGCAGCCATGAGCCCTGACAGCATTGCTCTATGCCAAAATGTTTCTGGCACACTCACACGATCCCCAGCTGCTGCAGCATGGCAGTGATTGATGGTGCCAAGTATGCAATAAGCATTCGACAGGTTAGGCAGCTTTATGCTCCTAATAGGGTTTTCTGCTTGCACTAGTGCCAGAAACACAGCACGACCTGCCCCTACTTTGAGCATAATGAATTACAAGAAACTAACTAGAAAAGTACATGGAGAGAGTGGCATAATACTGTGCAGCATATGGGTGGTTCTGGTTTGCCATGCCCAGGTTCTGTCTAGCATAGATAGGCTCCTTTCCTACTGACATCAAGAGATGCTGTCTTATATTATTCCATACTGAAATCTAAAAGCGGATCGTTATCATCTCCCACATTATCAAACAAAAACTAGTTGCTCAAAATCAGGCAATATTCCCATAGCATCTCTTAGCATATGCCACCAATCCTTCCCTGGAAAGTGATTTTCCTCTCATTACACTGACTGTCATCTTATTCAGCAGAAGGTTATTAGCAGAACAACCTGGAGAATACGAGTCTTCCAAATCCACACAGCAAGAAATAACTCAATCCTGGCTTCCAGCTTGGTTCAAATGATGCCAGAGCTGCTCCACATCCTGAGCAGTTCCCCTTCAGGCAAGAAGGAAGGAAACTGATATTTAAGGGAGGCTGAAACTTGCCTCTTAAGACAAGGCTCCTCATTGCTCCTAGGCACCCTGCTCTTCAAGAGCAGTCACGGTAGAATTCATCTCATGGTAGACGTCCACCACCTCCAGCAGACAGCTGCATCAGATGCCACTGACCCACAAGCACGTTTTGAGGATGTAGGCCCTTTGTGCAATCAGCAATGCCTCTTTTTCTCCAGTTATTCATGTTCCACCTCCAAATAAGGGACCATGCTTGCTTCTCTGGTATGGACAACCTCCCCAGGGAGAAAGGACAGAGCTAAGGTGGTGAGGAACACAGCAGCATTTATGCTCCAGGGTGCTTAGCCACACAGCCCAGCTTTAGGATAGAGCCTCACAAGCTCTGCTTTGCCATCAGACCACAGTGCCACATGAACATCCACCTTTTTTTCATGGCAGAAGGAAGTTTCTCCAGGAAATGCTATACTCAGACATTCATATTTTGCACACACAGATTTTTTCCATGGGGTAAGAGAGAAGCCACATCAGGTGCCAGTGAAATGCCCTTTGGACTGATGTTTTTCAAGTGGCCTTCTGTGTTGAATCCCTAATTGCACTAATGGACCTAACAAAGCCTCCTGGAGGAAGGAGGGAAAGCCAAAGTGAAAGAGTTATTTAAAATTAAACCGAAGTGCTTGGGAATATACTGCCAGGAACAGCACTGCCTCAGAGGCGGCAGTGGTCTACATTCACCCTTTACTTATTTTAATTTCCAAAGGCACTTGTGCCTCCTCGGGTTGTGTAGAACAGCAAGGAGACAGGTCTGTACCACAGCAGAGACACAGTGTCCATGCTCTTATAGGGTGCAGGAGGGGCTTCATGCACCAGCACCCTCTCCATCTAGGATGTTCCATGTAGCTTCATCACATTCTACCCCACCTGACCTCACCTATGAGGTGTGGTGAAAGATCAGGGCACTTTGAAACTCAGTACTCCCAGCTGAGGAGGTGACCCTTAACTCTGCCTTAAGCTTTGTCTACAGATTTGCTACTGGCAGTCATGAATCTCTGTAAATTTCCCAGTACAGTCTTGCACTAGTAGTGCTCTCAGCTGTGAAGAGGAGAAGCTTATGAACTATGTCATTCCTTCACACCAAAAAACTGCAAATAAACAGGCAAAATTTTTATTACCTAATGTATACAAACTTAATGATTATTAACTGGATGTCTGGTGGTTTTAGCATCTGTTTTAACCTGTTCTCTATAATAATTCTGCCTGAAATGGGAGTGTATAGCACACAGCTTGCCTTATGCTCCTGAGGAGATTTGTAATTAATGAGTGGCCTAGCACTCGTTGGATGCTCAGAGATATTTTTTAAGAACAAAACAGGTTATTTCTGTATTGCCCCTGCTGTAACTGCCTGGTATGCATTTCCATAACATTTTTTATTTTCTTTTATTTTTAATTTGGGCAAAGAAAGAAACAGGATGCAGGTCCCACTGACTTGTGGTTTGGCTAAAACATTATGACAAATGACAGCCATTGACACTCGGTGACCAACCTGCATTTCTGTTCTGGTCAAAGTGATGGACTGGAAGAGGATGTGGGGTGTGTTGTGGTTGCTGTAGAATTATTTAAAAGGTATTTCATCCCAGTAAGGAAAACCTTTAAAAAATGATAGAAAATCATGAGTGTCTCACATTTTTCTCCAGTCACTCTTGCTCCTATTTGTAAATGCAAATATTTATATGTGAGCCAGGATAGTTTATCTCTCATACGCCTTAGCAGCAACATAACATTACTTGCAGATCTTTAGCCTCGTTCACAAAAAGACTTCAGCCTGCTTCAGGGAATAGAGTTTAGCTGTTAACCCTTCCAAGAAGGAGAGCAATTGTAACCATTTTACCTGCAGATAACATTACTCAGGACCAGAAGCTGGGAACAGTGGTTGTGAGGGCTTGTGCTATGGCTGCCAGCCTGCCTTTCTCCCAGCTTGTCCTGCAAAACAAGAAAGGTGAAAGTTTTACAGCCCCAAACGGGTATTTGCAATAACAGAGGAAAGCACCAGAGCATGGCACTGAAAGAAATCTAAGATTATTCTGTCTAAATCAATATACCTAACCATACCTGGAGGCTCTCACATACACCCTCATCTCCTTTCTTTTTAAAAACACCCAGTACTGGTGTTTATCTTCCCTAATGAGGCAGGTCTAGTGGCCAGCTTGATTCCTTCTGCCTTTCCTCAGTGGTCACATCTCTTACAACTGCCAGGTGTGTTGCTGTCCTCTGGACATCTCCCAGTTTGTCCTCCCAGTCTTCTCCCACAGTCAAGCAAAACAAGATACCTGCCCCTCCATGCTGCAGATGCAATCATTCCATCAATGTATCTCAGAATAAGACTTGCATTTCTTTTCTCTGCTTGCAAGAGCTCAACACTAGCGTTTCACTTCCAGCTGGCAACCCAATATTTTTCACAGGTTTGTTTTTGGGGTAGCTCTATTTTTGCACAAAATTCTTCTTCCAAATACAAGGCTTTCCTTATATCTTTATTATCGTCCTCTAGAACACATGCCCAGAGCTGTTGAGGTGGCTGAGCACAGGCAGGAAACTGAGGCAGGTGAAGAGATGTGTGTTGGGAGGGAAAGGGCTGCATGAAAATATGATGACAAAAATAGAAAAAGCAGAAATCAGAAAAGGAAAAAAGACACATCATGGGAAATAAAAAAGAATAAAATGAAAATAAAATTTTAATAAAATAATACAGAGAATGACAATTAAAACTATGTAGAAAAATTACACAGGGATCTTTGAGAAATCAACAAAGGCAAGGAGCAAAACATGAAGTCTTGGAGAACAAGAACTTTATCCAATTTCAAGGTGTTATCAGTCAATTCCTAACTGAACATATGTTTATATCCTATAAACAGCTGCTATCTAGGTATGACCTGCTCTGGATAGTAGAATGAGTCCTAACACTAAGATGTACTGGATGCTATTCAAGACTGCAAGAGAGAGCTGTGAATCACAGTTTAGTATGCAGTATTTTAATTCTTGCAAAGAGAGAATATAAAATGGCCTGGAAATGTCCTTTAGCATCAGCCTTTTAAAAAATAAACTTATGCCTTCTTAGATCTCTCTGCAAGCCACTGGACGATGCTGTTCTCCCAGATGAAAGTTCAAGTGGTCCTTGCTTTCCTTTATTAGAAGAATAAATTTGGGAGGGATATTTTCTCTCGAAAATATAGCAAAATTACTGAGAGCAAAGGCTCAAATGTAAAACTTCTGTATATGTAGTAAAATGTAAAGACATCTGTGCAAGTCAGGACCCAGGATTAGCAGGCACCCACAGCCTTCAGGAGCAGGGATTTCTCAAGCAGTGCAATATTTGGTGGCTCAGATAGGGTGCTAACAGGCTAGACTGACGCTATTCAGTATAAACACTGGAGAGGCCAAGAATGTTTCAAAATTCTTTCTGTGGGCTTTTTCGGCCTTATTCCCTGCAACTGCACTCAACTTTGTCCAGGGAAAACCAAAAAGGTCTGCAAGAGCAGCAGTGCTTGGAAGCTGTAGCCATAATCTCATACAACATGAAGAACTCTCAAGAGAGATGCATAGCTAGTTCAAGGCTTGTGTGGATCACAGAGCATCTTAAATAAGCTTTTTTTTGAGTTCTATGCAATGTCAAACACACTTTGATAGCCTGTGTACAGATACTATCCCCTCCTGTGCAGATCGATGCAGTGGCGTGATTCTAAAGGAGCAGATCTGTGAGGGTCTATGTGCAAAACAGAGGTGAATGCTGTCCCTTGACTCCAATAAACACTTTCTGTCTTTGCCATTTATTTATTTATTGTTATTTTGAAGTTGCTCTTTAGCTCTGGACAACCTTTCCATGCACTACTTGGACTTTCTCACTATAGGACAATCTGGAGTTCCTCTTCAAAGGATGCAATTCACCTGCCTGAGTAGTTTATGCAGCCTTTCAGTGTGCTATGCACTGGTTAGACTTGCCCTGATGCTTTTGGTTGATGCATCCCTCACTTCTCCCATGTGCAGACAAAGGAAGCAACAGATAAACACCAGTGTCTCCCAGGTCTGCTGTAATACACTCCTTTCGACAATTGCAACTGCTGCTCCACTAGGCAGTATTTTCTCCCCACATTGCTCAGCAATCTTACACCTTGCTCACCATCCCAGACTTCACCTCTTCCCCAGGATTTCTAGTGCAGAATGTCTATGAAACAGCACTTGTTGCTGTAAAGGATTAGGCTGGGAAGGCACCTCTGCAAGCTTTGCTGCAAAGGCACATCAAAAACAATTAATTTTCCTAGGCCAGCAATGCTGCAACTCTGAGAGGAGCCGGTAGACATTTAGACTCCCCTTGGGAAGGGACTAAAAGCTTCAGCAGTTAGAGCAGGAGCAAACACTGGTGATTTAATTCCCTCCTATTTTAGCTTCAGCCTCCTGTTTATAGGATTCAGGCTTTGAGGTGCCACATTAACCATACCAAAGCATTGTCCCTGCAGACTGATGGCAAGACTCACACATACTTAGCTCAAAAAATACAGCAGCGGTCCCAAAGTCAATATTTCCATACTTACTAGCAGTCTCCTTGGGATTTCCTATTCAGTCTGAGCCTTCTGCAGTAACTTGCAGAAGCTACTGTTTCTTTCACAAGGACACAGTTGCTTGAAGGCACGTAGGGTACCTCATAAACCCTGAAGAAAAATGTAAAATTAGATAAGACAATCCTGATAAGATATAGTTTCATACAGGTTACAGTTATCTAATTGGAAACCAGCCCTTTTATTTCTACTTTATTTCTACACACTAGCATTACAAGAAAACCTCCCTGCTCCCAGCCATTAGCTGTTTTGTTTTAATTAAACATGCCTGCTATTTTCAAATACAGAACTAAAGTTGATTTAGGCAGGTCCATTGGCCCATAAGCCCCTCTAAAACTCAGGCCCCATGGCCTGGGAAGTGACTCAAGGCAGTAGCACAGCAGATAGCCAAGCTGGGCATGCCTGTTTTGAGCCAATATTTGGTGTTCGCCCTTCCTGACCGTTTCATTACCATCTCCTTGAGGTAGATGGTTGCTGTGGCTATGACTTACCCCCAACATTGCAGCTTTACATCCCCTCTGCTAATTCAGGTGAAGAAATGAGCAGCGGGAGGAGGACCCTTGGTAGTCATGTTGAGCACTGATCCCCTCCAAAGCAGGATGAGGCATGGCATAGCCCACAGGCAGCCCCAGCTCTGGGGTGCAGTGTGCTGCAGGAGGAGAAGAGGTACCCACCAGCCAGGCCATGCTGTCCTGCTGGACGTCAGTGTCATGTTAACCATTGGCAGGGGGACGAAGGCAGCCCAAACCTGTAGCTGCCTGCCCTCACCAAGAGCTTAATCATTTTTAAATTAGGAGAATGAATGCCACAATCTGCAATTATTCATCTTTTGTGTTGTTAGCTACAGCTACCTGTGCTGTGCCAAATCACACTGTTTCAGACCGGTTTGGTGGTTGCAGCCTTATCAACAATCCCATCTCCCCACTCCTCTGCCTGCCCTCCCCTTAAACCACCTTGTCACCCCCCTGCTCAGTCCCTGGTGAGGGGCTTTGAGGGGCTGGGCAGGATTGGTACTGCATGGGAAAGTCCTCAGAGTGGCACGCAGCCAGCAGGCTCCAAACAATGATGCCACTGAGGTGTTGGGCCATCCCATCAGGCCCCAGACAAGGTAGGGGGGGCCCAGGAGCACCGTGTACCATGCAGAGAACATGCCATGCCAGCCCCCACAGTAGGTCCTGCTGGCTGCCCCATGGCAGCACCAAGGGTGCTAGTGCTGTCACAGGGAAAAAACCAAAACAAAACAAAAAACACCCAGAAAAACCAAAACCACACACCACGAAATAAAACAAATCTAAAATAAAACAAAAAACCACCACACCAAAAATACGACTTACCCTACAGCAGATTGCAGTTGCTGCCACCAGGAAAAGCTCGAGCCCTAGCACAACCCCTTCTCACCTCTGGTTTTAGCCCTAAAACATGCACTTCTCCAGCACATTATTTACACAACCCTGGTCTTGAGCAGGGAAATACCTATGCAGTGTCAGGAGAGCTGACGGTGCTGCTACTGTATCCTCCAGATGTCATGGCACTGGGAGCTGCCTTAGGGCACTACTTACCTCTGTGCCTCCACGTGGGGCAGACCCAACCCCAAGAGCAGCTGGTGACCATGACAGCATTGCCCCTGTCCCTGCTGGTCTGTGCTCAGGAGAACTGTGCTCTTCAGGAATTTTCCAGGCAGGCTGAAGGAGCAACAGGTGCTAAGCCCATGGGAACAGAGGTGTAAGAGCAGTCAAGAGCAGAGATGGGGTGCCCGAGCCTCTTGCAGACACACAGCTTGTCTGTGTGCAGCACTAAAGAGCTGCAGCATTGCAGGACTTCTTTGGTTGTTTCCTCTTGCCAGCCCAATGCTGCAAGGCTCCTAGGAAAAATACAGCCCATTAGGCAATGCTTATTAATGGGACACTTGACTTCAAGAGTCTTCAGTATTACTCAATTAATACAAACAATGCTTCATTTAATTTGTTGTTCCCATTATCACTCATATTTAAGTGCACTATGCACTATGGAATTTTAATTTTCATTTCTAAGTGATACACAGGACTTGGTTCAGGTCATCTCCTGCTTCATGAGCTATGGTTATAATTTGATTTTTAGGATGTCATAAAGTCACTGGGGTTACACAGAAGACTGGAGATGGATTTGTCTCATGCAATAAATTTTTTATCCTGTATGAAGCAGCCTGGTTGTAGGTGCTGTCTTCCAAGGTCAGGGAACAATCTCTGCTGAGGCCAGATTTACACAGAGGGTCATATATTTGTACATGGTTTATAGACAATAATGTAATCTTGTTTAAACCAGGAATAAGCATGTAATTGTACTCCAAATTAGAGATGTATACAACCTCTCCCCTATGCAGGAGGAAAAATCCAAAAGTGCTGCAAATAGAAACATTCCTAAAATCACATCCAAATAAAGTTTTATTGTAACAAAACTTGGCTTATCCTTAGCAGTATCGGGTTTTAGTCCTTTTTGTAGAAGTCTAAATAAGCTCTTTCACAGCTGCTACTGTCAGACAGTGGTATTTTTGCTGCTGGAACCATGGCATTTAACAGACGGAAAGGCAGATAATGTAATAATATAGCATTCACAAGTAACATTTCGGTAGTAGTAGTCATGGTCTTTAAATAAAACTGGGCAAAGCAGACCTGAGTCAATTTCACTCCTGGATCAAAGAAAGCTCCAGCTGCTTCAACTTTGACAATGTCAAAAATGTTCCTTAAAAACTAGCAAGACAAAAATTTAAACCCCATCACTGGACAGATGCGTTAGTGCTTTCAGATTCTCCATGGAGAGTGGTGGTGCAGAACCTGTGAAGACCACACGTGCAGGTGAGCACTGGCCACTGCATGCTGATGGACCGGGACCACCAGTACTCCATTAGCAATGCCACCTACCTGCTCTCCTCCTTACTTCCAAAATGTGGCAGGAACTGTAAGAAGCTCTAGATACATTTGGTGAGCAGGCCCAATCACTATGGCACCTCAGGAAGCCCAAGGTCCTTATCCTCACAGTGATGTCTTCTTTTAACCTGTGCAGAATAGAAGTGCACAGCAATCATATGAACAGAACACAGCAGTGTCACCCCCTCAGAGAGAATACTTTCAGTTTACTGTTCATAAAGATAACACATCACAAGAACATCGCTTGTGTTTCAGCCAAACATGGAACTCAAATAAAGCATTAGCAAACCCCCACTTTGCTGGGCTGGGTGAGGCACCAGTTGTGTCATCTTTGGCATGTTGATACAAATACATACTGGATCCAGCTTGCCTTTTGAAATAATAGCTCACTCAAACTTCATGGTGGGACTAAATGAATCAACAACCCTTCAGGGCAGTTCCTGACTGAGCCTGTTGCTACCACTTGTATCAAATCAGTGGATACCCCCCCACAGGAAATTATTGTAGCAAGTCAAAATACTTTGTGTGACTGCCGCAGGGGAGGATGAACTGCTCATACCAAATCCAACTGTTATCTCATCCCTGGCACCTCTTCTAATCAATGTTTTGCTTTACTCGCTGAAAGTATTTTGCATTTCAACTCAAGCTTGCGCTGCGGCTGCAACCAAGATGAGAAGGGACAGAAGGCAGAGAAGAGGGGACAGCAAGAATTGAGTTGTCATCCATTAAAGACTTCTGTCTGCCAACCCTCAACAAGTTGTTTCTGCTTAAATTCTTTGACATATTGAGGTTGTTGCCTGTTACTATTCCTTTAACCTTCTGACTTCATATTCTCATGTCTGGGGACTGAATGCCAGTATGTGGTCCTGCTGCCCCTCAGTGTGGCATCTGAGGCTGTGAACACCTACAGCACAACAGGGATGGCCAATTCCCATTCAGAGGAAAAGGGCTTACAGCTATAGCTGTTAGGTGAAAGCCCAGTGAAGAGAGTCATCAAGTTTAGTTAATACAAGGAATATTCCTCTGCACTGGGAATCTCCAGTGACTCTGCATCCTCTAAGGCTCCCTCATGGCAACCAGTCTGTGATCTCTGGCTAATTTGAACCACTCCCACCTGACACAAAGATCTCAGGATTCACACATGTGCAATTTGTCAGGCTGCTTTGCAAAGAGACCATGCACAAAGCTGAGTGACCATGGGAACCTTTTTTTTTTTTTAATTATAACTGTGTGCTTACAGAGGGACTCATAGCTCTTTGCAAGTCACAATGCTACCTTTCAGAGAACCACAAGTCATATTCACACTCCTGCAGAGAGAGGCAAAGTTACTTCACCTTATTATTGTTATTATCACCAATGATTCCTTAACAATTTTGCTGGCTATAAAATAGTATAAAGATGGCCAGATTCTGGTATTTTCCTGGCATTGACCAGATGAGATGAGTAGAAGCCCATTAGTGGTAGGATATCAGTGATGGGGATTTGTTATGAAGGAGCTTTGGGGGTTGCCTTCACCATCCCCCAGGGAGTCCTCACCTACCCACAAGCAAGCATAAAATTGCATCCATGACTTACATAGCTTGAATCAGAAAACTGTTTTGTCCTGATTTCTGAGTGAAATGAGGCATGTGCAGCTGTATTGCTTTTCATCTGACTAGCCTCTCAATTTCTGAAATCATCAGTCCCCTTCCATAAAATGCAGCTGAGAAGAAAAGATCTAAAAGTATTGCCTCATGAACAGGTTCTGGAAAAATAGGCAGTTGGACAGAGGAGAGTCTGCTCCTGCCTCCACAGAAGGAAAGACCATGGTGCAACCTCGGCCACCCCTTGGAAAAGGAGGCACAAGCACTTGCCAGAAAGTCTCCAGAATCATAGACTCTGGCACTTGCCCTTGTTAAACTTCATACAGTTGGTGATTGCTCAGCCCTCTAATTTGTCCAGATGTCTCTGCAGAGCCTCTCTGCCTCTGAGGGTGTCAACAGCTCCTCCCAATTTTGTATCACTGGCAAACTTACTTTGTAAACCTTGGAGTCCTGCATTCAAGTTGTTTATGATGATATTGAAGAGCACTGGCAATAAAACAGAGCCCTGTGGAAACCCACTAGTGACCAGTTGCCAGCCTGATGTAACCCCATGTAGCAGGATGCTCCACCACAGTAGGGGTTAACAGCTCAAACTTTGCCCCCTGCAAATGTTATCAGTAATGGAGAAAGGAGGATTACACTGTTTTGATATCACTCCACAAATTCTGAAGTATGCCTGGCAGATACCAAAAATCATTGTTATCTGGCAGACAAAGTACTTAGCACTGATAATTTACCTAAAGCTGCAGAAACAAGATTCTTGAGCTGGCACATCCAGGCTATTAACATATGACTGGCAGTCAACCACTTTATACTATAAAAGCCCAGTCCCACTTCTCAACTGTAGGAACTTCTGATACACCTCATCTAAGGTGTGCAGATTTCTCCCCTGGAGAGCACGCTCCCCAAGGTTACCCCTCGAGGTTAAGAGAGAGGATTCTCCCATGGTCATTGATATGGGTGAGAGACCTCAATTTCTGCTCAATCATTCTGCTAGCTTTAGTATCGTAGCTTTAGTATTGCTTAAAATGAATCATGCACTGTATTAGTAAATTATAGATATCTATGCTGTGTAGTAAATAATTCTGATCAATGCTTTTCTTCTGTATCAATTTAAATAAATAAATAAATAAATAAATTTGGTTTGCCATCCTTAATCCTGTGGGAGAAAGTGGTACAAAGATCACAATTCTTTAGACAAACTCTTGACCAAGTCTGGGCTAGGATTGGACTCAACAGCACCTAGGCTCCGCTCTGAGAAGAAGTTTAGAAAGCAAGGGGGGTCCTTTCTGAACCTTGTGACTTGACAGGAGGGGTCCTTTAATAAACTTTGTCCAAAGCAATCATTTGGCCCTTGACACCCCATTTACTATAACCCTTTGAGCTCAATCCATCAGCTAATTGTTCACCATCTCAGTATACATTTGTTTAGCTGTATCCTAGGCATTTTGTCCAGAAGTATACTGTGAGAGACAGTATTGAAAGCTTTACTGAAATCCAAGATGGTTACATCAACTGGCCTCCCATGATCAACCAGGTGGGTAACCTCATCATAAAAAGGCATTAAGTTCATTGAGCAAGACTTTTCTCTCATGAACCTATGCTAGCTGTGGCCAATGACTGCATTGTCTTTCAGGTGTTTTTCAATAACTCCCAGAACTATCTTCTCTGTAATTTTACCAGACACAGAAGTCAGATTCACAGTCCTTTAGTTTCCAGGGGTCACCCTTGTTGCCCCTCCTGAAAATCAGGACAACGTTTACCAGCTTCCAGCCAGAGCTCACGACACGTTCAGCTGAAGCTCCTCCATCCCTGGTCTTAGTTTCATTTCTGCAGATCAGCAAAGCTCTCGGTGCCTCTGGAGACAGAAACATGGGCTGGAGCTTTGCCAGGGCAAGGCGTTCAAGGAGATCATCCTCCTTCCCAGTGGAAGGGGATCTAGGCAGGAGCTGAATGCACGTGGCAGCTTCACTCCAGTTCAGAGTAGTCAAGCAGAAAACAGACTTATTAAATTCTGCTATTCAGGAAACTCACTGGTTAACAATATAGGACTCCCAACAGATATTTTAATTGCAAAAATCAGTCATAAGCTTAGGGTCTACTTTTCTTTTGCCAAAGTAGTATTCTCTAACATTTTTAACTAATATATGCAAACAATTTTTGGTGTTACTGTTGGTAATCTGACCTTGTGAAACCCCAAAACTAAAATCTCTGCTCAACCATATTTTTTTTTTTTTGTAGCTCTCTGGTCTGTGAAATTGGACAGTTGCTCTAGGACCCAATACTGCTGGAATTTATCTGTTTAGATAAAAGTGTGGTTTAATCTATGCTTTGAAGAACAAAGCAAAACACCCAAAAAATTACATGGACTTTGCAAAGAAATTAAAAAGGAGAAAATAGGACAAAACAATGTAGGTCAAATCTGGGACATAATCCAACATCATAATTTTGTGCTTATGAGCCCAAATATTTCCTCTTAAAAATCCACAGTTGTGTCTGTGAGGGGCTGGTATGTGAAGGAAGCCAGCCTCCTGCAGCTGCACCTCCTGCTAAAGGGACAGTTTCCCCATATAGCAGAAACTTAGTCTGAAAAGGGACATTAAATGTCTTCATCCCACAAATGCCAATACTCAGCAGGGCTCCTTTCACAGAGAAGGGTCTACTGAAAGCAATGCAACTGTGCAGAAAGTTAAAGCTAAGCAAGTGGATGAGCAATTGTGAGTTCACAGTCTACAGGCTCTTTACCTCTAGAGGCACAAAACCTTATGTTTCACATTTATACCTGTGGGAAAATCCCAGCCCAGTATCACAGAGTGCACTGCAAAAACAAATACAGTGACATTCATAACAACTGATGCGTTAACCAGGATTTGAATAGAATCATTTAAGCATTAATAACATTTCCATCTCTGGAGGTCAAGCCTTTTCACTCCCTTGCATTTTGACATCCACTAGTAACTAAATGTATTCCTAACAGAAACCTAATTAAAGCCAACACATCAAGCATTAGTTTGCATAAACATAAATGGAAGATGGAGATAAAATTAACCCTGCAGTACTGTGAGTCTACCATATGCAAGAGATTCTTAACTTTTAAGGTCAAACCAGTAGACACAAGAATATTACACGTATGAAATGTAATACTGTCTGAGATCAACAACAGTGCTCCCAGGCCAGTATGTTATTCTCCTTCCACAGCAAGTCTAGGAGAAAGCTAAAGAACCTCTCTAGATGAGAAGCACATCCCCAGGAGATCACCTACCAAAACCTCAAGCAATTACTTGTACTCAGAAACATGACTTCCTTATTTTCATATTTATCAAAGCAAGTCAGATAAGCTAAAGGTCAGGGAAGATAAGTATGCTTACTCACTCCTGGCCTACAGACATGCAAAATTGTGGGGTTTGGCATTTTTGTTGAGTTTGCTGTGGACTTTTTAACAGGACTTTTTTGTTTGTTTGGTTGGGGTTTTTTGGAGACATTAGACCCTATTTATGGTTTTAATGAAGTTAACATTAAGTTAAAATACAACTATTGGAGAACAGATTAATATGTGATTGTGCTTTTCATATTCTACAAGTTGATTTTCATACAGGGCTGTAAATTGGAGCCCTAAGTACACAACTGAGATACTAGCAAAGTCTAGTTCAGAGAAAAAAAGGCAAAAAAGCTGTTCCTAGCACAGTTGTCTTTGGTAAACATAGCAGAAGTTAGTTTAGAAATTAATTTGTTTCAACACAGAGGAGAAGATGCATGTGCAAGGCAATTCAAAATAGCATACCTATGGGCTGCAAAATAGTATTTTATAGAAGGCTGAAAGAAAACAGATGCTCTTCCTGCTGCAGTGAAAAAACATCCTCAATATTACAGAAAGATGTATAAAAGAAGCCCATGGGCCAATTACTACTTAAAAAATAAGCATGTTATTTTGAAGAATGGCCCAAAGCATAGAAGTGTCTAAACTCCTTATCTTCCAAAAGACCTTGCAGATGGGGGAAGACTATCATGACCTAATTCCTTGTTTCCAGATGGATTTTTTTTTTTAATTTTTCCTCTCCCAATAGAAGCATGTCCAGTCACTGCAAAATGGAGCATTCAAGGAGCACTCTATTTTACAAAGATTTCTAGAAAAGAAGTTATCTGTGTGACTCTATATAACAAACTCAGGAAATAATGCAGCTGATAGCTCATGACAAACGGAAAATCTTCTCTAGTTCCTCACAAGGTATATCATCCAGACCTGCTATCATTTTCAGACCCACTACAGTTCATCATATGGTCTCACAAATGCACCAGCATAAGGAGGAAGTAGGTGCAAAAGGGAAAGTGGAATCACATCTTCCAAGTGATATAAAACATTCATTAGAATTACAAGCTAGGATAAGTAATCGGATTCCCTGCCTTTTCTACATTTCCACACAGTTTCACTTTTTGGCTCTAATCTTGCAAGCAGCGGTGGCTTTGGTCCATACCAAAGGCTGACCCCACACTGACAGTCATCAATAGTCAAAAGTATAGGGAACGAAAATAAGAAATATTACGAGATTAAAATGATCCTTCCTCCATCAGCTTCTAATAATCAGTAATTTGGAAATCTTCATGCAGAGTTCACTAAATCATGAAAGAATCATTGCAGAAGCATTGCTCCTCTAGTAAACTGCTACTTGTTTTAAGTGTAAAAACAAACAAACCAACAAAACATATAAGTATATATAAAACAGATCTGATCAGAGAAAGGCAACATCACATAGCTGCAGTAATCATTGCAGTTCACAAATATGTGCAGAAGCTGTCCTATACACAAATACAGATTTATTTCACAAATCTGCAGTAATTGCTAAAAAAAGACCCCAAGAACCTATCCTGCAGGAAAAATAGTCACAGTAAAGCAGCCCCAAAGTAGTGGAGGAGTCATGCTTCAGAGCCACATAATCTGTAGCAATTTGGCTGCTCTCCCAGAGGGAGTCATCACCCATACCACCTAGGACAAACTGATAGCACAGACACTAAAGAAACTTCTCTCCCACACACACAGTTATTAAACAATGTTCAGCCTAGCTGCTTATCCAGAAACATTCAAAAGATCTTTTATGTAAAATAAAATCCCATTGTTCCCAGCTTTTAATAATAATTCTCTAGAAAGCACCTCTAATGATTGTGACCACAGAGGCTTTATGGGAGAGCTAACCACGAGGACAGACCATACATCTTTGCCCTGGGGAAAGCCATGGAGCATTTCTTCCTGGACCCACTGATCAACTGGAGGAGCAACTTCAGTTTGAGAGACAAGCAGTTAGAAAGAGGAAAAGGAGGAGAATTATCACAAAGGTTTTCAAACCATAGTTGCTGCAGTATTAGAATTATCTGCTTGCTATTTAACTGCAATACAGCAGCTCTCTCAAGGTGCTCTCAGACACAGAAATGCCTCTAGCCTCACCACAAACAATGGAAAACCTTTTAACTATCCAACTTAATTGTAAGTACTTTTGCCTCTTAAGAAATAATGTCCTCAGCCTTCTACAGGTGTTCACCCTAAAGCCTTACCCAAAAGAAAGAATTCTATGTCACACACCACTACGTTGGCCTACACCAACAGGAGCAGGCATATGCAAAAGCCAACAGATACTCATTATCTGTTATTCTCAGATATTAGTGAAAATGGCAGCAGGGAAACCCTATAGAAGTTGCCTTCACCAACTGCCCTTTGGGCTTGTTTGTTTTTGTTTTTTGGGTTTTTTTACTCAAGTATAAAAGATACTATAATGTTTTCTATGAGACCAACTACTCTCAAACGTTTGTGGAGTTAAAAAGAAACTCCTCACCACATGAGTAGCTGAACGTTTAGACAGTTTGATATAGGAAACATACAGCCTCTGCTGTAGCAATTTGGTGCAAGATCAGCTTCCTTTTCCAGTCATGTCACAGTAACTTACAGTAGTGGACAATGAGGTAGCAGCTCTGAGGAAAGCATCACGTTGAAATAAAAGGCATAACACTGCAAATAATAGCATTCATGGAGCATCAGTTTGCAAGCTTTTGGGAGTTGGTTTGTTTTGGGTCTTTTTTTAAAAAAAAAAACAAAAACAGACAACAGAAAGAATAAGCATGCAGAACTCAAATCCTCCTACTTACTTGTAGCAGAATGATTAATAACACCTCTCAGGTCTTAATCCAGACCAGGAGCCTGCAGTATGAGGTGCTCTATAAACAATGCAGTCCTCTACCCTTTACAGGAGTCACCTTCTCCTGCTTACCTGCAAAAAATGTCCACATGTGGTTATTTTGCAGTCCAAAGCCCAAGCTCTGCAGGAGAGATACCTTGTGTTTTCTCCACTGCTGCAGTTGTTCCACATCTTTGTCCCAGCTTTCTTCAGGGCCTGATTCAACCAAGTATTACACTGCCTAGCATTGCTAGTAAACATGACAATTTTACTAAAACAACACACACCCCCTGTGGTAACATGAAACAACGTTTCCCTATTTTATCTGCAGTTCCATGAGTCTTAGTTTTTGTGGATCTGTGGAAATGAATAAGTAACAGAAGCCATTTGCTGCTGACTGTAGTGCCAGGTAATGTTCAGTCACCATCTAAACAGGAAACAACACAAGTATTTTATTTTGAAGTAGCATTTTATTTTCTGTTAGCTTTGTATACAGAGCTTCAGCCTATTTAACACAAACTGTGCACTGCAGATGCTGTAGGGACAGGAATGCTTGCATGCTATGCCTTTGCAATGCCACTGGCTCTAGAAAGCACCACTCTACATACTTTTTAAAACACCAAACTAACAAAGTAGTATTTGCACAAGAACATTGCATTATAACGGAAAAAAAACAAACAAACAGATGCATGTAAACCTTTCCAGCATTACTCAAACACAGCATATACCTTGAAATTTTAGGCCGTATCTCTGCAAGGTAACTTGTGTTATTGAAAAGCTCTCTGAACAAGGGCTTGCTGTGTAGCTAAGGCCTGCTACAAAATCCCTCAGTGCCTTCTACAAAACTGCAAATTGGCCCTTGAGACAAGTGCTGGTTCTGCTTTGACCAACACAATCCAGATACCTACATGTAAGCCTCACCAAAGGAAGAATTTGCCCAAAACATAGCTAATCTTTATCTTTCAGCCTCATACAATATGCTGTTGGTGTCATCTTCCAACAACTCCAAGTGGTCATTTCCAACACTCTCCAAAGTGACCTCTGGTTGTGGTCAACTGCCTTAATACCAGAAATCAAACTTTCTGTAGAATACAATGCTGGTAATTTCTCTTTAAATTAAGGTGGGTATCAGGAAGCTCACTGCTGTTGAAAACAGACAGCAGGAGCCAGATTTTTAGAGTAGTAAGAAATCTACATTCCAATTTTTAATTGGAACTTTTATGAGTTTAAATTTAAAAACTTTACCCCAGAGCTTTAAATTGCTGGATCCTCCACTAGACCATACTCCATAAGGCAAAACTCCAGCTTTTTGGGCTCTGGTTGCATCAGTGCTAGACTTGACTAGTCACAATGCTGAAAGCCCTTTGTTGCTTCCAGTTTCATGGCCTCTTTCTTGAGTATCTTCCAGTAAGATCTGCTTGCAAATCAGAGGTTAATTTGGGTCCAGACAAGCACAGACAATCAATGCATACTGTACTCTTGTGAACGCTTAGGTTGGTTTCAGGCTTTTTTCCTGTAAATTTCTATTTTAAGTAGCTTGATTGAACCTGTATATATGTATGTCTAAACTTCCCTTAAAAGTTCAAAAGTTTTGGATTTAATTTCTCTCAGTGGCATAGCAGTTAAATAGGAGTGAGCACACCCATTTGATGTCATCTGGGGAAGTAAGAAACAAGCATAATGAACACAGCCATGCTGCTCTTTCTGCCAGTCCATGCTCAATGTCTACCTACACAGCAGCAGCAGCAGAGAATACAATGCATTTCCTTGCAGCATTCACCCCACTATGGAAGTAGTAAAGGCTTTTGTGCTTTTTGTATTCTCAGATCCCAAGAATCCACAGTCAGACATACTTACACACACTGGTGTCTGGTCTGGGCTTCCCATCACAGCCAGGTTTCTGGCATGGTTTTAATAAATCATCAAACTACCCATTTTGAAGGCAAGATGAGTAGGAAGAGAGAAAGTAAGTATTAAATATTTCATAAACTTCATGAACTGAGAAAACAGTTCACATTTCTGTCCAACCAAGCCTACAATCCTCCTCAAGATGCAGAGAAACTGTTCAAAGCATAAATACTCAATGAATGCCAAGCCTGCATAGTAAGGCAGGTTTATTCCCTGTTTAGGAACTTAAGGAAGGTTCTACATTGCTTACCTTTTGTTTCCATGCACAAAAAGTCTCTCTGAGATGTACTTACTCCATTCATACAAAAACCCCAATTTAATGTACTGAAAAAAAAAAAGAGAAAGACGGCAGCACAGAAAGTTTTCTTCATTACAAAGTGTTTTTCCACCAGGTAATTATTTCTAAGAACTTTTGTTAACACTGGAGTTTAGGCTCTGGAACAAAGTGGATATATTGTTTACTAGCTTTGCCAGTCAATCTTGTCTTACAAAACCTCTCCCTTCCCCCTCTCCTCCTTTTGCAGCCAAGTCAGTCCCGTGACTAGCTCAGGAGTTTCCTTTGTCACCAAGATCTCCTTTTCCACAAATTGTCCCTTGAATAATGCCATCTTCAATGTAGTTGCCTGAGGTATCGGTGCTCCTGCAGAGAACTGTGGAGGGGATCCGTGATGAGCGTCTCTCCTGGCTTTTATCCTCAGAGGAGCAGCAAATCATTCTTTTCATGGTACCCCACATTTCGTCATCTTTGTATGAATAAATTATTGGATTCATGACAGAGTTCAACAGGGCCAGGAGAAGAAACCATCTTTTAAAACTCTGAATCCCACAGTAGGTGCAGTTCAGACCATCGAGCAATAAGACTACCAGGCCAGGGGTCCAGCAGACAACAAAAGCACCTAGATATGGAGACAAAAGAAAAAAAGACTTCAAACTGCTAGAAGTTTTTGGTTTTGTTTTAAATCTTACAAGATTATTTGGTTCATCAAAATTTTACACAGAAATTAGAAAAGCAGGAGAGGACAATTCAATTAAAAGTAGCAAAATCCCATATACTACAGCTTCTCTGAAAAGCCTGGCACATGATGCAAGGCAGCTCTCAGAAGCCTACAGGGAGCCAGAATACAGCTGCTTATAGCATTAGCTCAAACACAGTGGGAAAAGGTCATCACAACGGTGATTTGTCCATGCTGATGAACAAACAAGAGCACTGGAGTATTAACAAGCAGGGAACTGGAACATCAAACACAGACTTCCTCTCCACCTCTTATATGCTGGAGGAGAAGATACCAGATGATCTGCTTCTACCACTGTCACAATACAATCCAAAGAAAAGATGTATCTTCTCTCCCACTACAGCTGACTTTGCAAAGCTATGGGCATACTGCCCAATTCATAAAACAAGAGGCACATAATTTTGACATGTCCCGGCTGGAAACCTCACAGCTACTGTAGGATGCACACCATTATCTGCGACACACCAGCACTGCTGGCTCCTCTGCCACAGCAGCAGCCAACTTCTCTCCACTTCTCCCTCCTGGGCTGTGCGTGCTGAGTACTTGAGATCCAACAACTTGAATCCAGGAAAAAAATTAAGTTGTAAATAAAAAGAAAGAAACAAATAAATGAGTTGGTGAAGACAAATGAAAAATGTAATGGTCAGGGGAATGAACTGCAGCAAAGAACAGAATAAAAAAAAAAGACAAAAAAATGAGGAAATATGAGAGCAGTGATAGGGGAACAAGAAAACTCTAAGAGAGGCATTTCTCCAGAAGATAGCAAGAAATCCCAAGACAAGACCAAGAGTAGCAGGGTTCTCATGTTTCAGCTGGGAGTCAGGAATGACAACAATGAGGAAGAAAGATATTAGGTGATAATAAAAGCTGAAAGAGGCAAAGTCAGAGAACACACTCCTCTTCCACCAGCTCCTTTAAAATAAATTAAAGAATTAAAGAAAAGGAGGAATAAGGGAGAAGAGTTATTAGACAGGAAGAAAAAAAGTATAGGAATCATAGCTTAGAAGGAAGTTCAATATTGCATTTGCATCTTTTCATGTTATGTTACATCCCCATCATAAAGGCAGGGGTGCGAGCAGGACTGGTGGGGAGGGGGAGCTTCACAACCAAACACAGGCCTTGACCACGAGCCTGGGAGGGGCCCTAAACTGTCCCAGCTGTCCTCCTGCCTTTCCCCAGCACCACAGCCTGTCATCCCTCTCCTTGAGCCCAAGGAAGTAGTAGCCATATGCTTGATAATACTAACTTAGCAGAAGCCACAATTGCTGTCTGACATACAGAAATAGAAAATTACAGCTCTGCACAACAGTCGATGTACTGAGGAAATGCCAAACGTTTATAATGGAAGAGTTTCCCCTTTTTTGGGCTTCAGGAAAAAAAAGAAGTATGATAGCAGATACATGCTAGCAGTAGGAAGCCTGGCTCATGGCGGGACACAGGCAGTACCAAAGCCAGGACCCTGGGCATGTGCACACAGGCTCTTTTCAGCAGCACTGGACACTTTTGCCCATCTGATGGGTAGGCCATAATAGTATATAAAGCTATTCCTCCATTGCCCACTGGCATCAGGAGCTGCAGGCTGCTACCACAAGATTTGCTTTCTCTGCTTAGTCTCTATACTACACATTGGTTTGGCTCCAACATGCTGAGTAAGCAGTTGTAACACCAACTGTCTCATACAATCTACAATGGAGAAAACACTGGACTGATTTATTCCTCTGGAGTACACCAGCAAATCCCATCTGTTTTAACATACACTGGAAACAGACCACCCAGACAACACTACTGTGCCTAGTTGAGTGTCTTGCTAAGTATTTAGAGAGCTTTCCCTAGCCATCAAGTGTCACCGGCAAAGTGGCCAACACACCAGCTCCATGCAGAAATTAAGATGGTAACAAACTCTCCCTAGAAAAAGCACAAAAAGCATTTTGACCACATGTACCACAAGGCATGCAACCCTGCTTTCATAGAAATCAGCAGGAGAGGAAACAGACCTCAAAGCCACATTGAATAAGACACAGAAATCTCTCCTTCAAACAAAACCCCAAGCTTGTAGGCAGGATTAGTTTGTGAACTCCCAAGATATATCTCTGTCTACCTGGACAGGCAAAATGCTGCAAAGTTTCAGTAGCAAAAGTAAAGGAAGACAAGAGACATCTGCAGACATCTCTGTACATTTCTCCTACCCCATGACTGAAGACAAGGACAGGGCAATGCAGCGACAGTGTCAAAGTTACTTGGGAAATGCTTTCATGGAGTTGTTGCTTTGACTCCATCCAAAAACCATTTCTGTGTGTATACAGACAAAACAGGACATTCACATCTTCCTCTCAGAATCACAGAGATGAAAGTGAGGCAGGGCTCAGACTCTCAGCCTTGCTTGGATTTTGCTATTTTTACCACAGAGCTTTCAGAGAAAACCATGGTCAAGCATAAATATACACATCTGTCTTAGTCCTTTGGTGATTCTCTTGTTCACTGACCTTTTATCCTGTAGGAGCTCCTCTCCCTGACAAGGTACCACAGTCCAGAAAGAATTTAATTTCTAGGACTTTAAAATTCACAGAAGTGACATGAAATACAGCTTGGCTGCAACATGAATCAGAAGAACAGCTCTGAGTATTCCCACCAGATTATGGGAGACCAAGTATCAAGGTCAGTTTGAGGATTTTCCACTAGATTTAAACACATATTTTCTTGTAGATTACATCATCTCTGCTTGAAAATGAAATCTAGTATACCTGGAAAAACTACTGTTGCTTTGACAGTATTGTATTAAACTCTGCACATCAAAGCTGCCCAGAGCATGCCAACACTGAAAAAGAAGTGCAGTAACTTCCAGTTGCCTTTACCACGTGTGCGCCCAAGTTAAAACAGCAAGTTACCAATTAAACTATAAATTCACCAAAACCGAAAATCATCTGCCCCACAGCTGCTATTTCAGCAGGAATCCCACTGCCAAGTTCAGGTGAGCTACCACATACACACCATCAGAAAAATCGTGTACCCACACACCTGCAGTCATCCTTCAAAGCTACAGTCACAGGCTTAGCCAGGACTATGCCACGACGTCAGTCTTAGAGGATTTTAGGCCTTTTGCTGGGTTCCCCATCTTCCAGTATCAACCAGGTAAGTTCTTACAGTTTAGCACACCAAAGGGAAAGCCATTTCAGTTGCTCCATCCTGTGAGAGATCAATTTAAGGGTTATGGTAGAAAAAGGTAATTGACAGAGACCAGATTCACAGCCTTTGGAAGGGGCCATCGAAGTCCAAAGGTGGTGCAAAAAGCCACCTGCAACTATGGTCATCATGAACGCATGAAGTCAAAGTGAAACACAGGAGAACTCCACCCAGAGAAGACAGTGTGTTTCACTGGAAGGGCAGCCAGCCACAGGCCCAGCCTGCCCAGAAACAGAGATGGAGGCAGATAGGAGGAGCAACATGCCAACAGCACCCAGATACATACAGCCTCCTCCCACACTGGAGGAGGGCAGTAGGATTTTGTCCTGAACTACCCAAAAAACCAATAAAGTACATTAATGAGAACTCTTGTTTTCGTCGTGCTTCATTCATCCATCCACAGAACGTCTTGGAATTGCTTTTAGTTAAGTCTGGATTAGGCACATACTCCAAAGCATCCTCAGATGTTTTGGAATAAGCCATTAAAAATAACTGCCTTGGCCATAATCCATAGGTTGATGCATCAGTGTATGTAAGCACAGTTTTATAAGTATTCATTTGGTCACTTCGTGACTCCTTTGGTAATTGGAAAGCCCAGAAAACATGGTCATTCAGCTTTTAGTACATTCTGCACAGTGTGTTTGAATGACTTGGCCAGGAATGTATATTTCAAACTTTTAAAAAATTAAATTCTCATTCCTAGAAATAAACATTTATAAAAAGCCTCTCAGGGTCAAAATTTGGAGAGCCAATATGAACAAACATGCTAAGATAGTTTTCCTCTGACAGGAGTTTGGGGGAGAACTTGCACCCAGCAACACATGCACTAATTCAACTTCTTTAGAAGCAGGCTCTGTTTTGATTTTGTTTCTGACTGGAAAAGTAAATATACAAAATTATGATCTCTAAAGTAGCACTCAGGCTTTCTAAGTTAAATCTGCCTGGCCTAGCAAACAATATCTTTAAATACTTTAACTGAACTACAGTTCACTCAGATGGCTGAAAAGCCATATGCTCTGAGTAAGAGAAATCTAATGATGATCTTTAAACCAACCCATATGCCTAAGGCACCTCTCCCTATAAATTAAATATAAGAAAGAAATAAATTTTTTTAAAACCCTTAATCAAAAATTAAATAAACTTAAAATTATGTTTAATGTGGGGTTTATTTCCATGAAACAGCACAGCTGTGGAGAGCACTGAATACCTGCCACAGGCTAAAGGACCGTGGGGGAATAACAAACAACAGCCACCACCACTGTCCTTCCAACTCCCACATCAGCTGGCCAAGAGCTCAGACCACTTCTCTGCTCTGACCTGCAAACAGGCACAGGTGGCATCGAGAGCTAACAGTACAATTTCACTACTCACTCAGCACCCTCCAACTTTGGTTTGTACAAACCCGAAGTAATATTAACTATATAAATAGATATATAAACTAGACAAGGCCCTGCACATTGATTCTTTGCACATGATTTCCCAGAAGGCAGCCTGCAGTTCTGCCTTGCCATAGAATGCTTAGAACACTGATTTTTAGGAGTGTTTGTCTCTTTCCAATGCAGCAAATAACTGCAGTCCACCCAGTGCTTACACTTTAGGGCATGACGATATTTGGAGCAACTCATTTTTTCTGCAGGGATTTTCTCCTTCCAGATGGATGGTTTAAGTTTCATTGCATGAGAGTTTCAAGTACGGCAAAAGATGCAGTCTTACTCCTGTAAGTTGAGATGGGGTCAGGAACAACCACCAAAATGTCTGTCTATGAGTGCCATAAAAACAAGGGGAAGAAAAAAAGTAAAGCTGGCCAGGCATTTAGAAGGGAAAAGCTCTGGCAGTGTACAAACCAACTTCAGAAAACATATAAGCATAAGTGCAACCTATTTAGGAGTACATAAGCGAGAACCTTGTACTTGCTTGAACCATCAGTCCACTTTCTTTCAAGATGAGGCACTGCAAATTAAAATGCTTTAAAAGCTGAAGTCAGCTAAAGACATCATTTGGTAGAAGAAGGTGCTGTGTATTACAGCACTACTATTTCAGAGACAAAACCAAACATAACAACAACAAACCAGATACCAGAATGTGCAAACAGCATCCAGAGGCTGCAAGGGGAACAAAGTGTCCTCAGCCTAAAACTCCTATCC
The DNA here is from genome assembly GCA_013399015.1 of Galbula dea. Lineage (NCBI taxonomy): Eukaryota > Metazoa > Chordata > Aves > Piciformes > Galbulidae > Galbula > Galbula dea. The sequence continues at coordinate 1,641,537 of VWZX01001164.1, read as the reverse complement.
TGGCAACTCCTACTTCCATGAAAAGTGACACTTTTCTCCCAGAGCTCTTGAGTACTACCATGTTGCAGCACAACACAACTATGTCCCAGGTATACATGGACACCAGCTATCCGGTGCTGGCTCGTACATCAGAACAATTGTCAGAGCAGTAAAGCCATATTTGTGCTTTTAGAGTCCCCTGCCACCTGAGCCCAGCTTCACAAGTGTCCTAGTGTCCCAGTAGTTCCAACCACAGTGAGCTGCATAAGCCATACTTGCACGATGCCTGACTTCCACAAAACATCCCACTCAGATTCAAGACTTCCTGAGGAAAACTGCTACAGCTAGTATTTTGTTCCAACAATCAATCATCTGCTTTGTGTATCTTTAATTTAATAAGCAGCTACATCACAACTAGCTGATGAAGTGATCTGAGCTCCCCAAATATCAACAGTGTCTCTAGGGCAAGACCATGCGAAATCTCATGTTATGATCTAGAGAACCAGGTCCCTATGGTATCATGACCTGACAGTATTTTGCATTGTGCAGTCTTCACAGAGTGAAGGTGAATACTCCCCTTGCAAAGCAAGTCGTCATCAAAGTCACAGACCTACCAGGCATCCTCTCCTTTCCCCAGGGAAGGTGCATTTCCAAGGGGAAAAAGATAACATTTAGGAAACAGCCAGAAGGAAGAAGCACAAAGAAAAGTATCTCCATCCAGCCATAGGGTTCACAGCCTTGTGCAGATACCAACATTATTTTGAAAATGTTCTACTAGGCAACTGTGAATCTTCACAAGCCTTCCTCCAAAATTATTTTCTATCTCTCTCCAACAAACTACGGGTAATTCATGTTTTGTAACAAGCTGTCTACCAAATAAAGACACTTTTCTTCTTTTTATTGACCAGTCCTCTACTTCATATCTCTGGATCTCTGCTTGGTGCAACACTTATTTCATGATCTAAAGCCACAGAAAACTAAAAGACTCCAGAACTTTATGTTTTGTTTGAGGAGTGTTGGCTTTTTGTTTTATTTTATTAAAAAAAAAAAAACAAACAACACAACACAAACAATCAAAAAACTACAATCCAAAACCACACAAACCCACTGATTGGCACTGCCAGCCTTGCACACCATGGTTTGTAGTCTCTTACCTAAGACAGTCATGACAGTCTTCATAAGCTTCACTGGGGTTCTCCTACGGCTAATGGATCCACTAGTGTGAGATGACAAGACATTAGTTTTCCTCTGGACATACATGTAGATTCTTATGTAAACTACTACCATAATGAAGAAGACGACTAGGTTTAAGACACTCCAGAACACCAGGTAACTTCTGCTGTAAATAGGTGCCAGGGATGAGCAGGCCGTAATGTCGCAGAGGCAGTTCCAGCCCAGGGTAGGAACAGCACCCATGAAAATAGCAATGGCCCAAATTGATATAATTAAAAAGGTGACTCTCTTCTTTGTGAGATTACTGTGGATCTTCATCCGCATTATCGACATGTACCGCTCAACAGCTATGACGAGGAGATTCACCAGAGAAGCTGTCAAGCTGGTGTCCAGAAGACCCTGACGCAAAAACCAGCGGTTAACAGTCAATGTCTTAGACACTGGGCCAGTGTTGAACATCAAGAAGACATAGGCAATTCCAGCAAAAAAGTCTGCAGCAGCTAAATTGGCCAAGAGATAGTAAAAAGGAAAATGAAACCTCTTGTTCTTGACCACAGCTGCTATGACCAATGAATTTGAAATGAAAATGAAGAGGCAGAAAAACGTCCCAAAACACAGAACTACAATAAGCTGTGGCCCTGTCCACTCATCTACTGTGTCAGTGTTTGTCTTGTTATAAAAAAAGTCCATGCGCTTATCATAGTAGCATTCGTTCATCCTGGATTAAAGCCCCTGCATCCTAGGAAGGGTAGAAGGAAAAAAAATAAGAAAAATAAAGAATGATTAGTAATCATCTATTGGTCCTTGCTTCAATCATCATACGTAACGTCTTTTTTCTAGGGGGAGATGGGGACAGGACAGGGACGTGAGAGGGTATATATTTAAAGGCCTTAAGTAAAAATTCATGTTGTGTAGAGTTAATACAGAAGGAGATATACTGTCCACTGGAGGACTGCAGTGCATGATGCTTTGCAAATTTTTAAGACTCACCCACTTACAAAACCCCAGCACAATCTCTTTGTGCTAGCAGTCATACTGTACAGAAAACAAAGTGGAAGTTAAGAGGTTAAAAGTAACTTTCTGGAGGTCACACAAAATCTGAGCAACAGCCAAGCCATTTCTTACTGTGAAACCCCACGTTTGAGCCACAACCCCATCATTATTTCCATTTCTCAATGTATCCAGTCAGGACAAGGAAGCATAAATCATAACTCTTCCATTTTACTGACTAAGAACTAAAAGGCCTATTACTGGAAAAATGTTTTGTTTTTATCAATTATATATTAAGAAATGTAATAATGTATGTATATAACATGCTACAGGCATATATATTCTGAAAACATGCCTGTACTGCTACAGGATTTAAGTAAATGTGCTGAAGAGAAAAGCATTGTACATATTTGACTACTGCAAAGCCAGGACTTAATTTATTGAGCTGTAAACCCAGAGCCCTGTAAGCATCACACAGCCCAATTATCTTCAAAATGAAAACACAGTTCCCTACCCAATCACAACATAAAGCACACCCCAGCAACAGCAGCAGTGCTGGGTTTTTTCTTATACCCACTCAGCACTATTTTGGAAAAAGGGCTATTATCATGATGGAAGGGAGAGTCCATGTTCCAGATTACATCACACTTCAGCCACTCCAGTGAGGTCAACGTCAGCTGCCTTGGCAATTTTATCACCTTTATTATGAATCAAACTGAACCCAAACTATTTATCACAGGCAGCTCTGACAGCAGTCCTTATGGTGACCAGACCCCATGCACAGTCTCACGGCCTAGTAGGAAGAGTTGTGTGATCATCACTAGCCCCCACATTTGCTGTCAGTATCTGAAGACAGGTTTTAACAATTACTTCATTAATAGATATAATATAGTTTCATCAAAACCCAGGAACACAAGCTTGGCACAAGAACCTAATCACAGAATGTTAGGAGCTGGAAGGAACGTTGAAAGATCATCTAGTCCAACCCCATTGGCAGAGCAGGATTCCCTAGATCACCACAGAAACGTGTCCAGATGGGTTTTGAGTATCTCCAGAGAAGCAGACTCCACAACCTCTCTGGGCAGTCTGTTCCAGTGCTCCAGAAAAAAATTTTTCTTGTATTCACACGGAACCTTCTGCGCTTCAGCTTACAGCCATTACCCCTTGTGTTGTCACTGGGCTTCACTGAGAAGAGCCTCACCACATCCCCTTGACACTCACCCTTCACATATTTATAAGCATAGATGAGGTCACCCCTTAGTCTCCTCTTCTCCAAGCTAAAGAGACCCAGTTCCCTCAGCCTTTCCTCAGAAGGAAGATGTTCCACTCCCTCAATCATCTTTATGGCTCTGTGCTGGACTCTTTCAAGTAGTTCCCTATCCTTCTTAAACTGAGGGGCACAAAACTGGACACAATATTCCAGATACAGCCTCACCAGGGTAAAGGGGGAGAACCTCTCTCAACCTGCTAACCACATCCCAGGATACCACTGGCTCTCCTGGCCATAAGAGCACACTGCTGGCTCATGGTCGTTCTTCCATCTACAAGGACCCCCAGGTCCCTTTCCCCTTCACTGCTCTCCAACAGGTCAGTCCCCAACCTATACTGATCCATGGGGTTGGTCTTTCTCAGGTGCAAAACTCAACACTTGGCCTTATTGCATTTCATTGAATTTCTCCCTGCCCAACTCTCCAGCCTGTCTAGGTCATACTGAATGGCAGCACAACCTTCCAGAGTGTCAGGCACTCCACCCAGTTTAGTGTCATCAGCAAACCTGCTGACAGCGCACTATGTTCCCTCATCCAGGCTGTCAGTGAATATGTTGAAACATACTGGTCCTAGTACCAACCCCTGAGCAACTCCACTAGACACAGGCCTCCAGCTAGACTCCATATAATCATGTTAGATATTATACAGAGTGGCAAACCTGTGCCTGACTAAGGGCAGGGAGGAATTATCAGGATACAAGGCTGCCAGAGAGGCAGCAACACTTCTTAAACTTTTGTAAACCTCCGTGTGAGTCTCAGGCTGTCACAAGCACCAGAATACTAGACTGAGTTGGGCTGAAAATTTAAAACAACCCAACAACAACAACAAAAAGCACACAACCCAAAGAAACAACAAAAAAACCCAAAAAACAAAAAAGAACAAAACACAAACAAACAAACAAAACACCCAGAAAACAAAAACCAAGAACAAAACCTAGAAGTAGTTACAGGCAGAAAGATATAAAATACACATAGGCTTTTCACCTCTGCAGCTAAAATTCCTCACAGATAAAGATCACGTTCACACACTGTATTATTATCCTGTGGTTACTTCACAGTTATATCTCATCTCTTCAGCAACTGGGAAGCAATTTAAGCAATCCAAAACAAGCTAGCTAACAAACTACATTTATAGTAAAGATTTCTTATGAGATTTAAGATAAAAGGTTCATCTTCTCTCTTTTAAGTGATGCTATTTGTGTTATTTCTCTCATGCAACACTTGTATTATCTAATTTTAAATCAACTTGCACCATTCCATTATTGCTATTTTCAAAACATTTTTTTAATGTTTATTTTTTCTGAACTAGCTCATAGGTCTTTTTTTTCTTGATTCCCACCCTACATCTAGTAGTTAAATGAAAGACAGCAACTTGACATTGTTGTCCATTTTATTACCCTCAAGAACCTAGGCAGCCTCTTCTTTTATGAAAGAACATATTACTGAAAGCATCAAATACCAGTACATAGTCATAACCAAGAAGAATTACCTAAAGACAAGAAGTGGAAGGAAACAAGTAAATCAACCCTTGTGCTGAAATATTATAGAGTATCCCTTCTTCTAAAAATAAAAAGGCTCAGGAACTCAAATCCACCATAAGGAGTCAATCTGAATTCAATGCCTACCTCTCCCTGTTCAGATCAATATGGTAGAACTGGGCAGTCAGTACATTCTCCATGCTCATATGCAGGAAGTACTCAAAAGACAAATTAAGTCTGCAAGTGACCAGAAGTCCCTGAGGAGCTGGAGACAACAGCTACTCAAGCAGCTGAGTGCTGGGAATGCTGCCCAGCCAAGATGGCTCTGCCTTGACCCACCAAGGCAGTAAAGCACTTGCTGAGCCTGACATCAAGCTTTCACAGAACAGTCCAAACACCTGCAAATAGAAGCAGCATTTTGGGCAAGAATGGCATGAGTTAAAAAAAATAAATTCTGTGAAAATTATAGGGAAGGTTCTCTGAACATGTTGTATCTTACTATGCAATCATCTCAACAGATGAATCCCTTTTTACTTGCAGTGACAGGAGAGTAAAGAGATCTGCAGATACTTTTTGTATCTCTTCTGGAGAGCAAGTTTAAAAGAAATCCAAATTATCAGCTATGAACTTATACTAATTACATCTGCTTCTTGAGATCCCATCATCAACTGAAATAGTTTGAAAGTAATTTGAAAAACAAATCACACATCTGTAATTCTCCACCAAAATAATCACACTACAAACACTCACTGTCACACAGCAAAGGTCAAATGACAAATGATTTTAGAAGAGATGTCTTGAGGTGTTGCGGTAAGGCAGGAGGGAGTAGAAAAGCATCCAGCTGAGGTCTCAGGATCCCAGGGCAGACTCTGGAGATGACCAAAAAGAAGTTGCATGAAAGTGATAGCTGAACTGGAGCTAGCTTGCAGCCCAGTCCTTCAGAGCAGAGATGTAGCACTTGGCTGTCTACACCAGCCTACATACAAAAAGTACTTGCCATGCCAGGGTCCTTTCCTGACAGTGGTTTATTTCACACTTACATTTTATTTTAAGTCCTCCCAGCAGAACTAGCCTGACCTCAAGGGAGCTGTGCAGCTGTGACAGAGCTATGCAGCTGAATCCTCAGTGGTCCTGCCTCAGTCCACACCAGGCACAAGAAATGTGTGAAAGCATATCCCATATTTCCTGGCATGTCACAGTTTAACATACTGTACGGCTTTAATCTCCAGGTCTTCTCTTCTGCAGCCAAATCAGAGACGTTTCTTTTAATCAAGGCAGGTTTAAACTTAAGAATAAAAAACAAACTTAAACAATTCTGAAATATGTAATATTTTAACAGGTACACACAAATTTGAAAACTCAGGCAAAATATTGTTTAAAGCTTTTAAAAAAATAGAAACTGAAATAGTAGAAAAAACAGCTAAACTGGCCAGCCCAGCCTTACAAACAGAGCACCTTCTAGAGTCTGCAGCAGAGAGCTCCCCAGTTCTGGTACTCACTTCATGAAGAATTGCCTTCTTTTGCTTTGAAAGCGGTTCTCATGAGATTGATACTTCTTTTTATGGGAAAGTGCAGAAAACAATCTTCCATACCACTTGGTATTTTATAGCCCTCCATACAGAACTCCTAAAGCTTGACAGCAGTAACCACATATTGCATATTCTACAGATAGGCTGAGCTATTAGCTTGCCACAAGTCACTCACAAGCAAATATATCAAAACTTTGCAAGTGCCAAAAGGATATTACTGTCAAAAAGGTTCTCTTCCTTATCTTAATCTATTTAATTGCTTTGGTTCAACCAATAGTGGCTACAAAGATCAGAAACTGATGGACTGTGAAGAGTGTTTTCATCTACCACTCAGAGTAAACATAAGCTTTGAGTGGGAGAAATCATCTGTTCCAGAAATCTCCAATTATTTGGTTCAGTTAAATGGAGGAAAAGCATGCATTAAGAAACTTCCTAATTCAGCACATCTTGAGCTCTGTTTGTCTTAAAGACAGCTTGGACATTTGAATTGATTTTAAATTCCTTGACAGAAGTACAACTTCTATCAAGTCTGAATATGTTCTTCACCTTTCTTAAAAGAAAAGTCAAGAATCTGCATGAGTATATAGGAATGAATATATTTTATTAACTACCTAAATAAAGTTTTAGTGAAATCAAATATCACCTATATAACACTTTGCATAAAAGCTTCAGATAGTTACAAGCTAACATGCTTTAACAGTTGTTATTCAACCAGAATCTCGTTTGCTTCATGAAAGTTACCAAATATATGTAAAATGAAACAGTATCAGTTACTTAAGAAGTTTGCTAATTCAAACTGTGACTAAAATCACCCTTTAAGTCATTTTGATTCAAAATTTGGCCCCCAAGTCAGCACTAAAGTTAAGTTACTCATTATTAATGCAGTCATTTTTGAAAGAAAATTCAAATAGTATTTTAATGAGAAGGTCATTACAAAATTTGGCCTGCAAGCCACAATGTGATTCCTGGCACACCCCACTGGTTTTCTGCCTCTTTCCTGTCCATTAAAAACCAAGTTGTTTCAATACATTGGCCACAACCTTATTGAAGGCTTGGCATCAGTTTGGGAGACTTTAATGGCTTCTGCCGTGCTCCTATGTAAATGTTAAGAGGGAGGTAGCACACAAGCCTGAGTTGGCACAGTGATATACTGTGCATGGATTTAAGCCAAGTTTGCACTGGACTGAAAAATCTACAAAGCAGGACTGAACCTACAGAAGGACTACAGCAGTGAAGCCCTATAGCAGGACTGGACATTAGCTTGGGTGAGAGGGAAGTCTGCTCAGGGAGTAGCCCAGCCTGGTTTACCAATGGCTTTCCTGAGCTGGCACAGGCGTTTCTGTGCAGAAATTCAGGGTGGTTTAGCAACCCAAAGTGATACATTGTGGAACAGAAGGAGAGAAAGCGAAGCCAGAACAGCCTGGGCAGGTCTGTGCGACAGCACACAGGAGCAAATGGCACCCAGGCTCACCCTGCAAAGAGAGCAAGCTGCCACCCTATGCCAGAGGGCTTCACCTCCCTGCCTCCCCTTGTCCATTAGCAAACGAGAGGTATTAAACACATCTGTAACATGTTTTGGAACTTATTACAAAAGTTGCCTTCAGAAAGTAGAGTTATCATGCTGAGCGATCACATGTGTTGGCAGAGCCAGGAGGCAAGTCACTTACAATGCTTTTTGCATCCAAACTATTACTGCAGAAAAATTTTAGGCAGCAGCAATTGCCTATCTGCACATACTGCTTCAGCTTTTTAAGCTTATCGTACAAGCAGTGGACAGCCCTTGATACTGTACCGTGAAAGGAGTGTCCAGAGGCATGCAGGCTACTCAGCACTCAGCAAGAGCTCCCCTCAGCAAGAGTTCCCCTCAGCAAGAGCTCCTGCTTGCACCCTGTGCACAGATGCAGACACCCTCCCATCCCTTCCTCTTTTTCTGGATAAAGAGCTGGTACTTCTTTTATTTTTCTAGTTAATGAAAATCTATTTGTCACCTCCTTCCAGAGGAAGGTGCAGGCAGCAGCAGAGAGCTAGGGCACTGTGTAGCCAAGCTATATATCAAGTAGTACCAGTTTAGAAAGGGAATTGGTTCTGTGTTCCCCTCCACACCCTGTGTACATGTATGGCCACAGAGGAAAACACTGCCAAATGATTGCACAGTAACCCAAGAAACCCATTCAGGTTACCTCAGCTTAGAAAGAAATACCAGTGCAGAAAAGGGTGTGTAACACACCACAGGCCAAAAATGTTAATATGTAACTGTAAGAAGGAGTTTTGTGAGGTAAGTACTTTGGTTCACTTTTCACTGTCTTTAGTAGTTAATTGATATTATAATAAAAATCAAATTTCAAGAAATGAACTCAGAGGAAGCATATAAAGAACACAAAGCTATGCCCAAATATCTCAGTTTCAACTAAAGCTTTTTTGTCTGGTGCTATTAGGGATGCAATAGAAGCTGACATTTGTTGAACAGGTTTTACAGAGACAAATTCTCAAAAGTAACCTTTTTACATTTTTGGGGTTTTTTTAAAGAACTCCTGTGGGCATTGCCTGTACTTGGAACAGCAGGTCCACTTAAGGAACTGAGACTATACCTTTCAGAAGCCATTTTTAAAATTCAGCTTCATACATTGGAGAAAAAAATATGGCTCAATGAGTAAGTTCTAATCCAAAGAATTTATTTATTAGCAAGGGAACCTACTTCTGGTTATGTTTGGCTGTAGGTTTTCTTTGTAACTTAAGTATCCCAAATTTCAGATAATTAGCTGGGCTCAAATCAAGCACACAGAAGCAACATTACCCCACTATCTTGCTCTTCAGTGCCTTTTAGAACAAGGAGAGCAAAGTGCCACATCCATTTCCACTCCAAGCCTGCTTTATCTGCATCATGTTAACTTGATGGAAACTACAGCAGCACTCATACTTCCACCATGGTTACGGTCATTTCCAGTAGCAGTCCACTTTAATACCATCATTTTTTGAAGTGAAAAGGGAATGGAGAGGGGTGAACGGTATCAAGATTCTTCAGCAAGCCATGTATCTTGTCGATGATAAAAACATCTAAGGTTTTATTATTTGACAGATATGCTATGTAAAATACCAACGTTATATACTACAAAGAGTCTTAAGAAAAGAATTAACCTACCAAAAATGTAAAACCTCAAGACTAAATATTTTAGTTGCAGAGAGAAGTAGTAGTATCATCAGCCACAGATCACAGTGCTCTGTACACACAGACCGATAAGTGGCTTAAAAATCACTGTCAGGGAACAGCACTGTCACCCTGTGCATGTATGTGACAGTGATGTTCTTCTGCAAGCCACTGCAGACTGGTGCTGGCAGTTAAACTGTGCAGTACAGAGATACAGGGACACCTATGGCAAGGTACTACAAAGCGCAGGCTCCAGTTCCTGAAATTCCTGTAGCACGAAGCTGCTCTACTGCACTAAACTGCTTTTTAAAGCTCTGATCTACTGCAGAAAGTTGTAAGGGACAGATACTAAGTAACTCGTAGTTACCACAAGTTTAAGCTTCAGACTCTGGTAATTTAAGACTTTCTGAAATTATGGTTTACTAAATCTATATATGGAGTTCAAACTAAAAACTTCACTGCAAAAGCTTTCATTTGGTCTCCTTTAAGTGTGGTTCTGGAAGGAGCTGGCAGGTCATCCTATAATGTGGAAACAGACACAGCATTTGAAGTATTTAAAAGCCATTCAAACAGCCTGCACATTGTAAAACATGCCTGGAAGAAAATACCTGTTCTACTTCTAAACTAGGTTTCCCATTTTTGCTGAACTGTCAGGTCTGCTCATTGATTATCAGCTTCACTTCACAGTTCAAGAAATCAGCTTTCTTTCACAAAACCTACAGAATGTGAATACAGACTATTTCAGCACAGTCACAATCAAGTGAACTTTTATTGTTCATTTTCAGCATATACCTGAATCATGCCACTGCTGATTAAAACAAGCCACCTGACTGTATCTGATGTATTAACAGATGCAGAGCCCTGGTTTTCAAGCAAACATTACAGTGGACCTGGTAGAAATGGCTCCAAGAAATATTTGCTAGAGACACAGAAAATTGACCTAATGGCCCAGAAGTAGAAACCAGGTATGTAAACCTTTAATACTCAAGAGAAATATATTCTTTACAGTTGCAAAGATTATATACTTCATAGATTTTTATTTCATTAACTCACAGCATAGAGACTATGCTGGAGGATGTTCCAAAATGGTTAACAGTCACAGCACAGAAGAATAAGGATACAGTCAACCAAACTTGTCTGAAACCAAAGTCTGGTATTCTGCAAAAAGCCAAATACATCTTTCAGCTTTATTTGCTGCTTCTTTAGTGATTGTGTAAATTTAATATGTTGGGGTTTTTTTAATTTTGCTTAATTTTGAGTGCACTGATAAACAGTGAAATCAGATTTTTCACCATATAAACTGGATTCAATCTGTACTTCCTACTACACTTCTCAGAAGACCATAAAAACATGCAGGAAACCGTGATACTCTGCACACCTTAAAAGAAAAAAAAAAAAAAAAATCAATACACCTTACCAAGAAATGCTTTTTTTCCCTAGATTCATATTACAAAAATGAGAACAGACCTTACCTACATGACCTCTGGAAACACAACAGTACAAACGTGCATCTTTTTTCCTTAAGAAAAAAACAAACCAAAAGATATAATGTAAAATAACATCAGCGTATTGCATAGCATAGCTTAAGGTCATACTTTATAAAAAAAACTTCATAAAGGAATGTGTGCCAGCCACCCCCTGCAGTATATCCTCACTGCCCGTGCCTCAGCAGCACCCGGTACAGGCTCAAATCCAGAGATGTGTCAACAAAGTTTCAAGTATATGGCAACTCACACGTGTACATACGGGAAGGATCTCTATGTTTATGCAGTATGTATGCACATACACAGGGATGCGCAGAGGTTGTACCGCGGCAGCACCCACGCGAAGCGGGGCTGGGTTGGGGCACCCCCGGGGAGACACAGCGCGACGCCACACTGCTCACCATCAAGGGGAGTGAGCTAGCAATGGGGACCCAGCACAAGTGAAAAAGCTTTACAATAAAATTGCGGGAAGTTTCGTCCTGCCCGACTACTGCCCAAACAGTTGATACATCACGAAGTTCACCAAGTCCGCGATAAAGTTGTTCCCTCACTGGCCCCTTAGCCGAGCCGTCGCCGCACCCGTCCCGCTGTCGGTGCCGGGAGCTCTACCCCGTCCCCCCGCGGCCCCACTCACCGGCAGCTCCCGGAGGGCAGCGCAGCGCCGCCGCCGCCACCGCCACTGCCTCGCCTCGCGGTCCCGCCCGCTCTCCGCCGGCCGCTCCCCGCCCCTCCGCGTTAACCCATCCGCCGCCGCCCGGCCAGCTCCTCGGCCGCTCCGCGCCCGCACCCTGCCCGGCCATGCGCCCAGTGCCGCCCTGCACTGGAGCGAACAGAAGAGCGGGGTTTTGGGTTTTTTGTGACGCGTGCGTTATCTTCCAGGCGCGGAGGTTTGGCTGCTGTTAGGTGCGGATGTGGACACCCAAAGGAGACCTTCGAGTAACCACGAGCTGAACAAGTCTAAAGCGTTGTGCTGCCCGAAAAGCCCATCAGAAAGGCCATCATTCACATTTTGGGAGACAAAAGCAAAATCCACATAAACCTCTGTGAATAGATCAGGACAGTACAGACAGGTGCATATGCCACTTCCTTCCAGCATCACCCATAGAACCACAAAATCATTAGGCTTGGAAAAGACCTCTAAGATCATGGAGTCCAACCTCAGCCTATTACCTAAACCATGTCACTAAGTACAACATCTAAATGTTTCTGAACACTTCCAGGTACAGTGACTCCAGCACTTCTATGGGCAGCCTGTCCCAATGCTTAACAGCTCCTTCTGTGAAAAAATTTTTCATAGCTTTTCTTTTAAATGTAGTAGAAAAAGCAAACAGGAACCACCTCACACCAAACACAGCAATACATAAACCTTGAGGCTTGTGTCAGCTCCAAAGACCATGACTGAGTGAGCACACAGCTTTTCCAAGAAGGACAAGACAAACTCAAATGTATATAGGAAGTGGTACAAGTTCAACATTTATTTGAAGATGGTGATGGGATGGATCTGACTCTACCTGAATCGTTTACTGAGATCAGGCACAAATCCAAGGAGTAGAGAGCTACTCATGAGTCTGCTCAGAGCTGGAGACTCAGAGCTGGAGACTCAGAGCTGAGAACTGACAAAAGGAAAGTCTCAGCAGAAAGTCTCTGCTCCACTTCTAGAAATCCTGGTAACGATTACAGCATGAAACCCAGATAGAGTGTTAAAGACTAGGTGGAGCTTTGCACATGCACATTACATATGAAACACCAGACAGCCTCCACTCCAGAAGCTTTTTCCTCTTTTATCCATAAATGGAAGGCCCCAAAATAAAAGCCCAAGAACTCACCCACCCTGTCCCCATCACTTGAATGCTCACCTTGAAGATGGCTCGGGAAGCTCTCTTCTCCTTCTTGTCTGCTTCCTTCTAACGCAATCTTCTCTCTGCCTTTCCATCCGCATCTATACTTCTTTTGTTAAGTCCTATAAGCAATTAGCAAGAGCTTCTTATTCCCAGGGAACAAGACAACCGAAAGTAATAGCTTACTTTCAGAACGCTTTGCGAAAGCTTGCACTCTGGTTCTGCTTCCATTACTGTACATCACCTCCTTATCAGTTGGAGTGGGATCACCTAACAGTCAGCAACTGTAGTCAAATCTGTATTAATGCACACAATTAAGAGCCAGCATAAGCCAGATTTCCTGTTAAGTTTAACCTCCATGGACTAGAGAGTCAATGAGAAGCTCCAGCAACTAGCTCTTTTTTCCAAGAGAAAAAAGAAACAAACCACCAAACAAACAGTGAAGACACAAATTGGTTTCTACAATACATTACTGACCTATTCAAATATGGTAGGGCTGAAGCAAGAGTCTTGCTAGCAAGCAGCTCATATTATTTAAGAACTCAACAAGAAAGCTTTATGATTCCATTACAGAAATTAAATCTTAAAATCAGTAAGAATCCTAAGTATTTTCTACTTTCCTTTGTTTGATAATGCTTTCCTTTGTTCCCTGAGGATTCTCTCACAAGCAAGTATTTATCTAATCAATGGCTTTGCTAGGTCACACTCAATGTCCTAATAAATTGGAAAAAAGCAGTCTGAGTCAGAGCTTAGGGGCTCCTGCATCATGACAGACAGTGCCAAGGGTACAGGATGCACCTCACCTGCTCTAGGGAAGAGAGGCAGTAGACCTCAGCTGATGAGCATGTCACACCATTCATAAAACAGAAGCACTTCCACAACATGCTACCCTATTTCAGACAGCACTTCAAAAAAAATTGAAGTGAAAAAAGAAAAAACAAATCCAAGGACATTCCCTGCCTCAGTTACAGGTTGGCAGTTGATAGCCACCAGCAATAGCAACATTCACAATGGGAAGAGATGCAGAATTCACACACTCAAGCCAAAGCCATTAGAAGCATACACTGCCCAACGTATCTGGATGCCCCATTAGGGCAACACACACTTCAATGTGTTATATGACTAATTATCCACTAACATAGCATAACCTGCTTTTTCTAGCTTAAAGTATCTAACCTAAGACTGCCATTATGTACTGGCAGAAGGTAAGTAAGGAAAGTAAGGTCACTAAGGAAACTAAAATTTATTTTTAGAGGTGCTGAATTTTGGTCCTGTTTACTAGCGAACTGTTTGATTTAGAAAGGAATTCCAGAAAGCAATGGGTAAAATAGCAATATGGAAAAGACCAGCATCTTGCACATAAAGTCAAGACTGCACACAGTATAGATAGACCTATTAAAAAAAGATGCAAGACTGCATCCTTATAGACAGACCTATTAAAAAAGTGGTTACCAACATAACAAAAAAAAGGTGTGAATCCGGCACTGCCTTTGCCCATATATCCACTCTCCAGTTTCCCAAAAGGGAGTAGGGGGGGAAGAAGGGAGGGGAGAAACTGGTCTATTTTTCTGCTGTCCTTTGGGGAAGTATTTATTCACATTTATTTCAAGAACCAATTATTTTCACTCTTGCTCTTATCAAGTTCAGGCCAGCCCACACTACAACTAATCATTGCACCTTCACAGCTTGGTGATTACTGCTGAGAATGCTGTGTTGGATTCTTCTAACATCTGCCCACTGCAGGCTTCATGGGAGCACTACTGAAGGTCTCACTAAGACAGTGCTGTGAATGTCTAATATCTTTTCTCAAGGTCAGCAAATTAGGCTTTTATAGCACAGGGATGATTTATCTAGGGATGCAGCTAAACATGTTCCATTAACAAGAATACACATTCTGGATAATGCTGCTGGCAAACCCGTTCTTTAATAGTTGAGTTTTTGTTCTCCTGTCTACCAGTCAGCACCAGAGCATGAATTTTTCAAGTTCTAATTAGCTTGTGAACATAATTTTCTTATCTTATGGTTTTCTACTACCAAAGACACTGGTACCCCCCCACTACTGTTCTTCATGCCAGAGTCCAAGGGGATGTACTGTGGTATTTTAAGGCATTTATTTCTTACTCCAAACTAAGCTGCCACTCACCTTACTCAGACACAGGCAGCATTTCAAATTGCCTTTGCAATTCAAAACATCAGCACAGAACTTGCACAAAGTCCATCAACAGTTAAGGATACATATCAAGACCAACACCTAGCCAACACATTCTGAAGTGAACATCTACTACAGACAATGTGCCTTTAGGGATCCAATAGCCCCATTCAGGCAAGGTGGAATATCTAATGTTACAGTCCACCCACCTCCAGAGGCAGTCAGTACCACTGACAGTCTTCAGAATTACCTGGCAACATCTACACAGTACTATACAGGAAGTGCTTTAAAGCTACTGTGCTCTGTTCTCACTTAAAAAAAATAAATCATAAAGGTCAAAGGGGAAAAAAAAACCCCACAGTACTCTGGGATGGTCATCTATAAAGACACCTGGTCAACCAACTGAACAAACCAACTGCCAGACTCTGCTGTTACATATTTTCTTCCATTTAAGATGTACTTGAAACAGAAGTATTTACACAAGTCAACTCCCTGGCATTGCTTGGCCTGAATTTGTTCTGCAAGTTATGACAACACAACAGTGCAACACTGAAAAAAACCCAACCACCACAAAACAAACAACAAAAAAAACCCCACACCAAAAACCACAGACCCAACATTAAGAAAAAAAAAAACTATTTTTCCCCCATCATCTTTCACATGCTGCTTCTTCCTATGGAGTTTCCAACCATGCAGAAGTATTTACCTATAGGTAAAGTAGTAAGTTTAATTTGCACACAGTACCCACCAAATATTGCAAATATAATAGAAGTGATTCAAAGCTAAAAAAAAACCCCAATGAATGAATGAACTCCTTTTGTTTTTAGTAAAGCTGATAAAGATTGTGATCTATAAATGGTTTGTGTTAAAATTATATACAAGAGAACAGCAGTTAATTTGCACTTTTGTGCAGCTTTGTAGTTTTACATGAATTTATTTCAAGGAAATGCACTGTGCCAAGCAGAATTACAGTCTTAATGCCAAATCCAGCACTAACTGAAAAACTCCTTTTCTTTGACTACTTTTTATTTGATGTTTTTGGCATGGAATTATTTAAAAAAATATTTTCATGTATTTCTTTCTTATTAGCAAGAACAGTTGTTTCAGGGCCACTTTCCTTCCTCCCAGAGGACACTGCTGAAGGATCAGCCTTCTTCTGCATGACAGAAATTGTGCCAAGAATAGAGCTCTTCACAGCTCTCCTCCAGATGCAGCTTCTGGGCTCTCCTACTGGTCAGCCAGCTGATGTCCCATTAGCAGCTTTTCTTCACCCAACGCCTTAATTCAGTAAGATTAGTCTGTTCACAAGGAGGCAGATTCAGATAGTGGGTTTTACCGCAATTTGGGGAACAATTCTTCTCAATGCAACCATGCTTTCTTTGCATATGTTAATGATAAATTTCAATGTGTTATCATCAATTAATAAGTATCAAGTTGTCATCACTCTGTTGTCTGCAAAAGAAAAAATTCACAATTTTTCATTCAGCAAGAAATGCAATAGGAAGCATTTACTTATAAAAAACCCAAGCTGAGTTTGCCCCTTCTGTTCTGTGCGATCCCATTCCAGCAAACAGCTCCAACACCTGCACAAGGACAATAAAGCAGAAACTGCTATAGCAGCAAACCCTCTAAATTTGCGCTCCAGCTACCAGGCTTGTGCCCTCAATACTCTGCAGCATATTACAGTAAAGCATATTTATTCTGCCCAAGCAGACAAAAATCTCTTATCCTGCACAATGACTTGGATGTGAAACCTGAAGCTTTACCTGGCTGGAGTTCTTGTTAACTAGTTGGCTTTCAAGTGTCTACAGCAACTCTTGGATACCTGCCCATAATCGTCTCACATGCTCCTTTTTGGCTATGAGGTTTCAATCTGCCAGAGTACATCAAAGGTATGAAGCTGCATTTCACAAAAGCCTCAGTATATAAGTAGACAAGTATTCTACTGCTAAAATTGGATTTGTTAAACCAGTTGGAAGTGAACAAGTGTTCACATTCAGCTCTATTCCTTCTCCCACAGTCTGGCTTCCTTGCAGTGCCCACAATCATTCTGTGAACAAGCACAAATTCTCCTGGACTGCCTAGGGACAGTGACAAGATCCCTCCACTCTCAATCAAGGATTCTCAGAGGTGTCTTAAGTTTCCTTAGAAACAGAATTTAAAGAACAGATTTCCAGACCAGCAAGCACCAGGCAAGATGTTAATCTCTCACCAACACCAGCTTGAAGAGGACCACTGCTAAAAACTCCAAAGGCTTAAGTTTTGGTGGCAAGCAGACATTTACAAGTGTTTCCAATGTTCTGGTAGCGTGTATTGAACCAGTTTGCCTCACAAACATAAAATGGTTTTGAGATTAAATATTGGTCTCTGGCTGAACCACATTCTCTTACTTTCTGCTACTACTCCCAGTCTAGCAGAAAAACCTTTTAGAAACAGAAGGCTTGAGAAACCCTAAGAAGCATAGACTTAAGGTTAACTCGACTCCCTGGTAATTCCATGTTATACTGTGCAGTCCTCCCATCAACTTCCTTCAGTTTCTGCACAGAAGTTTTTATACAAGCAAAACACTTAAAGCATGCATTTAAACTCAGAATTGCGGTCCCTGCACCAGCAGCAGACTAAAGATCTAACACCAAGTAAAGTACAAGGGGAACACAGTCCAAATATTTCATGGGCTGCGTTCTGGATGCCTCAGTATTTGTGCAATAAAACTTTACACTGAGACGCTAACTGGTGTACTTCTGAGAAAAACAGTCATTAAAACACTCTACCGACCTTCTACAGCAGCAGATGAATGGCATGGAAATCTGTTCTTTTTTGTAACCAACACTGCCATGGTCTTTTAGAAATTCATGTAGATCTGTTACTGGAAATCCACTTTGTTGGTATTTCTGAAAGAGAAAGCATTTTACTTACAGCACATAAGAAGTTGCTTTGCATGAAGTGTTCTAGAATTTCCTTTAGAGTGTGATAGCCAAAACCAGACTATTTGTTTCATTTGTTCAGTATTGCTGTAGCAAGAAAATAAATACAATCCTGTCTTGGAAACACCACACATGTAGTTGGAAAACAATCTACGCAACATAAACCTCATTGTTCTTATATCCTCTTATATTCTGTTTGCTGTCCACAAGACCAAGCAAGTGATCTCAAGTCATACTGGCATTGATTCTTCCCTGTTCACATCAGCTGTCACGCTCACTGAGTGCTCTGGGCTCATTTTCCCTAGGAACCCCAACACTAGATTTGAAGGGCCCTACAGTGGATATTCAGCATTGCCATGCTAAAGAAATGTTCTGCAAAACATCAGTTCAGCACACTGCAATGGCTCCCCATTGATCTACATGAATTGTTCAGAGGGAAGAGTAACAGTAAAATACCGTTTCACAGGTTAGAATATCCCATAAGCTCAGAAGCACAGCTGAGCTGCATTTTGAGACGTTTAGGAAGTGGAGCTCTTCCTCAGGAAGTTGGCCTTATTCTACTGCCCAGTTTACCTGGCACAGACAAGACTTGTGCTATAGACCCTTCACTCTAGAGTTATCTGTTTGGCCCTTGCCCCTCTCCTGCCAAGGGGATATTCTCCAAGATGCCAGCAAACCCTTCTTGATCTCAGCTTCTGGTGCCACAAGAAGAAACATTCTCCACACAAGATTTTTCCAGCTTTGTGTCAATATATTTAAAAATTGACTCTTTCCACTCATCCTTCCACTTAATTTTCCATTAGCTGTTACCTTTTTGAAGCCACATGAGGCAGCAGAAAATACAAAAAAGGGATGCACACTAAGGATGATTTTCCAAATCAATCATGGTAGTCATCCAAATGACTAAACAGTCATCCTCCTGATCTCACCACAGACTAACCTAGAAAATTTTAATAGTCTCACCAGTCATCATAACTAGACAGTATGTTGAGTAATTAACATGAACGTATATAAAACTGATAGAAATGTAATGGGAAAAAAAAAGTTTTACCTTTATGGTGTCATAGGAGTCGGTAATGAGTGCAATGAAAAGGCTGAGGATCATGTATATAAACAGACTAATGAAGGAGTACAGATATAACTGACTGAACACCCATACCAGCGTGCTCTTCTGCTGGATTTGAGCAAATGTTGCAAACATATCATCACCATTGACCAAAGAAAACAGACACTCAGCCACAGTGTTCAGATCTTCAAACTAGAAAATAATAAGAACAAATTATTAATAGAATGTAAAGATGAATCATCCATATTAAAGGCAATGTGAAAAGTGTTAAAAAACCAAAAGTTGGGGTTTTTTTGTTTTACTCATAGCAGAAGAAAAAAGCCAACCCAGTGAGATACTACCACACTTTTTCCTGTACATTCATACCAACATATACATGTCAGTAATGGAACAACATAGAAATGTATCTATGAATTATACAGACATTAGAAATAATATTTATTATCAAGAAATAAACTTGTGATATTTAAAAAAGTGAAACAGCCAGCAACTGACCAGCACAGAAAGTTTAAAGTTACTGATTTTTAAGCTATTTTAGTCTTGCAGGAAAACATAATTCTGTTTGCCAAAGCATATAAGGAGATTTCACAAAATCCATACAATAACTATACAGAATCTACATCCTTTGACTACCCAGCTCTGCAGCATTAATAGAGTAAGAGTAATTAATCAATATTGTATTAAGAAGTTAGAGATTGTATATAGCCTTCAGAGCTTGAATGGTCTAAACAAGGTCTGTCTTGTGATAACACTATCTGTCTTTCACTCAGAAAACCCCGAGCTGTAGGTGGAAGCTATAGCTGTTCCATGAAGCTACTAAACACACCCTCAACAAAATCATGGTTTCATTTCAAGCACCATTTCATCCTCTTAAATTCTTAATTCCGTTTTCCCCAAGATGAAACATGCCCTGAGGCTAAATTCCATTCAGCAACCAGGTAAGCACGCTTCCCAGCATCACTCTGTTCCTCCAAATAACTGGATTTGTAAACTATACTTCATTGGACAGCATGAATTAATGAACAGCATTTTAATGTAGCCCTTATCAATGAAGTAACATGACTCCACTCACTTGAGTTGTGGTGCTACATTGAAAACAAGATGTCAAGAGGCATATGCTTGTAAGGAGAACACTGTTGCACAGGAACAGCACATCTGGTCTTATAAAGCTTTTTTATTATTATTTATTTTTAGAGCCACTATGAGACCCAACAGCACACCTTCTGAAAAGGGGTGCGTGGCATGGGTAATTCTGGAGTAACCCAGAAGTTTTGATGCAAGGGTACAGAGAGAAACCTCCTAAGGATTGCTCACGTATAAGACCCTGGATTGACACAACACAGAATTTCCACTCACTCCCTATGGCTGTAATAGAAGGAAAAAATCCATAAGTGTTTGTGTTTTTGAGCTAAGGCCTTCAGAACTTTTGAGCATGAGGACCTGTGCACCTCCTCAGCAGGAAAGACTCTTCCCATTTCTTATCAGGGCAAGCTTGTTCAGCCAAAGAGCCTGGCAAAGACTGCCATGTGCTCACTGCTTTGTGCAGCGCTACACTGACTTCCAGTGGGGACTGAGGAACTGTCAGGAACAAGAAACCCCACATGCCCACAGTGGCTTTCCTTAACATTGATCTGTGATATTCAGCAAGAGGTAACACTTTCACAGATAAGCATATTATTGACTACACTTCCTTTTGCTCAGATAATTAATATACTCACCGCAGGGAAGCTACAACAGTAGTTATGCTATGCCCATTATAAACAATTAAGCCTCTAGTATGACTGAAGATCCCACAGCACCCAGCATCCCACAGAGAAATGTATTATCATCAACTTAAAATACGTGCAGACTGAATACCTACATTTCTCAAAAGAGAAAATTACATTATGTTACAGGAATCTGAGCTCTGGGGGTTCGAGAAGCTTAAGCAAGCAGTACAGCATGTCTGCTACAATTGTACTCTGTATGTATACACACACACACACATACATATATATATATATACAGAGAATAAGAAGTCACATTTGTTAACTGATGAATGGACAGCTAAAGTTTATTATTATTTATCTGCCTCTTTTTTTTTTTTTTCAAACTGTCACATAAAGCATCTGCCAAGGAAAACAAGGCAACCAACAAACAAGAAAACCACACCACCACAAAAAAACCACACCACACACACAAAAGAAAGGCAAGCTTTGAGGCGTTTTTTTTTGCTTGTGTTCTGCAATACACAAATCCTTTTCGCTGTACCCAGGTTTCAGACAAGGCAACATACTCTTCAGTATCAACCTTAAAAAAACAAAAACAAAAAACAAAACCACCAAACAAAAAAAACCCACAAACACTCCCACACAGGAAGCAAATGAACAAGACAAGTGTTCATCTAACCCTTTACAACTCAAGAGTTAGAAGCTGAAGTTACACTGCACAGGAAAGATTTGGGGAAAAAAAAAAAGTCAAGGAGATTCCCAGAAATGGTAATGGTGAACTTGTGCCTCTAACCCAAATGAACAGGGATTGCCAGAAGAGGGCGAAAGAGGTAATAGACAAGTTTACCTCTAGTCCCCAGCTAGACATTGCCTGGACAAACCATCCGCCCATCACAAACACAGCGTTATGTTTCAGATTACATTGAGTTCAAGCATACAGTGAAAGCAAGAATATGGTTATTTTGTTAAACACAGCAGGCAGCAGGACATACATATGGACACAGACACACTCCTGTGTTTTTCATGATACAGCTTTTTAACAACATGATTTTTTTTGTTGTTATAACTAGGAACTATAAACACAGTTACTCACACGTTTTTAGAGCAGAAAAGGAGCACATACCTTCTCATGGTAAGGTCCCAGGACAATCCAACCACAGAAAGTATAACCAAGATAAATCATTCCAGCACAACAACAAAACCTTAGCACTTTGGGCAATGATGCCTGCATAGTTAAAATGAGCACCTACATGTCAGCATTGAAGAAAGCAGAAGGGGAAAAAACAAGTTAGAGACACCTAACTAGAGGCGACAAATATATGCTTTAATTGTTGAGTATCTGATTCCTGCCTTACGTTGTAGGTTTGAAAATATCCCAGGTATCTGATGACTCCAACCCAGACAAACAAAGTTGACGTCCCAAGTAAAATGCTGCAGACATCATAGCTTGTGAGGTTCTGAGGGATCCAAACAGAGCAGGTGGTCAAGTTACAAAGCAGTATGTGTATCAGCTATTCGAGTTCCAGCAGTTCAAACAAACAAAGCAGGACAGTCCAATACTGAGAGGATGTTGCTACATCACAAAAATCAGACCAAAGTGAACTGCAGTTATTTAGTGCAATCGCTCAAAAGCAATAGTCCTGCAAATGAAAGCACATCTACACTGATATTCTTATAGTATTGCATGAAGAACTAAAGCCTTTGCCTTGGTTGTAACAGTTTCAATATTAGACTGAGCATCTCCAAATTTTTGTTTAAAAAAAGATTTTCTCGGGCAAACAAACTCTCATTTGCTGTTTAGTGAAACATAAGCCATTTAAATGAAAAGCGAGCTTCAAGACTACAGCCCTTTCAGTGTTATATGCATTTACATCTCAGAACTGTTATGGTTATCTGCCAGCTGTTTGGAGCCTGAACATCATTTTTCTACCAATGAAGTTTATAACCAGTTCTACTGTCATTTTACTTTAGAAGGCTAGAACTGCTTGCAATAACCACAAGTTACTCATCTAGCTCAAGATTTCCTATCTTCATCCCTCCACCCTGACATACAGCCAGAGGTTCTCAAGTGCTTCCTCTGAAGACCACTCTGGGCATCTGCCCTTTGAGTCTTAGTACACGTGAAGCAAAAGCAACACACTATCTACTCTGGTTTTCCCAGAATACAAAACTTTGTGACACACTAATTGTTAACAAAGGGCTCTAGTGAAAAACACACCCAATCAACCAAGCCAACTGAAAAAAAAAAAAAAAAACCCAAACCAAAAAACCCCTGAAGCGCTGCCAGCTGGACAAGACACATTGATTTCAGCAAGCCCAGATGCAGAGGTCAAGGACTAGCAGGTAACATTGTCTACGACTGTAGTTTGGACAGGCTAGGAATGCAAACTATAGCAGCCATGTTTCCAGTCCCACAAGCCATTGAGACCTCTGTTTTATCTTGTTTTTCCTGCCCAATATGCACTACTGCCTTTTACAGAAAACACACAACTCAAGTTGGTTTCTTTTTGTTAGGAACGGTCTAACCACAGGTCCCGTATCAGGGATTAGGGGACTCAGCACTGTGGAAAGACGACATTTGCATAGCTTATGTGGTCTTATTGAAATAATCTGGAGAAAAAGGGACTGAAAACAGTTATCAGTTAAACTAGTACTAGGAAATTAAGAAATAAGAACTATGACAGCTCACTTTCATTTGTCCCCAAGTTAAAACACATTACATGTGGTTGTTAACAAGACTTGTATTTTTTTCTGAAGTATTAAACTCTCACCTTGGCTTTTATTTCCATTTTTAGGATTGACCCAATGATTGTCATCACATCACTGATAATTACCAGGACATACCATCCATTTATGAATTCCAGGCGATCAGCATGACAGACATGACGCTTATATTTCTCCAAGAAGAAGTTCACAAATCTCTATTGATAAGCATTCAGATATTTAGGTACAGGTCACCTTGGATGACAAATACGTACAGATGTCCCATCACTATAGCTAGGCTCAAGTGTCACATACCCCCTTTTCCTATATGCTTGCTGTAATGATAGCTTTAAACTCATTCTCTATAGCAACAGAAATAAATGGAGGGTGGGGAGGAAGATTGATTTAGGCCAGTGAAAACTAACTTTCTATAGACCAGCTGATTTCATAACCAACCCCCACTAGCCCAAGCAGGGTTTACTATTGTTTACTACCCTTTGTAGCCCCCTTTACAAAAGTTTCCACCCACCTCTAACAGAGCAAGGCCATCCAAGTAAAGAAGTGAGAGAATTAGTAACTCAAACACAACTATAAGGCAAGAGCTTTTATTTCCAAGAGAGCTGAAAATATCACTTCCCACATCCAACGCTATCTGCTCTCACTTTTTTTTTGCTTATGAATATATGCTGATGTCCCTACTCCTCACAACAGTGTGACAATACCTTTGCTAAATTATATCTTCTTCACCCTCATCTTCTTTACAAGCTATAAAAAGGATACATTGAACAAGATAAACAAGCATCTGTGCTTTTATTTCCTACTTATCCTAAACTCTTTTTCCAACTCCAATAAGCCAAATGCTCGCAAAGTTTTTATCAATTATATGATTATACAATTATTAGCTGGCACATCTCTGGGCCCAGCCCGTTTCTGCATCAGTATTAGGACCAGAGGAGCACAGTCCACTTATACAAAGCTCTGCAAGCAGCTTGAGACAGAGCTCTCAGTCTGCGAAGGACAGTGAGCAGCATGGAAGGTGACAGCAGATGATCATCGGTGATTACGGAGGGAGAAGGAAAGAGAAAGGGTGGTTCCAGCCCCAGAAAGACCAAAAAAACCGAGCCTGAGTCAGACTATATGCTATGCTTTACATTTTCTCCAGTTAGAGCTGGCTTTGATGTTCATTAAAGCATTAGCTAGTGACAAGACCTCTATGGGAATTCTACTCTGAAGCTTGGGAAGGAAGAATTCATCTTTTGGAGGTACAGCATATATTGGCTGTTAGCACAACAAAGACTCAGAACTTTCTTTGCGTAAAACATGGACAAAATTAAGTCCTGGACAAAAAAAGTCTTTCTTTTGCCCTCAGGAGATACAAAACACTTCATATTACAGGATTATACAAACAGCACTAAAAGCCCATTCAGCTAGTACCTGTTCATCACAAGACACCTACATGTCTTCGAGAGATAGCGATACAGTGAAAAAGCAAAATCCTGCAACAAAAATACTACCCAATATTTCAAACCATATCACTTGACAAGACTAGCAGCAAAGACAAAGACAAAATAAGCACTGAGAATATGAGCACTGTACTTACTTTTTGTAGTCTCAAGGCAAGAACAATGGATCGTGTGCAGAGGATGAGAGAAGCAAAGCAACTTAAAATGACAAATCCATCAAAGATTAGAATATATTGAGTGTTTTTCTGGAGAACTATGAAGAGTCAAAGAAAGGAAGTAGAGTTAGTCTTTTCACAACTCTGAGGACCAACTGTTACAAAATGTTGCATATTTTGCATTTAAACACTTTCACCCCATATATAAGAAATATTCTTCTGCAACCATGGAGATTAGACCACAAGAATGAAAGCCATTTTCAAGTTCTTTAAAACCAAAAAAGGGTGTATTTAAACAGGTATCCCCTTTTCATACTAAGTTCATCTGTCTGTCTGTAACCCAAAAGTATTACAACTACACAAGGTAAAATAAATGCAGACTTTAGCCCACAGCAACATTACTAAATTAAAACTAAAAAAAAAAAAAAAAAAAAAAAAAAAAAAAGCCACCCCATTTCTCAGTCCATGACCAACGTTTGACTTTCCATATTGTATTATTTTCATCCACAGGTTTATAAGCTATACTGTGAACCCCAAGATGATTAAGGGGTGGAACATCTTCCTTATGAGGAAAGGCTGAGGGAGCTGGGTCTCTTTAGCTTTTAAATTTGTGAAAGGTGAGTATCAGGGGATGGGGTCAGGCTCTTCTCAGTGAAGTCCAGTGACAGGACGAGGGGCAATGGCTGCAAGTTGAAACATAGGAAGTTCCATGTAAATACAAGAACATTTTTTTTCCCAGCAAGGGTGCCAGAGCAGTGGAACAGACTGCCCAGAGAGGTTGGGGAGTCTCCTTTTATGGAGGTATTCAAAACCCGTGTGGACACGCTTCTGTGTGACCTGGTCTAGGGAATCCTGCTGTGGCAGGGGGGTTGGACTAGACAATCTTTCCCTACCCTAACATTCTGTGATTCTCTGTGTTTTCTTTGGCGTACTTGTATCAATTGACGAACAAGATGGGGAATGTCTTGCTAGATAGACTGTTACAGAGGAGGGGAAACGACAAGAGATAATGTGTAAGACTGCTACCAAGCAAACAAACTTGTACTGTACTTACCAGAGCCAAGTATGTGCCAGTCTTTACATTCTTGAATATCAGTATCACTATCAAAATAGATTTTGATTTTTCCACTGTGGGCTCTATTATTTAAAGTTATCTGGAAACACAAGACTTTATCAGAAACAAGACTAACAAAATTTCATTCCATAAAATAAGCTTGTTAAAAGCTTTTGACATAATATGCATTAATATTCGCTGGTCAGGTAAACTTTAAGAAAGCTGTCACTGTAAGCATTGGTGTAGACATTCTGAGAAGATGTCACATCATACGAAATAGTAGAAAAAAGCAGTAATCCAAGAAGCCAAACTTCAAGTTTGACCTTTAGAGGAATAACAATTACTGATCTATTTTCAGGTTGTGAAGTTGTCAACTGGAACATGATAAAAAATATTGTCCGATGGCAACACCATTTTAGAGTCACAGAATTGTAAAGGTTGGAAGGGACCTTAAAGATCATCCAGTTCCAACCCCCCTGCCATGGGCAGGGTCACCTCCCACTAGATTAGGTTGCTCAGAGCCCCATCCACCCTGGTCTTAAAAACTTCCAGGGATGGGGCTTCCATCACCTCTCTGGGCAACCTGTTCCACTGTTGCACCGCCCTCATGGTGAGGAACTTCCTAACTTCCTAACTATTCCCCCTAGTCCTATTACCACCTGACATCCTAAAAAGTCCCTCACCAGCTTTCTTGTAGGCCCCCTTCAGACACTGGAAGACCACAATAAGGTCTCCTCAGAGTCTTCTCTTTTCCAGAATAGCCCCAACTCTATCAGCCTGTCTTCATAGGAGAAGTTCTCCAGCCCTCTGATCATCCTCATGGCCCTTCTCTGGACATGTTCCAGCACATCCATATCTTTCTTGTAATAGGGTCTCCAGAACTAGACACAGTACTCCAGGTGGGGTCTCACGAGAGTGGAGTAGAGGGGGAGAATCACCTCCCTCAACCTGCTAGCCTCCTCCTTTGGGAGCCAGGAGAAATCTTGGGAAGGAGGGGTAAGGGCTAGGACATGCTCACCTGCTTTTTCCCTTGCACTCTAAATGTAAAAATGATGGATGACTACTCCTTAGCTCAAGTTCTTGTTGCGTATACAGTGCCATACCCCATATTCACTTACAGTATTTTGAAATGCGTAGCAGTCGGGCAGCTCACGAGCATGGATTGTCTGTAGAGCAATGCCTTTCAGCTTGAAGGAGATTTCAACCTGTATAAGCCTGAATATTTTAAAAAGTGTACAAGTACACATATAAATACACACAAAAATGCACACATACACAAAACAAGGAAACTGAACAACTCAATCCACCATATTAATATGAAAGAGTTAAAAATTAAAAAAAATCCCCATCACTGTTTTACCTGTAAAATTCCAGATAGAAAAAAGAGGAGTTCAGCTTCTGTTCAGCCTTCTTACCAGCTAGCTCCTGTGGCTTAAAAAAGATACATTCTGGAAAGAGAAAAGGAAAAGCATTAATCTTAGAAACTTCACAGGGAAAGCAGCATGAAATTGAGATAATCAGGTTGAATGGCAAGTCTTAATCAGGCAAAATGTTAATTTGGATCAAAACTATCCACGGAAAGCCCCAGCTAGTAGAAGCAGTTTCATTGTGCTGGTTTTGGTTGGGATAGAGTTAATTTTCTTCATAGTAGTTGGTACAGGCCTACATTTTGGATTTGCGCTGAAAACACATTATGCTTTTCTGGACATGGCTGAATACCTGCCTGCCCATGGAAAGTGATGAATGAGTCTCTTGTTTTGCTTTGCTTGGGTGCATATTTTTGCTTTACCTATTAAATTGTCTTTATTTCAACCCACAAGTTTCTCCTCACTTTAACCCTTGCAATTCTCTCCCCTATCCCACCGGGGATGAGCTAGTGAGTGGTTGTGTGGGGCTTAGCTGCTAGCTGGGGGTTAAACCATGACATTCATGTAGTGAATCTTCTGAGGCTAACGGCAAGGACTCATCTCAGAGGTACACTCACCCACTGAAGGTAGACTCAACAGCATCCAGAATCCTATATTTTAACTTTCTGCACAGGGAAGGAAAAAAAAGCAAACAAACCCCCCTCAAACACACACAACAAACCCAGACTAAACACATCTACAACCCATTGACAGCAGTTGATAAGAGCTTCCTATCATATACACAACTGCCATTTCTAGAGAGGTACTAAAAGCCAAGAGTGAAAGAGGAAAAAGACACATTAAATGTTCCTGTGATTGCCACACAAAAAACTACTGGTTGAAAACTTTACTGATTTAGCACTGGAAAATAAGTACTCTACAGCAAGACATTTTTAGTGCAATAGTACTATACCTGTTTCAGTGGAAATATCTATGCTCAATGTATCATTAGAAGGAAGCATTGTGCCTTTCTTGTACAGTTGTTTGCAGATTTTTAAACCTGATCCTTCATGGTCATAACCAAGTGTCCCCAGGGATATGTTCTTTAATTGCTTGTACTTGTTTAAAAACAAAACAGAAGCAGACGTTACAGAGAGAGTCATCTTTTTTGCATTAGACAGTAACTTGCAATATCAAAGTTATTTATATCAATATAGCTTTTTCCTTCAGAAAAAAACAAGTCCCACTGGATGCCTTGTACCTACTAGGCTGCCTGTAAGTGATTACCCATGGGCCAGACAGCAAGCCAGCAAACAGCTTTTAATTAGATGCCTGGCAGTGACTTCAATGCAGTATTGCTACTACACACAGACTCCAGGGATATCTTATGCATTTATCTCATGAAGGTGTTAGTTTTCACACCATTTGAAACTTGTTTTACGTACAATCCAAGTCACAGTTCTTATCAAATCCACCCCAAGAGTAAAACCAAAGCTGCCCCCTGAGTGACTGTAGAAGAGGGAAGCCATACATTTGCTACATAGCCAGCAGCCAAGGAACATACACAGAGCTTGGACAGCCTCCAGAAGTAATTTAACCTGCTTGATTTCCACAAGCACAGAAGCAACTGAAAACAAGTCTGTGAGGAAGGCTCTTTTTTACTTAATCTAAATACAGCACAAGCCACCTTCTTTCTTCTTGTGTTAAGATACACTTGAAAATAAGAACTAGAAGTGGAAGTGAATAATAAAGCTATGCCAAGCCAAGCACTACCCATTCATGGATCAGCCCTGAGCGTCACTGAACAACTCTATTCAAGGCCAGTTTTCACCTGAATTGTCTTCCACACATCTTTGGAGTCACACCTTCCAGTCCTGCACAAGCAAGGCAAACAAACCCCTGGGGCACAGTTCTCCCTGTGGTTCTTGACTCCTGGACAGCCGAGGAGATCAGTGACTAACCATGAAGACAGCTGCCTGCCAGCTCAGCTTAGCACCAGCTAACATTGTCCAAGAGAAGCCAGGCAGACTCATGGCCCTTTGAGGAAGGTGGCATAAACATATAGTAATTCATTAGTTTGTACCGTCATCTCACCTACTGAAAGAGCTCTGGGCAGTACACAGTACTGGTCTGCTCTGAAGGAAGGATTTAACTTCCCAGGCCTGAAGTAAATAAATATGGGAAGTCTTGTCTGACTTCCCATTGCTTAAAATAAAAACTGTTCAGCTGCCTTTGACACAGATTAGAACCTATTCCGCTTGGAGTACACGGATAATTGATATTATGCATCATTCAGGATCATCCTATTCCCTCCTTCCTGTAGGCTTTATGGACACTAGCCTGTCTTGTGGGGCACAAAATCCCAGAAGGCATTAACTACATGCTCCATGTCCAAAAGGAACTGCAACAGGAACTACCATATTTCCATCCAAAGCTCTGCCTGTCAGTGCTGCTTTGAGTCCTCATAGCTGAGCTTGCAACACATTTAGACAGCCTGGGAGCGTGGCCTCTGTACCCTGTCAAAGCATTATCTCAACTCCGAGTAAACTAAGGAAGCCCACTTTGACTAAGGTAGGTCAAGTGAGTGGAAACAGTAGTTAGTCACAACTCCACTGAGATCTCAGATCACTGCATCTAACAACCATTGCTCCATTCACATATGCTTTCAGGCTCTGCTCTCCTGATAGCATAGCACATTGCTCTGTGTTACTCATAAGCTACTTTCAAATAACTCTATCAAACAGTAAAGGCTAAATTCCCATTTATGCATTTCTAAGCAGCCACAGACAGGGCAGCCGACAGGACATCCTGGTCCTACAGACCCTGCCACAGCACAGGGTACAAGCTTAACAATGCCACATGGCTTCTTTGTTAACAGAAACTTCCAAACTGGACCCAAGAGAGGAGCAAGGAAAAGCTCTGTACTCTTCGAAGTGGGAAAGCACGTTTGATTGGTGGGGAGTTTTAGGGGGTTTTTGTCATTTGTTGGTTGGTTTGTTTTGATTTTTTGAGTTTTGGTTTTGTTTCTTTCAAAGTGTGAAAATATCCCGATGGTACATTACAGAAAGCCTAAAGAGCAGTTTCTACAACTCTAGTTTTGCTACGCACCATTACCACCTTCTGTAATATTATACCCTTCTGCTTGCCCCACCCCTGCAATCCTCCCACCAACAACACATTTCAAATTAAAACTTAAAACAAAACACTAAAACCTATGGCTTCTAGCTGCCCATCTCAAAATAACCTGGCTTGGCTCTTTCTAGAAGGCATCCTTTAAAAAGCAAAGAAACAAAACCCACCCAGAAAGCAACACCAGTCATAATGTTCACCTGAAGGCACACTTTTTGAAGCATTACATGTCATAAAAAAGTCTCAGGAACTCTATACAGTATTAAAGAACACAAGTTTAATCTCCTTAAAGGATATGTCTGCATTTATACAACAGACATTTTATGAAGAGACCTTTTTCTGATGTCTGTATCACACATTGGCTCATTCTTGAGGATTTAAAGCTATTATTTCTCTACCATCTTCTATACAGACTTCACCTGAGCCTTAGTGCCCATGAAAGAAGGAAAGTGAGACAAAGCAAGCACGAACAAAATCACAGTTTATAGCAGAATTAGTGGCAGTTTTGAGAGTTCAGAGTAAGACTGAGGAAGACTACATCAACACCAATTTAACATACTAGGGGTGAGAGTCTTGGCCTTGTCCAACACAGCAGAGACAGCACATTTCATCTGCTGATGGCTCTGCTGCAGCTTAGAGAAGATGGCACAGAAGCAGCAAGCCCCTACATGAGCACATGTTTAAAAAAGGAGGTACAGCCTTTGCACCACTGCAACTCTCAGATGCCTGCTAGGCATAACTGATGGCAGCAAAACTGCTTTAAACCAAGTGTCAGTGCTGATGTCCCGAAGTCAGGCAAAATGAAAGGTGGTTTAAAGCCACTTTCTGTTCATCCAGTGTGAATCGTTTCTGGGCTTATTGTCATCGCTGAACAAAAGAGCCGTTTCTTCTTCCACATGCACTCTTTCATCTCATGATTTCTGGATGTAGTAGTATAGAAATTGTTCTTTAAAATACCATTCCTAACCAGGGTGAGTGCCCCTACATTCCTGGAAGTACTGTATTCCCCATTTTGAGGCCTCTGGCACTCACTACAAAGCTGCAATTCAGTATAGCTGTAAGCACAAATTTTTTGAATACCATGCATAGGTATATTCAGGCCCATAGCTCTTCAAAGCAAGACCTAAGCAAAGGTTCTAGTTCATGCAAGATGACCGATTTTCAAACTTTCTGGATTCCAGTACTACACACTACCCAAGCAAAATTTTGGTTTAGATTCATCTTCAAGGGACAAAAATGCAGACATCTACACACAAACTTGAGGACACCCAACCTACATCCAAGAGCTGAACTACCAAAAGTGAAATTCAAGAATGGAGACAGAAAACCAGAACCATAGAAGACGTTTATAGTTCAAGCTTCAACACTTTTTTATAAACACACCCACTTACCTGATTAATAACATAAAAAATGCTATCATAAGCATCCTGTTGTGTATATATACTGCAGCTGTAGTCATCTTCATCAACTCCAGAATAGCCTTTCAGGAATAGGTGTTTAAAAGCAACAGTGTTTTCCTCTTTGAATGAGACCACCAACTGGTTACTCAAACCAAAAAAAATAAGCTGACAAGAGGAAAAAAAAAAAAGAAAACAACCACAAATTGGAATTTTGAACACTGGTCTAGCAGCAACATTTTTGAAATCAGTTACAATATTGAGTTATTATAGCTCTGAATACAGTAATTATATTATTATACCTTTTTTTTATAATAAATGCAAGACAGAAGGGTGCCTGTTGCTGTAACCCTGCTACAATAGGAGCAAATAATCTGTTAACTGATGCCATAAGACTACTAAAGTCTAGGTTACCACATGCAGGGTAATAGAAATAGAAATCTAAGCCTCCTACTGTTTCCAAAACTTACAATGCAGCAACTAAGAGAAAGCTAGATCACTGCCACCTTTCACACGTTCTGGACCAACAACTCTAACTGGAATTTACCAAAACTTTTGTTGAGGATGCAAATGGCAGAAAAGCTAACCTAAAAGCACAGCTTGCTAACAAAGAAATGCCCTATTTTGCTATGGGACAAATTCTTGAACCTTCTTCCTACCTCTAGCACGGTACAGGACTAGAGCAAACCTATGTGGGACCCCACAGCAACAAAAAGCATCATCTGCCTGACCCACATGCTGGTTAAGGAGGCTATGCTAATAACCAGCAGCAAATAGCAGAGTAACTAAACAGGATTTGTGTTTTCCTAACATACTGATGCTCTCATTACCACCAGCACCAAGGGAAACATATAATGGAGCCTAGAAGCTAAAAATCAAGCAACAAGTTTCTTCACAAGCATAGTAGCCAGAGGATATGCCAAGCCCCAAATAGTTAACCCTTCATCCTTGGTTTAAACTGCTTACTAACAGCAAATGTGAAACTGTCTCACGACTGCATGTAGTTTCCAAGCCTCACAAGAAACTGGCAGAAGTAGGGAAGAAGCATGACAGAAACTGCAAGCAAAATAACTGTGAACTTAATCTCCCAAAGCAAGCAGCCAAGCTCCACTAACACACAAATTCCTTAATTCAAGACAATGGAAACTTGAAAGCACACCTATTTTTCACCCCCTTCACTGGAATACATCATCTTTTGTCCTAGAAGGTAACTGCTTAGATCAGGGTCAGGCTAAAAGAATACACGCGGCAAAACTATTTAGTGCAAGCCTGTTTAGTTGTACAGCAAAGTCATAGCAAGGATAAAGAAAAGGGGATGTCAGCTCTGCTGTGTATGTACTCTGCAGATTAAGAACTGAATCTTCACTCTTTCAGCCAAGTTTTAAATCAACTATTTAAATCTTCATTTGTCTGGAAAAAAAAAAATCACCACCTGAATGCTACAAATAAATATGCAGCACTCTAGTTAGTATCTCTTAAGAAATCAGGGATATTCCAGCTGTAATACAGCAACATAAAGGTTATTCAGCCAGGTTTCCCTGGGGGACTTCCTAGGGGATTTCAGCACAGTGTTAGAGTAAAACTTATTCCCCATTCTGGGATTGAAGCCTCTTTTGCTTTTCAGTCAGGCATAGCTACCCCAGCTGCTGCACCACACTGAAGAAGCCACAAGTGTCATGACTAACAGGCTGGTATCAGGCAGAGCATCTAGAAGGCAATTTCCATTATTCTTAAATAGTCCATCAAGGGTCTTGCCCTCAACCTAAAATACGGAGATGCTTATTGAACCTGTTAATTTACTATTAACTCACATTTGAGACCTCCCTGCAGAGAAGCAACACATTTTCCTTCAGAAATTCTATTCTCCTTTTCTTGCCAACTACCTGCCTGGCATCTGAGCAAGACCCCGTTCTGACAAGAAAAACTTTAAACCCAGAAAATCTTGTGGCCTTTGAAAGCCAAGCAATAGAGCACCCCTTCTGCTCACAAAGGATAGCAGGAGACTGGGACAGCAGACAGAAAAATTGCACATTAAGTGATTCCTCCAAGAATGTAAGTCAGTACCTTACAATAGATAGAAAGTACTGAACCTTTTCATAGCCACATTAAGTTGTATTTTGTCCCATTACATACACACAAAGGTTACTGCACTGTCTTCAAAGAGAGGGCAACAACCCACACCGGAGGTGCGGCTGCCAGTAAAGAGAGAAGGGGCACCCTTTCCTCTTAGCTCACACTGCGTTTGCTCACATTGCCTGCTCCCTCCTCCCCCTGCACACCTTGTACATTTCCTCTTCTCAGGAGCTCTGTCACTACAAGTCTCAGTTGTGCTAGCACTAGTGTAAATACCTTATTCGAGCTGGTCTTGCCTAGGCAGACGACCACTGCCTCCCACTCCTGCCTGCAACCAAAACTCCGTCAGGACCCTGGTACAACAAGCCAGCAGCAGAGGTGAGGCCACCCCCCCACCTCCGACCTCAGCGAGGCCAGAGAGCCTGCCACATCTTCCCAGCGAGATGAGCAAGAGTAGTCCATAAAGCACAGAAATACAAGCTGGCGTTACACTTCTTAAGAGGAAGCAAGTCAAATACCACTTTTGAAACAGTCCAGTGAAACTACAGTCTATGAGCATAACAGAATCACAGAATGTTAGAAGTTGGAAGGGACCTTGAAAGACCATCTAGTCCAACCCCCCTGCCACAGCAGGATTCCCTAGACCAGGTCACACAGAAGCGTGTCCACGGGTTTTGAATACCTCCATAAAAGGAGACTCCACAACCTCTCTGAGCAGTCTGTTCCAGTGCTCTGGCACCCTCGCTGAGAAAAAAAATGTTCTTGTATTCACATGGAACCTGCTATGCTTCAGCTTACAGCCACTGCACATTGTCCTGTCACTGGACTTCACTGAGAAGAGCCTGACCCCAACCCCCTGACATCTACCCTTCACATATTATAAGCATAAATGAGGTCACCCCTTAGTGTCCTCTTCTCCAAGCTAAAGAGACCCAGCTCCCTCAGACCTTCCTCATAAGGAAGATGTTCCAAGCAGAACAGAGCAGTTCTGTGACTGCAAACCCGAAGACAGCATTGGGCTTGATAGGAAAAGTAATTTGTTTTAAAGCGTTGTCTTAAAACCGCAAAATTCCTTGTCAAATACTGTCCTAAAATCTCCAGGAGGCTTTAGTTCATGTTATTCTTTCCCCTTGACAAACTTTTCACAGTATTTTTTTTCTTTCTATACTAAAGCAGGAAGTTCAAATCAGTAACAAATATCCAGGGATGGCAAAGGTCCAGAACCACAGACTTGCTTCTCCTGCACACCACTGCTACACTTTCTAAGAGTGAAAACAGAGGAGGAATTACCTGTGTAGTAACCATAAGTATCTTCAAAATCTGCAAAGCCAGTTTCCATGGTATTTGATGTCTTGCTCTGTATTTCTCACATGGATTCATGAAGTAAAACTTCAAATCCTCTTTCAGAGACGCCTCTTTTAGATCTAAATCTGACTGAGCCATTGTATCTCTGCCATAAATAATATGTTAATTAGAAACCAACAGAACACTTTGGAAAACAGTTTCCTCATAAAGCAGTTTCACCTCAGATCACCACATGTCATAAAAGGTCTGTAGTAGTTTGCTGTTTGTTTTACACCAAAATGTTTGAAATATATCCGTATGATCACATCGTTAAAAATCACTGAATCTCATTAGATCATCAAAACAACATTTACACAACATTTCTCCAGAAATGGGCATTAAATAAGAGAATCTGTAACAGCTATAGCAAGTCTACATTTATCTCTTTCTTAAAACTAAATATTTGAAATAAAGAGAGGCCACTCTTAACATATTTCTCTGAATAACCCACATTCTACCACCATAAAAAGGTTTCTCAAGGGCTAAGCAACCAGAGCAAGCTTCACAGCACCCTTCTGTTATAAACATGCAGCTTTAAGGGCTAAACCTACAGGTATTTATTTATTTAAATATCTAGGCATGCAAAAATCAGAGGAACAAGCACAGAGGACTGCTGTTATAGGTATCTTACATCATTCTAAGTTTCTCCCTCAACTGAACTGGACACTGAAAACTTTCCTCTTCTCATCTTTTTATTCTTGTTTTTCAGTACCCCAAGTGTCAGAACTTTCCTACTTCACCCAAAGATCAGAACCAAACTTGCAATTTTTTTCCTGCCTTCATGTATTAAGATAAAGCAATCATATATGAAACCAGCTACATAAGCTGATCATCAGTCCCATTTACCATCCAGAAAATTACTCCACGTGTTCTGGATTTTATACAGGAAAACATTTTCTCTCAAGGTCAAACCCAAAAGCATTAATTCTAAGTTTTCAAATGCATTCTTACTCCTTTTGTCGTCACCTGTCTGAGGTGTACAGGTATTTAATCCCAGACTGTAGAATATGAAGCACATTTGATTTGCTAGAACCAGCTATCTCACAAGAGAAATGTGAGTTAAAAACCACAGTAATGTCAAAACTGTGGTGTTTCCCCAGAAGAGGAAGTGGAAAAAAAAATCCATTTAAACATTAGAAGCTCAAAGGTTATCTGTATTACACAGCCTTAAATTAATCATTCATGAAGATGACAGAGGGTAGGCTGATTTTTGTTTTGAGACAGGAAAAACACAGGAAAGTTTTTAAGAAAAAGAAAAGGTGGAATGCTTCCCTATTGAAATTCATAATAAAAACACACCTGACTAGTTTAAATAATGTTTAAGATACTAAAAAATTTAAAAATTTAAACACATTTGGCAGAAAAGCATATGGTAATTACAGCTGTACTGTCTACAGAAACAGGTACATACAGACTTCAATCCTACACTGACACCCAAAGACATCACTGCTCCTGTAACCAGCTTCTCTTGAATGGGCAGAAGCATTTGTGTGGGTACGCAATCAACAAGACCTAACCCAGAGTCTAAGTCATAGGAGCAAATGGGCAAGAAAGAAACACAACAGGTTTAAACTGGATGTGGTCAAGATTTAAAGCATGAAGGTATGAGATAAGAACCACTCTAAGACCTCAGCAAAATCCTCCCCTAATCTTCCACTAAAAGCATATCAGAAGTGATAGACCTTAAAAATCAAACAGCAAACTTAATAACAAACAGTATTTCCTTTGATATTCAAATACATACAATGGAAGACACAGTGATTTTTTCCAAAGTTGTCTTTCAAGACCTTACAGCTATTCTAAAAACCTGATGTTGACTAATAACAATACTTCCACATTTACAAAACTCACACTTAACTCCACTGGGGAGGGATTATTTTCACTGATTACTTTAGCATCCTTCACGAATTAGCTGTAGAAATTCTGAGCAGGAAATTTAGCTAAGGAAAGCAACATACTTTTTCAGCTTAAAAGAAAGAAAAGATATTCAAGCCTGTACTGCTGTTCAGCTTTATCGTGCAATAAAGATTAGGCATTCTCTGGTGTGGTATTTAAGAAATAACTAATGTATCTACAGGAGAAATATGGCAATTGTTTTCTAATCCATTTGTTTCTAAGGCAGATTCAAAATAACATCTATATAAACTGCATTAAATCTGTAGAACTAGAACCTTCAACAAAAGCATTTAAAAAGTTAAAAAGCTCTGATTAACGGTGACTTACCTCATTTGAAAGTTCTACCAAATCTTTATTAGCCTAATAATCTAGAAGTAATCCACCTAGCTCAAGGAAGGTTAATGAAACAATTCAATTCATCCACAGCAGTGTAATTGACAGTGCTCAAAGGGTTTCCATAGCATGTTTTGTCACTGATACAATTTCTGTAAATGAAGACTTAACTATGCACTTTTAAGTGTCATTAAGTGTTGTGTCACAACTAATAATCGTTACTGATTCAATTCTAAAAGCTGCACTACTATAGCCACCATTGCAATGCTGTATCTGGTAGGACAATCTGTTATTCGGATAATGTTCATAGTGAAGCACTTTAAAGTTCAGTATTCCATTCAAGAAAGCGGTTTCAACAGTAATGGCTACAGTATACAGTTACCCACTCATGAAATATGCTTTTTACACATAGCACTTCACCTAGCAGAAAAAGCACCACTGAATCAAGTAGCTAATATAGGGTATAGATTTATTTTTTAAAAATAAAATTTTTAAAATTCACTACAGGAGCAACACTAATATTGTCCATCAGAGCGCTGTATCAGGGACATCTATTTACTTGTGCTCTACATCTTGAAGAGGTATTAACAAAACCGATTAGGGAGAGAGGAAAAATGAATAAAACCACTGAGTTGAGTTCTACGCCTCAGACTGGACAACCCCAGCTTCACCTTCATGGCCTTCACCAAGTTCACACATCGCGCACAGGAGGGCATCACCTAGTGCTTCTCGGGAAAGGAAGCTCGAATAAACATGAGAAAAACTTCCACCTTTTTGAAAGCCGCCGTTAACTAATCGCTAAACTGCTGCAGCAGGAGCAGGAACACTATCAAGAGCGGCCAAACCAAGGGGCACACACAAACCACTCTGCAACCCCTCTTTGTGACCGCAGCGCACCGGCAACGCAGGCAAGGCAGTTTCATGGCTGCTGAGCTGCAGGACAGAGCCAACTCCGAGAGGTTCAGGCGCACAGGACCTACCTCGTGCAGCAAACTTCGAACGCGAGCCTGGAGAAACACCCTCCCCTGCTCACTGACCTGGCGTCCCAGCGCGACAGCGGGAGCACGGCCCTCCCCCGCTGCCGGTGCGGCGCGGCACGCTCCTTACCGCGGTCCCACAGAGCCGCCGTACACCCCGCAGCAACCGGGCTCACACTCCAGGACGCTTCGCCCCCTGCCGCAGCCGTTGCCGAGGGCGCGCCCTGATATTACCCGCTGCCCTGTTGCATAGGGCAGCGTGACCCAGGCGGGCAGCACCGCGCCCAGCACCGTCCCGTCTCGCTTCGCTCACCCGCTGGCGGTAGCCCGTCCGCCAGGCAAGTACTTAAGGGAGATCTCCATGGGACCGCGAGGCTCGACCACTGCCCGGGCAGGGCGGCGCGGGGCTCTGCCAGCCCTCGGCGGTGGACAGCGGTAACTGGCGCCGCGACTCGAACGGCCTCGGCCGCCGCAGCCCCGTCCCGCCGGAACGTCCTCTCCTGCCGCACTACCCCTACCCGTCCCCTCCCATCCTGCCCTGCCCCGACGGCCGCGCTGTCTTTATGGGTCCCGGGCGGAGGAGGGCGTCTCGACGCCCACGTGCCCCACTGCCGCCCTGCCGGGCCGCCTCCAGAAGAAGCTTACTCTGGTTCACCACTTCTGCATCTTCGTTTACAGCGGAGCCGCCGGGGCTCAGGCTCTTGCTAAGGGAACTAAGGGTCGGTAGTTGCCGTTGCAGGCAAGGAGACAACACGCAGGATGACTGTCGGGTTAGATTAGCTACTAGAGAGCTGCCCATTTTGCAGCTGGAAAGGTACTTGCTTCCTCTGAGGATGTGGTTTAATGTAGTTACTCCAAACTAGGGTGTTCACAACAGAATGTAGAATTATAAGACGCTTCACTGGAGCGACTATGAGCTCTCTCCCTGCCCACACGGTGGGGATGGGCATTGTATGAGTCTTGCATAATGCTCTCAGATGATGCTGAGAGCATCAGCATGGTTACAGTCAAGCTGTTTAAGGGAGAAAAAGGAACAAAAGCCCATACAACATCGATGTGCAGTTACTCAAAATTAGCTGCAAGAGCATTATGTCAGCTCATGCATTAAAGTTTTCTTAAGGCTTCATCTGAAGCATCTGGTATTAGCTACAGCCTCAGGCATGAAGATGCCCCCAACAGATGTAGTCACAGGTTTGTTCCTCTACAGGAGCACCTGTTTTTTCCCCCATCTGCCAGAGATAAATTACATCTTAACACACTTTTTTTTGAAAGGTATGAGCATATCTGGATTTGATTTCTTCCTCTTTTGCATGCACACTGTTTACTTTAGAATACAGTTTCATCCAACATGGAAACTGGTACTTCGAAACAAGTACGGCCCCCACCTTTCTCTTCCTGTCAGTATAACTTTATTTTGTTAAGAGATCTGAGCTCTGCTGCAAACACAAAGTTCTCTCTACCTAGGCATATGCAAAACACTGGCATTAAAATGAGCCTTGGTGCAAAACCAGCTGTTACCCAACTTTAGCACCCTGGAACTTATTTTCATAAGGAAATACTATCAGTATTTTTCAGGCAACTTTTTTGAAAGCCCAGTAACAAACAGAAGAAAGGAACTCTCTTACTTTTTGGACAGCACTAAAAGCCCTGTTTTCCTTAGGATGGTATTTTTAAGCATAATGAGTTTATCTTAGGCTTTATTTGCTTCTTTGCTCTCCCCACCTGCATTTTATGGTTCTGTGCCTGCTTGACTGTATAAGCATAAAGATAGCGGTGTCTCCAGGATGTAGCTTTACATGTGTGACCAGCACTGCTAATGTTGATATCACTGATACACAAGGAGTTTTTTTAGAATAAGATCATTGTCACACATCTTGGCTCTGCAAGGCCGTAACCAGCATATCCTATATTGACACAAAATAAGACTAAAAAGCCCCACCACACACACAAAAGCAGCAGACACAGATCTCCTGGCAGAGCTGCACTTCATCTCAAACACAGCCAGCAGGCTGGAAAACACAGCATTGACTAGCTTCTTTCTGAGGAAAACAGTCAGATGGAGATCTTGAACACCATGGATCAAGCAGATCAGAAACCTACACAGCAGGCCCTCAGATTGCCAACAGCACTACCAAAGTGAACAATACATGTTTGAGTGTTTGATTTTCTCAGAGAAACCAAATATAAATAGGTATCAGATATGTAATACAATCAGCGTTTATTTTCCAGTTAGAACTGGACATCCTGAGCAGGGGTAACCCAGTAACCTTCCAGGGTACTGTTCTTCTTTCCCCATGTAATAGCCTGCACCCATGGCCAGAACTACACAAGTGCTGCTCTTCTAAATTTATAAGCAGTTGTCCCACCCCCTCCTACCCTTTGCTTTACACATCCTTCTCCTACTTTTCAAAAGCCTTCCCCTCTGGCTTCACAATGTGACCCTGTTTGAAGGCAAGTTGCCTTCAACTCTTTTCCCCCCAAACCCACACAACTCCCAGCAATGCTAAATTAAAAGCTGTGTAGTCCAGCAGAAGTAGCAGTGTGTTTTTTCCACTGAATTTCTTTGTCTTAGTTGATTGACTTTTTAGCTATAGCACAAGCACGGGTCATTAAAGATTCTTAACTGGGATTTCACTGCAGAACAAGCTTCACAGTGAAGTTTGTCCTTTATACAACAGAAACTAGTTTTCAACGGAATATTTATCCTATTAGCAATTGAAAGAGTCTATGTAGGATATCTTCTGCTTTGGGGTCACCCATTGTAGTTTTCCATGCCTGATGCTCATAGTACACACTTTGATTAACATGATTTCTTCCTGCCTGTATAAAACTCAGAGTTTGATACTTGTTGCCAATTTCAAAAGTTAACAGTGATGAAACATGTGTTATGCCCCATTTCTAAATGAAATCAGAGTACTATATGCCTTATTACTGTGTGGGCAAAGTGTTCCAAGGCTGTTTACAAAATGCACCTGCATTTTGAGCAAATTAAGGTTTTTTTCTTAACTCTGTATGAAAAGCCTTGCTAGGAAGTAAGCCTTCTGCATTTCAGTGATCTTAAAATGCATGCTATCCTTGCCAGAATCCCTTGCAGAATCTATTTTATATAACAGTTATGTACACACTAGATACTGTGTGTTGTTGAAGATCCATAAGATGTTTAACGTATCACCTGAAAACACAGTCACTTAATAGTTGCTTTTCAAGAGCAGAACCTCAATACAGGAAACTTTCAGCTACTGTGAATGATCTGTTCCACCTACACCTCACATTTTTGTTGACTTTGCTGAATTTGAACTTCATGTAGTGTACAGGAGGAATTTTAGTGTAAGCTTTAATAATTGCTTATTTGTTTCTATGGCAAATTCTGCAATGCTGTTCAACAGGATCAGCTGGGAACAGGTTGGTGAGCACCACCAGGGTCCACAGGAACTAATCTTGATGACATGAAATGAAAGTTCACAGGCTCCACACAGTTTCAGGCCAGAAACTGCCTATTGCTATATACAAAAAAAACCCAAACCCTCCTATATTAACCTGGCAACATATTTACTCTTCAGATGAATACCACATCCAATACTTGCTGCAGCTGGAAGTGTTTATTGTAGCGCATTTACAACGTGTAACCATTCAGACAGAACATATTTAGTGTCCTTCACCTTTGTGCACAGCATTATACATTGTCACACACAGTTACAGGAATGTTGCTCACAAATGCAAGTTCTCCAAAATACGATTCCCTTTGTAAAGGAAGCTGCTCCCATAGCGAATAGACTATAGAAATCAAGGCATCCATCAGATGGTTTCACAATCAAAGTATGCAAGTTGTCAAAAATGGAACTTTTGCAAGATCTAATGTTTCAGACAGCCAGCATATTAAGCTGGTAGGAAACATCCGGGTTCTGAAGTGTGGAGAGATACTGTTCTCAGAGACATAACATTTTGTGTTTAACTTACCTTAGACTTCAAGTTTACAGATTTGTGTACCAGAAGAAGATTTCAAATAAAAACCCTAGATATTATCAAAGTGCTTCTGTCTGACTTTAAAAACATAAGGTCAGCACACTGCAAAGCTGAAGACTGTAACTGACCCTACCCAGAACTGGATATAGGAGAACATCTACATTTCTCCACTCGACTCACCCCTCAAACTTCATTTCTGGCCTGGCATACCCCTGGCCCCTCTGAGAAGAGACTGCCACTTACATCAAGTGGTACTTATGTTTATAGAAATATTTAGTTTATGCTCTCAGCCATATTTGAATGGCTTGTCCATTAATTCACTGTAATGTCTCCAGAAATGAGTCACACCAAATTTCATAGTTTTAGTTTATTTTTCCTATGAGATAAACAAAAAGTGCTGAGGGATCTAGGGTGAGCTTTTGTCCATTCATTGATGGGTCAACCATAGCTAGATAATGCCTGAGGTACT
The DNA here is from genome assembly GCA_013399015.1 of Galbula dea. Lineage (NCBI taxonomy): Eukaryota > Metazoa > Chordata > Aves > Piciformes > Galbulidae > Galbula > Galbula dea. The sequence continues at coordinate 1,598,503 of VWZX01001164.1, read as the reverse complement.
AAGAGCTACGCTGGTGTTCAAAGCTGCAGTTGTCCAGCGCTACTTCTAATTCTAGTTTAAAGTTACTGCATTTCTGGTCTCATCACATAGTCTAGCCACATCTCTGAACACAGACAGCTTTTTAATGCCCTTTGCATTCCAGAGCAATTTAACCGATGAAAAACATAGAGCAACGCTAATAAAAACAGATCCCTAAACCCCCTGAACTAGCAGTGAGAATACCTAATCAGAAAGACTAAGTTTATCATAAGCTTCTGCCACAGGCTTACACTGTTTTTCAAGAAAAGCAAATTCAGGCTTTAGGTATAAGGTCTTCCAACAGCTCCGTTATTCTGTTATTGCAATGTATGCTGCTTTAAAGCCTCCACAATACATTTCCAAAATCCATTAAATACGTTCACCTACAACCTGTACAGGAGAGGGAGAAAAAATGTATGCATCAAAATCACAGTTTAATTGTACAAGGAGCCTTAAAAATGTACCTAAACTATTTAATTACTTATTTGACATGCACAGGTAAGAAACTACTATGAACCAACATGAAACATTTTGACCATGTGAAAGAATTAAGAGAAGCCTTGTGTGTCTTTTAGGACCAAATGGCTACTTAAGAAGCAGAAGCCATAGAGCTGATAACACAACATCCCACACAGGACATTTATTTATTCCTACATATCATTTGTTTCAAAGTAAAACCAGAAAGCTGCAGTACAGAGCTAATGGAGCAATGTCCATCTGCAAAGTCAGCTCCTGGTCTAGCTTCTAGAGAAAGAAAAACAGTATTTCCAGATAAAAACCCCACAGTTTGTAACACTAACATGCATGGTATGAGGCATGCATGTAAATCAAGACATTTGGCACAGGATAAAATCATTAAAGAGTATGTAATCTACTTAAGAAACAAGGCTCTGATATGAGGCATTTCAATGCCTACAACTCCGTTTGGGTCCAGGGTGTCACTGGCTGCCCAATATTACTTAACAACGAGTTGCTTGAAAGTAACCAAGCTTTCCTTTTCAAATGCTTTTCTAGAGCATTTGGTGGGAAAAGTATTACAATCCCACTCTACCCCCCTTCATATTAGGTTTCTTGCCTGGTTAAACTGAGAGATGTGTACAGAAAAGGAATTAATGGGTCCACGCCCTTTACTCAGGAGCAAGATACCCAGCTCTGCTTCATTCCACCACACTCATGGTGTGATTCTTGGGATGTCCTCCATAGGTCAAGGATCTGGACCTGATGATCCTTGTGAGTCCCTTCCACCTCGGTAGATACTGTGACTTCCACTTTCAGTAAGGCACTTAGTCAGAACAGCAGCTCTCCACTCCAGACTGGCTCAGTACAACCTCTGCTGGCTCCCTGCTTCAAAATACGACCCCATCTCCTCCCCCTCATATATATATATTCTCTCTGGCATATAACAATATACTACACCAGAAAAGCGCAATACCAAGGAGCTGCAAATTCTTTTGATGCTTTTTAATCAAGCTGCAAATACTTTAAGGCTCCCCCACCAAGGGACTCTTTGGCAAGCAAGACTCAGAGTTGCTGCCAGCCAGGTTAAATATAAACCACATAGCTTGCAATTGGTATTCCTGAAGAAACAAAACTTTAAATAACTGGAGCATTAAGCTCTCCATAGTGGAAGTTAGGCAATGCTTTTTGAAGCACTGTGACAGTATCTTAAACTGCATAGTGTCTTAAAACCTTGGCAAGCTGATTTTTTCCCTAAGTTTCAGGCCTGTTATCATTTAAGTTAGGGCACCTTACTGCACAAGGTATCAATAAAAGGTGCATAAGATGACACTAAATGAGTTCTCTAAATTCTGCCTATTGCAGTGAGTACAGCACATGCTAATGCTTGCACATTATACATATGGGGTTCCAAAGTTACTGTATATATTACCTAACTTTCTATACTATTTTTCATAGGTTAAGCAATTCTTAATATAAGAAGTTCCCTCATCTCTCCCAAGGGGTTTGTTGGCTGCAGACATTTCTCTAAAGTGCTCCATTCTAGAGTTTGGGATTTTTGTGTTTTGTTTGTCTTTTTCCTCTCCACCCCCAAAAATTTTAAGTAGCCTTCACAAACATCATAACAGGGACATTTTGTGGTGTGTTGCATCTGCACACACCTTAATGTAACTTTAATATAGATACATACCATTACAACAACAGAAGAGAGATGCAGAACTCTCCTCCTCTAACCTGTACCTGCCAGAGTTTGGCAAGTCTTTGCACTGTGATATAAATTTCTGAAGTTCTGTCTCTGGGAAGCCATCTTGCTGGTAATGCTAAAAAAATATATATTTAATTAAATCTTTAACAAGAATAAAACATGCAATAATCTAAATCCTCCCCAGATCACTTTTCAGACAATGCTCAAGTTTGAAACTAGAAGATTCACAGAACCAAATGTGAAATTACTGCTTTTTAATAGATACTTGGCTTCCATCAGAGCAGGAAATCAGATAAGATTGTAAGAAAAGTGAAGTAGGGAGGGAATAAAAACCTCTTGTCATCACTCTAAACCCTCAAAAGCAGCCATTGTATTTATTCTTTAAATTGACATGAACTGTTAAGTCTAGATAGTGAGGGAGATGAGAGTTTTTATAGCACCAGTCCTGCATTTTTGTTCCCAACAAAGATTAAGAGTCCACGCTTACCTTTACAGTTTCATACGTATCTGTAATGAGTGCGATGAAGAGACTCAGCACCATATAGATGAACAGACTGATGAATGAGTAAAGGTAGATCCTACTGAATAACCAAACCAAGTAACTTTTCTGCTGCATTTTTGCAAAGGTGGCAAACATGTCATCTCCATTGATCAATGAAAAAAGGCATTCAGAAACCACATTCAGGGAGCGAAACTAGAAGGAAGAAGACAAGGACATATCTCACTGTTTTATTTGAATCCAAAGACTGTACACAACAGAAAGAATGATGACTGGCTGCCTCAGATTGCCTTGTACGCCCAGGGTATGGCAAAGAGAAAACAGTGAAACATCTGAGGAGTAAGCACAATTTGTCACCCCCTGTATGCAAACACATTCAATTCAGATAAGCCAGTTTCACTTTTGAAATAGATGAGGATAAAGTCTCCAAAGCTTTAGTCTGACACTGATGTTCTGCAAGACGAAGATTATTTTTCAAAATACCAACATGTGATTGGAGTCACAGCAGCTTCCACTCCTGACTCAGAGCTTTCATAACTCAAGGAACATCTGACTGAGTCATGGACGTCAGACTCCTCAGAGCAGCATCCTGTTGAAGATGCGCTATTTTTATATTAAGGGAAGCCCTGGCATGAAAACTTAGAAGACAACAGTAATAATCTCTCATTTGTTTGGAGTCCATTCTGTTATTCAAGTTGCACTTTTCATGTAAACATATTACCTTCACATGGTATGGTCCCAATACAATCCATCCACAGAAACAATAGCCCAGGTAGATCATAGCAGCACAACAGCAGAATCTCATTACATTGGGTAATGCCGCTCGCAGTGTTAGGATGAGAAGCTGCACAAAGCAATGCAAAGTTAGAATTGAACCAGGCATTTTTTCCAGTCCTCTTATAGCATCAAACAGAATAAATACCAACAGCACGAAGATCTCAGGTGATCCTTACATTATACTTCTGAAAGAAACCTAGGTAGCGAATGACTCCAAGCCACACAAGCATAGTGGATGTTCCCAGGAGTATGCTACAGACATCGTAACTTGTCAGACTCTAAACAAAACAAAACAAAAAACCAAACCAAAACAAATTAAAAACACCAACTGTCAGTTTTCTAAACTACAGTCATTTTTACAAAGATTTTTTTAAGAAATATTGTCTCCCTTGGCAATAGCTCCCATTAAAAACAGCTTGGGCCAATATGCATTAGAGAGCAGAACTCCCACCAAAGAGGCACTTTCAAATGTAACTCATTTTACATGCCTTTACATATGGCTGTTTGTAAAATAACTTCTGACAAGGCAAGCTTCATTTGCAAGGCCAAAGGCATAGCTGCACTGGAGCTGCAGAGACACCTCATCTGTACCTGGCTCATTAACACCTGCAGAGTGGCCTCCAGACCTGTGGCAACTGCTTCTGGAACCTGCATTGACAGACTTCTCAGAGTAACTTGGAAATCTTTCCACTGCATTCCAATGGACAGTGTAGATGTAACTTCAGAACCGCAGAGCAAAGAAGGTTTTTCCAGTACGTAGGCAAAGCAGTTTTTGAAAAACAGTATTACTTTTGTCAGCAGAGCTCAGATAAATACTAAGGATGATCTTGTTAGGTGGCTGTGAACTGTGAGGTGCAGAAAGTTACCAAGGAGAAGACTAATTAGCTTTAAATTAATTCTAACTGGAACTTCATTTATATTTTATTGGTAATTCACTGGGGTTTTTTTCCATCTATACAAACTGGCCTGTCTTCATCCAAGTTATCATATGCCCTGTTCCCTGAACTGCAGCTCTGCTCTGCAATGGACTATAGCAGCTCACTTGAAAAAGTTTTCACTGTTTTTTATTTTTATTCCTCTAAGAGTTGACTAATCTTTATACTATTATGATTCACTTACAGCCTGACAAAAAAAGGCTACTTTAACGTGAACTTGTTATTCATCCATTACATTCACACAGTGATATGAAACAAGATTTTGTTATTATGGTTCACAAAGCTTGCAAAATGAACTGAAATGTACCTGTAAAGAAAAGTCCTAGTAGAATACTCTCTTTGAAAAGAAACATATATAAATATATGTATTTACATATATAAGACACTGGAATCTCAATTACAAGATGTTCTTCAATCTTGTTCCCATTTTCACTTCTCCCAAAGCAGGATGGAGTTATCTCTCATCTTAGCCAACTTCCTGATAGCTTCCTTCTGCTCCTAAGAACTGAGTTTATAGCTCCTAAGGTATAATAACAGCAATTTGTACAGGGCATTTATGATAGTCAAGCTGTCACTAGATGCATTTCAGATCAATCCTTTCATCCTGGCCAAAGTCTGCTGTGTTGCAATGTCACACTTCCAAATTTGCTACAGGTTTTGTGAAGAGCAACATTATCTGAATATTGGAGTGTTTCAGAACAGCATATTGTAATATTTTTTTCTTCTCTAATTCTGGCTACACATAACATATTTTATTTAAAGATTTTTTTTCTATATCAAGTTTGTTTTAGAAATTGAAGGCCTAGAACCTGTCTGTGGCTGACTGTTATGTTCATGCTGTAAACCAGAAACTTGGAAAGCAGCAAAGTAATGTTTATGGAGAGAGTCTCTGTGCTAGCTAAACATTTGTTACACGGGGAACAGAAAGTTAAATGCTAAATTTAAAAAATCCCTATCAGACAAGCAAATATAAGTGGTCCTAAATGGGGAAGAGAGGAAGTCAACAGTCTTAAACTTTCAGAGATAAAGTTCATTTTATTCCTTGGAGTCACAAATGAGCAAAGATATTTAGAACTATAACATCTAGTGATATTTGGAGTTTCTAATACTCAAACTGGAAACAACACATGTCAGTTACAATTCCAGAGGAGAAGATAGATCTTTAAAGTTTCACACCACTCAGAATCAAGTATAAGCGGCCTCAAGTTCTCCGAGAGATTTAAACTAAGCTGAGACAGAAACAATCAGTTTTGCTTCCATGTGACAGTGTGAAACCCTTACCTTGGCTTGTATCTCCATCTTTAGAGTTGATCCAATAATAGTTAAGACATCGCTAATCACAATCAGTATGTACCAACCATTGACAAATTCCATTTGATCACTGAAAGATACTTCCTTCTTATAGTAATACAGGAAAAAGCTTACAAATTCCTAGGGGAAATGAGGAAAGAAAAAAGTTAATCAGACTTACACAAGACATGATGACTTTCCAAGGAAAGAGTTATACTCACCCTTTGAAGCCAAATTCCTTTAATCACCGATCGTGTGCAAAGGACCAATGAGGCCAAACAAGTCAATATAACAAAAGCATCGAAGATCATCATGTAATGAGTGTTCTTCTGTACTGCAAGAACAAAAGTGTACATGTTTATAATCAGATGCATTTAATCTTGTTGACCATCTTGAGTATTGAAGAATCAAGTTTTGATGTTAAGTACATTTATACAACTGAATTAAGAAAAATCCTAGCATTTTTCCCACAAAAGTTTATCTCACATATTTTCCATGAGAGATGCAAGTGCATCCGCACTACAGATAACTACCTGAGTTAACTTAGGAAAGTTGATACCACATCAAAAATACCCCAGAGTTTAAGTGTTTCTTACAGCCCTGCAGAATTAGAGGTATTCTACCAGTGCTGGAATAGCCTTTGGAGTGACAAATCTTGTGAAGGGGGGAAAAAAAAAAAAGAAATCAATCCCAGGTATCTCTTCTAGACTAGTATTTGACTATCAGATAGGTTTTCTGTCCTACAGCACTGCAGATAATTTGCACTGCTGCTCAGCTAGCCAAGACCAACATTGAGCTAAACGTGAATTCTCCAACTCTTACATTACTAAAAATTCACATTCTTGATCAACTAAGGTTAAATTTTGCACCAAATCTACCACTGTAATTTTTTTTTGGTTTTGTACCTATCATACAGCAGAAATTATATAAGACAGCATAAAAATTAGATTTTTAATGCGTTAAGAGTGATTGTTTGAGAAAAAAAATGGCAAGAAGCAGCAGTTATCCAAAATGGGATACTGAGGTTCTAGTTGACTTCACAAACTGCACTACCAGAAAAAGCCCAACTACTTCTGGTTTATACCAAAGTCACTAACACATACGCTGCTGCCACTTAAGTTGGTTTTGCAGTGCAGTCCAGAACAGCAACAACTTGTTACTGCACAATTGCAATAATTACCTTATTATTTCCTGAAAACCAAGAAAAAATACAAAAGGATAAAATTTTGAAATTGGATTATTACAGAAGCCTGACAGCAAAACCTTCTTGCACTGCTGCAGTAGCAACCTATTAGAGGTAGCATGCCATCTGGTGTGCATTTATAACACAGCAGATAGCAGATAAAGAGTGTTATGGGGAGCTGTGTTTGCATAAGTGGTATGCTTTGTACTCTGTGATGCATTTCATTAAATTCCCCATAATTAATTCCAATCTGGATTTTGTTAAAAAACCCAAAACTTCCCTTTTTTCACTACCAGCTCTTCATTTCCTAACATAGGCACAGGAAAGGGGAAAGTGGCAAAGTAGAAAAACAGACTTGATTTATCCTATTCCTTACTGCAGGGGGTGGGGGGAGGGAGGAAGGAATATAAAGTCCTGTAAAACTTCTGACTTCCAAAGAGATTATTTTCTTTAATTAAAAAAGATCTCAGAAAACGTTTTGACCAGACTCAATAGCTGCCAACAAAGGATGCTCATGTGAGCACTATTTAAACAGATTATTTAATCAAACTGTGCCTCTTAGTTACATCTAAATACACACCAAACAACATTTCAGCAGCAGTAAGAAGTGTTTTTAGCTAATTCTACTCTAGCAAGCCTTAGCAACAGCACTTTCTTATCTTACCTGAAGTAAGAGGGAATGGGTTTCAACTTTCCACAACTATCATGTGTCCTCCTGTTGCCTGGTGCTAGTAGAACAGTTCACAGCCCCACCTTAAGCAATGGGCAGTGTAAGTACAGTATCCAAAGCTAGAAGGATGCACAGTGAGGTGTGGAAAAATTCTGGTTTGATGGTACCAATGGTGTAAAGTTTGAGAACTGCTGAGGAAAGTAATGATGCAGCTGGGTTCCCAGGATTTCAAATCAGAGGTTGAAGAAAAATTCCTTAGAAAATCAGGACTTAGAGCACACCCGCTGAAGAATGTGCGTCAGTATTGCCTCATCTTTTAATAAAGAAAAAGGTTAACAAATGTTCTGCTAGTGTAGAAAAAATTTATCATGAAAATTTGAACACATTTGTCACTTACTTGATCCAGAAACATGCCAGTCTTTACATTCCCTGATTGCTATGTCGTTGTCTAGACTTATTTTAATTCTTCCACTATGTGCTTTATTATCAAACACTATCTGTGTTAACAAAAAAGAAAACAAAAGAGTGCGTGTCTTTTTAAAGTTAATCCACTACATATGTAGCACACTGCATTGCTACACTTGCAGACTGATTCAGAATCATTCTCCTATGGGAGGAGTTATGCAACTTGTTTAAGATTAAGGTAATTCCAGCTTATTCAAATAAATGTTGTCGAAGTGAAAGGCAAATCTGGTCAACCATGCATTTGCCACAAATTGTTTAATCAACCAGACAGTAGGTGAAATTCTTTTAAACTACAGCCTCATTCTTCTGTGATTTGAGAACAACATTTCCTAGAAGCATCTCTCTAAAGAGAAGAGGTTTATACTTTCATTACGCTTCAGATGGATTAGAGTACAAAAGGTTGTAAGCCAAGCAAGTGCTTCAGGACCACTTCACAAGGACTCAAAGCTGAACAGTCACAACGGGCAGTTATTTACAGAGTACACTAAGCCATGACAGTAATCCTGACACCACTGGGGACCAGTTAAGAGTGTCCAATACTCTTCAGAAAACATCTGCACTGACTGTGCATAGTAAACCAAGAAGAATGATTTTTCATTTTGAACAGAAAGATGCGGCAAGTTTCAACATACCGTCAGAGTGAAATCGTAACAGTCAGGGAGCTCATGGTGACGAACTGTCTGGAGGTTGATTGCTTTCAGATTGAACACAAGCTGCACCATCACCAGCCTGTAACAGAGCTTTGTATTAGCTTTTCACAGGGAAAATGCAAGAATACCCTCATACAGGAGATGCTGATTCCTCCTCACCTGTGAAAATCCAGAGTGAAATTCAAATTCTGCTTTCCCACTGTTGTGTTGTCCAACGGCGTCATTGGCTCAATGTACAAGCAGTCTGCAAGGGATAAGTACTCACAACACTATCTCAAGGGTTATCACACTCTTTAACTGTAATCTGCCTCTCCCACTCCCGAGGCTGGAAAGAGCTGTTGACTACACCACCCAAGATAGCATGCTTAAGTGAGAACTTAAGTGGGAAGTTAGCTGATAAAGATACTGGCTTCCCTGAACCAGCTAAATTATTCATAAGTAACTAACCCTTCAAGGAAGGTTCCTAAAATTACCCCAAAATAGTTGTATTAGATGGTCATCAGTGTTAACAGTTCATTGCTTGTTTTGTGACAGTAGACGTAAAAGACTGTTAACTTGTGGGTGAGGGCTAGAGGTTAGCTATGCAGTAGTTTGCTTGCCAGTTTTGGCTGGTAGTAAATTCAGTAAAGAACATGTGATAGGACTATACAATACTATATATTTATAAGAATTCATCACAAATATAGTGTCCCTCCTCCCAAAGAACTGACGCAATAGATTAGGTTCCTTACCAGTCACAATCTCTGGGTCTATATCAAAGGTGTCATTTCCAGGACAGATGGTTCCTCGCTTGTAGAACTGCTGACACACAGCCAGAGCTGTCTCTCCTGCTCCCCTCTTCTCATAATCATGGTTTCCAACAGAAATGTTGGGCAGCTGTAAATACTAAAGTTCAAAGCAGAGAAACTAACTTAAGTGGAACAAAAACTGTTGGTCGGGGAAAAGGAGGGGGAAAAGGAGGGGGAAAAGGAGGGGGAAAAGGAGGGGGAAAAGGAGGGGGAAAGAGCAGAACTGTTTCAATCTGTGCCATAACCCACCTTTTTTATTTAAAGGTCACCTAAAGAACTTAGAAACCTATACCACACTACAGCTGAGCCCTCAAATACTTTAAAAGTATTTGACAAAAACAGTAAGTGCAAGATTTAGATCTAATTACCTTTTTGCTTATTTTTTTTCTCTTTACAATCCTTACTAGAAAGCCTAATTTGTTCTTTACAAAGCACTGGCTTCAATCCAAGGCCTGCATTTAGTGCAGAATTAGTACACTAATTAGCATTAAGGATGTCACCACAAGTACAACGTTCTGGCAGTGACAGAAAACCTGAATGAGTCAACATTCTAGTCTTAATCAACTGGCACAGTTCAATTTCAGACACCATCAGGGAAGGTGGAAGAAGAAAAGGTACCCAGGTAAAGAACATATCCATTGTATACATTGCAGCAACAATCCTTACCTGGTTTATTGCAAAGAATATCTGGTCATAGACATCTGTTCGTGTGTATACAGCATAGGTATCATCCATCTTGTCCACGTATCCTTTCAGGAAGAGGTGTTTGAATGCAACAGTGTTCTCTTCTTTGAAGGCAACCACCATTTGATTGGTCAGTCCAAAAACCACCAGCTGAAAAAGACATTTATACTTCCTGCTCAAAGACAGTCAGCTTCTGGATTAACATGTGAATCCCATCCTGCAAAGAGCCACTCCTTCATCGCGCTGGTAGATATGACAACTCCATTTCACAGCTGGTCACAAGAAAGTTTGACTTTAGGAATAAGTGGGTTTCAAGAATGGTCCTTTAACATGTTTACCACCATCCAGGCCAAGGACTCAAATTTTTATAAAGAAAAGGACACCATCTCAAATTCAAGCTATCCATATAGTGTTACAGGTGCTTTGTTAGTTCAGCCTGACATTAATATGACTTGCCTTGGGGAATATCAGTGTACCTCTGTCAAAAAGGCAGGACAGGACTTAACCAGAGCCTGCTCAGAAGTCCTTGCTCCAGCACAAAAAAAGGCAAATTGAGGACAACTCAGGAAAACAAACATCCTCCCCTGAGGTTTGCGTGAAAGGTGCTTTGAGAATAACTGCTCAAAGCTGTGCTTGTAACAGGATAACATCTGAAGCTGTTAAAAAATATATTGCAATTGTTCATGAAAATTGTTCAGAAAAACATAGCATAAAACCCTGCTAGCTACTATCCAGGCTGGAAAAGCTTCCTAGAAGAAGGTGATGCATTGTTTGTGGAAGCTTGCAATTCTCTTCAGTAACTATTGTTTCAAATCTTGTCGGAAGCATTGTGAAGGAACTCACCAGAGATAAGTCTGAATCAGTACTTTTTACAAATTAGTTTTACAGCTACAATGCAAACTGGATATGTAGGTTTTGATAAGGATAATTCAGTTACAGAGATACTAAAATGCTCTGTAGGCAAGCTCACTGCGTTAGGCACACAGGAATACACCAGCAAATCAGTAGTCCTAAGACCGAATTACTTACCAGCAGATTTTCTCTGAAAAAGCTAAATCAGCATTAGTTCAATTTTTATTTTGGTTCTTCCATCATCAAATTTTATTTTTAATTGCAAAATGGACAGATGACAATCAGGAGAAGATAATACATTTGAAACCAAAGCAGAAAGTATGGGATACAAACATACTGCCAGATGTGCAGGAAACAAATTATTATTCCTACAGTTTGTCCTGTCCTTCATTCACTGTGGAAAACACTTTCCTCCACAGTTGTATTGTCACAGTACTGATATTACCATAAATGTAAATCACATACAGGCAACTCTTGAAGGAGCCATCTAAGGCTTTAGAAAGATTCTATGAAAACCCTTCTTCCTCCTTAATCACAGAACTTTGAGATGAACAGTTGTGTTTTATGCAGCATATAAATGTGTTGTCCAAAATCTCTAGTGCAAGGCTGGGTGAGAGGAAAAGTACTGCAAAATGTCTGTTATTTTTTCTGTATAAGAGTTTGTGTACCATATGCAAACCATAGGCAAACAGTATTAAAAAGCTATCAATTTCAGTTCTTATCACTGTGATAGTGAAACACAAGTGACTGTTCCTTCCATTGAACAGAAACATACTCAGAGTAAAGAAGGTATTGGGGGGAGCACATGAATAAGGATGCCACCCTTCAGGGGGAATAAAAAAGAAAGAAAGAAATAAACTAAGTAATGTAAAAAGTAAACTAAAGCCCTTAAATACGGTTCCTTCCATCTCCACTCTTAGGAAATTTATCTTTCAGTCAATGGCTTTAGAAGAAAATTATGCCATCTGAAATCTAAGCTACATTTATGCTACTAAGAAGATAGTTTTGCACCACACCAAGAATATAATTTGTCACCTGCGCTCCTTATTTGAATTCTTATGGACTAAGAAGAATCACTGCTTTCCTAGTTACTCACCTGAATAGTAACCATTGCTATTTTGAGAAGCTGAATCCCAAGTTTCCAAGGTTTCCTGCCCCGAGCCCAGAATTTCTCACATGGGTTCATGAAGAAGAATTTTAGCTTTCTTCTAAGTTTGTCTTCCAAAAGCTCCTCCTGTGATACTGACAGCTGTCGTTTGTAGTTGCAAAGGTCTTCATCATCATGAGCTCTGCAGCTGCTCACAGCCACTTCAGGATTTTCCATTTCTGAAATGAAAAAAAGTCCATGTCAGTTGGAAAACACGGAAGCATGAATACAGTAGCATCAGATCAGCCTGTACTGGCAACCTGGACTCCAAAGATGTTTACCTTTTGTGAAAGGCACTTGTACATTACACTGAATTTAAGACCTTCCTCATAATATTGCACATGTTCTGCAGAACCCAAACTTTGGACAAGCTCTTAATGCCCTGACAGCAGATAGGCTGGCAAGGCATTTATTTAATAGTGGGATTTCTGTCCCTTTGAAATTACAGAGCTGTTGAAAAATTCTTCCTCTCTCAGTTGCCAACAACATCATATATGCAAGACACCCTGACTCATTTCCTTCTGTGGCCAGAAGAGTACCAAAAGCCTCTCAGGAGCGTTCACTTTTCTGGAAAACTTACTTCCATAGCTCGTATTTTCCACTGCTGTCAGTTTGCTGTCCACTCCTTGAAAGAAATGGAATTTTCAAGACAGACAGCATTTTTCTTAGACATCAGTATTAGCATTGTTCACTCTTGAAAATGGAGACCAACATGCCAAACTGCAATTCAGATAAAACTACCCGAGTGCATCAACTTGTCATTTACTAAGATTCTATGTTTCTTCAGGCATAAAAGACTGAATGCAAACCAACACTGATCATGAATCACACAAAAAGACCAAAAGGTAGTTGTATTCAAGTGTCACGATTAGCTGAGAGGCTCACAGTTGAGATGAGCATGAGGAGAAAGATTAGAAAACTTATAAACACAGTTTGAGATGTTACTCTCTACAGTATTCAGCATGTTTAGGTGTTAATCTGTTACTGACTTTTCCAACTCCCAAACATTATATAAATAGTTTACAAAGTACATGGTAGACAAAAATATTATTTCAGGTAAAAGACTATTGTCATTAAGAGTAAATAATAAGTTTCAAGATATGCCATATTAGAGGAATTATTTTGAATTTGTTTAAGAAAAGTTTCTTATATAACTCGAACAAAAAATCATCACCAAGATTAATTTTAAAAATGCATAGATCACATCCACTCCCCTCCAGCAGCCACTTCACACCCCAGAACATGTCTGTTTTCTGATACAAATCAAGACCATCAATTTCCCCAGCTGTCAGAGAGGACAACAAAAGTTTCGAACTAGAAGTTTAAGACTATGAATAGGCCCATAAACAGGCTTTAAAACAAATAAACAAACAAACAACCCCCCCTTGTTTTATCAGCCCTCCACTGTCCTGTTGGGTACAGTATGCCACAGTTTCCATCCGTGTTTCTCACAGCTGATCAATGACCTCCAAGTTAAGTCCTCCTCTGCTACTGCAATACTCCTGTCAATGGATGTGCTTCATTTAAAACAAGCAAATAAACAAACAACAAAACAAAACCCAAAACAACAAACCCCAAACCAAACAAACACTCCCCTCCCCGAAAACAAACAAACAAACAAACCCCAAACCTAACACCACAAAACACAACCTTCTTGACCTTACGCCTCACGGCATCTGCTGGCGAAGCTGTTCCAAACACACACCACCACACAGGAAGCATTTTCCGATCAGCAGCTGAGGGAAGGTGCCGCAGCTCCCTGACCCAAAGCGCAGCCCCTGCCCAGTCTCTCTTTCGAGCCCCTGCAGACAGCTAACACACACACACTTACAGCCACAGCCTTTCAGGTCGCACACACGGGACCAACCCGGACCCCTTCTCCCTTCCGCAGGTCACCGGAGATTCCGCAGGAGCCGCCGCCGGCCTCTCCTGCACCCCCAGCCCCGGCGGAAGGCGACAACCCCTGCCCCTCCCGGGGTCGGCGTTGCCCGCGCGGGCGCTGTTTTACCCTGGCATCCAAACGCCTAGAACGCACCCACCTCCCGGCACCGCTTCGTACTTTTAAAGAAAAAGCTTCCGCGTACCTGCTGGCTGAGCCATGTACCGCCGCCAAGGTTCCGCTGCTCCCTGGCTTCCTGCCCTGGCAGGCGGCTGGGCCGGGGGCTGCCGGCGCTGTGATAGCGGCCGTGGGAGCTGAGCGCACCGCCCGGAGCCCGGAGCCGGCGGCCCGCCTCCGCCCCCGCCCCCTCCTCCGCGTCCTGCCGGTCGGCGTGGCCCCTCACCTTCAGAGTAGGGCAGAGCTGGGCAGGGGGCGCCGGGGGGGCGCTCTTTGCAGGGCTGTGCACACAGGCGCAAGCGGTGTCGGTGCTCTGCTGCCTCACGTCGCCCGCCTGCCGCCTGTGACCGGCGGCTCTCTGCGCTATGGGTACTGTCTACAGGATGGTAACGGTGTCTCGATTAATTTAGGCTGCTGCATCAGCAGAAAAAAAGTAACGCTTATGCTGACTTAGCTGTGCCCCATCTGTACTAAAAATCCCCTCTTGGGCCACAGCATTGTAGTTAGGAGGGGCAGGCATCGTACTACGTGGAATGACTGTCACGCTTAAGTCATTCCACTTACATGCAATTAAACTATTAAAGTTATTAACTGGACTTCAAAGAAGCGATCTCCTGTCCTGGATCTTGGCCAGTTTCACCGTAGTGCAGAAATGATGACTTTGGTGCTGGTGCCTGGCGGGAGGTAGTTCCCAAGATCCAGTCTGGGTTACGATAGCTGCGTCAGGGCTCCAGCTTCCCGGATCGTGCTGCAAGTACCCATGTGAGCGCCAGTATAGAAAGAGAAGGTAAACTAAGAGGGAGAGCTGCGTCGGGACTCCTGCGTTTTACATTGCAGCGAAACAAACTGATTTATGTATCAAAAACCTGGAAGATGTGTAATACAAATCTTCACATTACCAAATCGCATCTAACCGTCTAAACTTCCTTCCCAGCTCCAGACGACTCCAGCGCTGTACCAGCTACTGGCAAGCAAATGCTAGGACGGACGATCCACGAGTAGCAATACCACTCGCCGCATACTTACCATGCTCGGCTACGCGCACAGCATGCTGGGACCTGTAGTTTTCGGGGGGCAGGTTTGAGAGGCAAAGCGGTGATTGCTTGTTGGAGACACCAATCCGGCCTCGTCCCGTTGTCCTGGCAACGGCGAGGCCCCAGGGACGCGACGGGGCTGGGGCTGGGGCTGGGGCCGGGCCGGGCAGGTAGGGATGGCAGGGCGGTGTGCTGCGGGGCGCGGCCAGGGGGGAAGGAGACGCGGCAAGTCGAGGAAGCGACCTCGCTGCGCTAGTAAAAACGGGTGAACAGTGACAGGGTTGCAAGCACCGGCGGCAGCGGGAAGGGAATTACGGTCGGGCCGCGCCGCGGCTACAGTGCGGAGCCCATGGCCTGCTCCGTGCGAGGGACCGAGATCATTTCAGCCGCCTCTTTCACCGTGTAGCCTACCGGTGGGCTCAGCCTCTATTCCTACCCACAGCCTGCGGGAGGGGAAGGACCCGGCGGGCCCCGTGGATGGCTGTGCCAAAGGCTGGAAGGGGCTGGTGAGCGCATCTGTGCGGCTGCAAACGCTCCCCTCAGTGCGGAGCGAAGCCGCCTCAGCCCGTTTGCTGCTGCTGGGAACCTGCACATTTCTCCCCCCGTCCCCGTTTCAGTACATGATTTTATTTCAGCAATATAGCTTTCACATTTGAAAAATGAGATTATGATTTTTCTTATCTTTGCTTAAAAAAAAAAACCCAAACAACAAGTAGCTGTTTGCTTGCTGAGAGGATCGTGTTATGACAACTTAAATATCATACTTACTGACTACTAAAGTATCAACCAAATTGTTAATAACATGAAACAGCTGTACTGGCTCACATCAGAAGTTCTGTCTGGGCCAGTAAGGGCCTGAGCAAGATTATAATAAAGCCATAGTTCCACTCTTCACACCTTTTTTTCTTGCATTTATGGTTTTGTTTCTATAGCCAGAGGTATTATCATTATTTTAATTATTTTTAGTAGCCCTCAATTTTTTGTCATTTTCCCTGTTATTTTTTGAAATTATGAACTTTTAGCAGCTGTCTTGTCCACAGGCAGTATGCTCCATAATTCATCTACCTATTGTGCAATGAAATACTTCTGTACTCCCTTTTTTCAGTCTGTCCCCTGATAAGCTCATGTGATACCAGCTAAATCTTGTATTACGAAAGACAGTGAATAATCATCCCCGGCAACTTTCTCCATACCTCTCATGATTTTATTGACTTCTGTCACATACTTTTTTAGTCCAAGCTAAGAAGAATCCTAGTTTATTCTTAGTACCAAAACATGTTCCATGTTTTCAGTTGTCCATGTTATATCTCTTCCAATTCTATTTCTCTTTGAATGGAAGAAGGGAAAGAGAAGACAGTATTAGCTAATGTTTTAATGATGTTTTCCATTTTGTTCTATATGCCTTTCTTTTTATTTCTTCATCTAATTTTACACATATTGTTCTTATCAACCTGTAGCTACCTCTATTGTTTTCTGTCGGTAGGCCTAATTTAATGAGAAGTTGTCTGTGTGAAATCAGGTGCACTCAAATAGAACTATTCATCTGCTGAAATGATTTGGCAATTGCCAAAAATTCAGCTTTACTCCGTATGACTTATGGTATGTCCAAATATGCACAAGTATTATTAATAACACAAACTTTAAGCATTTGTATTATTTGCTCTTTGTATAGGGCAAAGTAGAATAAATTTAATTAAAGTAAACATTGAATATGAATTTCTGGAGAGATTAGGTCATTCTCAAGATGACGTTTTTAGCAAGTTCCTAAGTGTTTACAGACAATTATGTGATTTTTGGCTTGATAGTAATACAACAGCAAAAAAGCAAGTAACATGTTTTTGATAATCCCCTTGAAGTGCTTTTCTTAAATGGAAGTGCATTCAGTTCTTCTGTAATTCAAAATTGTAGTAAGTTACCGTCCTAAATTAGTAATGCACACAGGCCTGATCTTAAATCATTCAATTAGGCAACAAATGAATAATTATGTGTCCTCAATCCAGACAGCATCTTTTGTAGTACTGATAGCTAATTAACTTTCCACTTTCATGGTACCTAGCAACTTCACGGATTTGTTTTGTAACTGTAAATGTTTGAGTACATTAAATGATTAGGAGAATACTGTGATCTTATTTTTTTTCTCTTGAGCCTAGTGTTCAAAATATTACAGCCATCTAGAAATAAACTAAGCTACAAAATGTCAACATTGTCAAATATTTACTTGGGCTTTACCAATTAAGTAATGCAACACTGTGTTCCACTGAAAAATTACTGAAAAATTAAGACTGAACATATTTAATGAAATTTTAATATAAATTCCCTACTTTTAAAAAATAAAATACATGAAATGTTTATGATTTTCAATTTGTAGGTTTTTGCATTCAGAAATTTCTCAAATTATGTTAATTTCAGTGTTGTTTCCAACCTCTCTTCTCAGTCATAGAATAATAAATCTATATCAGCATTAATGGAAAAGCATAATATATTTGCATATTTCTGGACAAATACACATTAGAGTCTTTTCTAAATAATCAGTATAGAAATATCCTTTAAAATGGGTCATATTTTCAGACAGTACTCTAATGTAGACCCCAATTTTTTTCCATGGATTTCTTGATAGGATTGGTTACTTTGTGTAAAAACTTAGGGAGTGAAATTAAAAAAAAAAACAACCCTGAAGTAAGAGGTAATTTCTTAAAACACTAGCTTTTATTGTAGACATTAAGAACCATTAGGATTTCTGTTCTTTTATTTCTTTTTTGGAAGAGAAGTGGTGCAAAAGATTGCTCTTCAGTACCTATTTTGGAGTTCTCAGTGCAAGTTGGTTTCCTGCAGGGAGAACCTGGGGATGAGTAATGTAATCCTGTGTGAAAAAACAACTGTGTATTCTGTAATTTGTAAATAGCTATGTGGTTAATTATGCTCCCAGAGACATTTTTAGAAGTTCTGCCTCTTTAGAGGCCTTAGATGTTTCCTACCCACTGACAATCACATGCCCACAGGGTGACAAATGGGCAAAGGCGATAACGGTATTAGGGACATTGTAAAAGGAGATAACTGCGTTGTACTTTTCTATCTGCTTTCCAGCTCCTGAGGTTCTGTGCATCACAGATGGAACTATGAACAGTCCTACTGATTGCTGTATTCATCTGCAGCCCTTGAACAGGGACTTTTAATACATTAATACTTTTTGTATTAACATATGCACATACATACTCTCAGTCACTGGCACTGCCTTCACCAGCCCTCCCATTACCTGTATAGTGCAACATGTACCTTTACACTTGATTCAGTAAAGGAGGATGAAATGCATGATTGGGAGACAATTTTCAACAGTTTAATTGTTTTTATGGGTATTAAAGTCAAAAGAAAAAGAATGCTTTTACTTGCAAGTTACTGTACTAAACATAGGTATGTGACTTATCTCAGCCTCCTCAGTGTTTCCTCTGTTCATGTGACTTAGTGTTTAGGTTACTCAGAAGAACTCAAAATTTCCAAATTGGCTTTGTTTCAATGTATGATTAGGAAACAGTGAAGTAAGACAATGTGACTGTAATATATCTATCTATATATGAGAGATGGTTCATATTGTCTTTCAACTAATTTCTGAAAAAGCCAGCCTCTCCTTCTATCCTAGAGGGCCACTTCTTTCGTCTAGAGGCATCAAGGTTGGTTTCAAATTAGAGGAGTCACAGAATCCATTTATAAAACGGGTCAGAATTGTTTTTTTAGTGTAAAATATACAAGGAGAGGGCTAAGAAATAAGTTTGTGGTTTTGGTTTTGTTTTAGTAAGTTTTTAACCATCCAAATGGTCATGCACTTTGAGTTAGGTAAGCTTAAGTGTTTCAGAAATATAATTCAATGTAGAGGGAACATGGAAGAATGAGGGGATAAATAGAGTCCTATTTTCCTTATCCCATTAAACGCCTTTAGCTGTTCAATAACAACATCAAATAATTTTCAGTACTTTTCCTGACAGAATTTGCACCATCCCAGTGCAGTCATTCTACCAACTTCTTTATGTGTGCCTTCCAGATGATGATGCTGGCAGTGTCTTGTGGTTCTGTGTGGTTCAGTCTGTACAGCGGGCAGGCTGTACTGCACTTCCTGCTTTGCAATGGAACTGAGCCTTTTCCACGCTGCTGTTCTCATTTTTGTTCTAGATATTGGGAAGAAGGAGAGTAAATGAAACAGGAGTAGCCTTTTGTACAGTATTGTATCCAGCTGTGTGGTGCCTACCTGTAATTACTTATACAACTTCTTTCCAAGTTTGTCCTCCACAGAGCTATGCTGAAAAGTAAACTGGAAATAGAAAAGCACAGAAATGCTTTGTGCAGCTGAGTAGTAATTTACACTTAAGGACACTGGGACAAATATTTACAACTGCACAATTTTCACCAGCACTGTTCCCACTTTAGCTCAGGTCCTTAGCTTTCTGTAAGGGAAACCCCAATCTTAATTTAACCTTTCACTGTTTTGGATAATCAGTTTCCATGCTGAATCACCCTGGAGAGAAGTATTTCCACCTATTACATATCATATGAAAATACAGTTTATGATTTGAAATTATAGAATGGACTGCTGCCTATGAAAATATTACTATAATGATAAAGTCATTCATAAAGTCATGGACCAAATTTTCATTCATACATGGTACATTCTGTTGTCTGTTTAAAGTTTATTAACAACATGTATCTTTCTCTAGAGAAACCTGAAAAAATGGCAGGCAAGACTGGCAAGGCCTCCTCAAAAGGTCCAAAAACCTCAGCAAAGAAACAGAAAGGTGAAAAGAAAGCTAAGGAATCCTCGAAAGGAAAACAAACACAGCTTGGTACGTAAGGTACAGCAGCAATGAAACAAGCAGTAATCTGGTCTCATGTGACAGCTGTGCCTTTATTTCAGGCTCATGCATTTAAGTAAACATGAGATAAATCAGAAAATGCTGTTTTATATAAATGAGAGATCTACAGTTACTGATTATGGCTTTGTAACCAATATATGGAACATAACAAAGCTACACTGCAATATTTATGCTTTGTCTTGATAGTTTAGATTTAATAGTTTGTGGTGTCATAATAGCATTAAATAAGAAATTGTGAGGCTTTATATATATTAAGTGGAGAGATTCACAAAAGCTAACAGCCCAGGGAGAGAGCATCAGGCAGAGAAAGATGTCCCCTGAAGCAGGAGTTCAAGCGTTCAGAATCACACTGTAAAGGTACAATAACAGAGCTTGGAAATATCACAGTGTCTCATAGTTTAATTTTGCAGTCCATTTTATCTTATTTCTGAGGTGTGGTGAGATACTCTCTCATTTGTGCCATTTATAAAGTGTATAGTTAATGAAGTGTAAGGGTAATGAGCCTTTGCTATACACAAATATTTTTCTTCTAGTGACTCATGTGCATTCTTAGAAAAGGCAAGAACATATTCTTTCTTGGCTTTTATTTCCTATTTTTTTTCTGCCATGATAGCCACCCTTCTGAAATTGCTTTTGTCTTCTAATCACCCTTCCCTCCCAGACAAAGAATAGCTGTTGTGCTGCAGAGAATATTCTGCACATTACTGCTAATCTCTTCCTGTCGTACCTTGATGTGAGATTTACAGACTCTCTCTCAGGAACTGAAGAAAGCCCAGCTCCAGCAGCACCCTGTCACCCAGAGCAAGCCTGCCCACCTCACCACTATCAGAGAGGACTAACATCTGCTAGTACCTGCACACCTGCCAGTTTTGCCACTGTCTGATGTTAGCAAGCCTTGCCCATTTGTCTCCTCTTCACATTATATGATTTGCACAGTAACTGCCCCAAGCAAGTGCTGTTAGATAGCAGTCAGTGCAGTTTTCAACCATGGAAACTGAAGTGTGCACCACAAAATGACAGATTTCTTATGGCTTCTTTCTTATGCAGACCACCTGGTCAAAATAAATATAAATTTAAATCCCCATAGTTTCAAAATATGCTAGCATACCATTAAGATACAGAACTATTCTTCAAAAGGTTCCACTCGTTTGTGTTAAATTTGAACTGAGTAGAAATTATTTCATGTTTTCTCTTCAAAGTATAGTTTTACATGTATATAGAGATTTCAAATATTGCCCTAAGAAGGAAAGGAATGTATATTTCTAGTTACTTTGTTAGGAAGAAAAATTACTCATAACATCATGTCATCATATTTCAGGTAAAGAAGATGAAGTTGATCTTTCTATGGCTGGCATAGGTAAGTGCTAGGATGACTGGGCTTTAAAGTAATAGCTTTGGAATACTTTAAACATTTTGAAACTTCACTGTTAATAATGCCAGAGAATGAAAAGGAAAGATTTTTAATGAATGGGAAGAATTAGAAACTATGAAGAAATGCAGCTATTACAGTAATGATAACAGTACCACTCTGAGTGGCAGGCAGTGCAGCAAGGAATGCTGAAACAAATATGGGTTTGTAAAAGATTTTATCTTGGGCTGAGAGGAGTTGGTATCAGGGGAAATGAAGACCATTACAATGGTGAATAGGGTGGAAAATGTTTGTATTTAGTAGTAGTTAAGCAATTGAAAGAAAATCTTTCTATCCCTTTTTAAATCTTTGGTCTTTGTTAAATCACTAAATCTGGTGGGAAGATTTTAGCAGATCACTTGTATTTTTAATCATAGGTATCCACAGACACTAACTGACGTCTTTTGAAGAAAAAAAACAGTCTACCATTTAAGCATCACACGCTATCACACACTTCTCTTGACTCATGAGCAAGAATGAGGCAGTTTTATGTGTGGCCATAGTTATGAGCTAAACCATAATTATTTATACTGAAATATATTCTTTCATCTTAAACAAAATTTTAAAATGTTTTTTCACATCTCGTGTTAGATTTTACTTCTGAGCTGATTCTGTGCAGGTTAGGTATTTAGATATAGCTTAACTTGATATAAATGTAAAATTTATCTACAGTTTACAAGAACAGCCCAAAAGGTTAATTAGCTTTTAGCTAATTAACCATAATAAGCTTTTAGCATTACAGCTTTTATTGCTAAGAGATAAAGCATAATGTGGTTACAAACCAGGTAAATTTTAAAGAAACCATAAATCACTTTTCTTCCTACATAATCCTGTGAACACATGGGTGGAAGTGAAAATTGCACTCTAATTACCTTCACTGAAATGAGAAAGCTGCAATTAATGAAAATGGACAATAAGTGATCCCTCACATGATCAAAGTACTTTTTCTAAAATTGTATTTTCCGTGTTCCTGGAGATACTCAGTTTTAGAGAGAATTTTACCCCCACCTAGTGGCAAATAAGATTAGAAGCTGTAACATCTAAGCTGTTACTAGAAACCCGTTTCTAAAAGCACGAAAAAAATGCTACTATATGCAGACACTCTTTGTACAGGATTTAAACTGTATGCATGATATCTCCTTAGCTTAAGTGTTCTTTACTTCTCTTAGAGCTTTGTGGTCCTTTGTGAAGTTCTCGTAACACTAGGAGCTGTTGACTGTTACAAATGACATGAGCACAATTTACTATTAAAACACAATGCAAAGCCTGTTGTTAGATACTACATACTTTATACTGGAAAGCAGCATTCGATACTCAGAAATCGTCGTGCAATACTGACTACAAACGTGTGAAGAAAGTGAACTAACAGACTGTGCATGCTACAAATAGTTTGTGTATGCTACAAAGTAACTAGTGAACACGAAGTATATCATACTTGGTTTAGAGCAGGGTGTGCCAGAAACATCATACATGTCGTCAGTTTTAGTGATGACTATAGCAGAGCAGGTGCAGTGGAGGAGCAGCACTGAAAGATTTTAAAGGATAAATGTCAGATTCATCCAACGTTATGTATTACGTGATAAGCTTTTGCAGAGATTTAGCTTCCTGGATGATACAGATTAAGAAGGATTTATTGTTTTGCCAATGCTTCTTGGTTTAGGTTAGAAATGGCTCCTCAAAACATACTGAGCCAGCTGGTCAATCACCTTTTCAGATACATCAACTTCGAATTGAAGCACACACAAGTAGAAAAGTACCACAGATTATGGGAATTAGGATAAAACATTAAATAACTCAAACTAAGAAAATGGAATGAAACAAAGAAAGTATCAGCTGTTACCACAAAAGCCAGCCCATTTCAGTACATGAAAATCCCACGTATACATGTCCCTAAATCTTTTCCACTTTCCAGTTTATCAAAAAGACAAATATTCAAAGTAGCCTTCTTTGACAAAAGTATAGTGGCCTTCGTGAAGAATGCTCTTACTATGGCAGCCAACACATACAGCATAAGCCTGCTAGCATGGCAGTATTGCAAAGGAAGAAAAGAGTCTCTTAGGCAGCAGGATTGAATTAGCTGGGTCTACAGTGATCTTAATCACTTATAACTGTTATGTAAGCCAGAAAGCAGAACATGTAATTTGGTAAAGACCAGAGTTATGCACATACAGCTGACATACACATAACAAGATGCACTGTATATTATCTTCAGATTTACAAAGCATAGTTGCAAGATCACCTAATTGGACCTAAACTCACTAAAAACAATGAAAGTAACAGTGCCAGAGCTGGGATAAGAAATAGGTGTCTTGTTCTGAATTAATATGAATGAACTTGACAGAGGTCACATGCATAGAAAACAACAGCTATATATTCTCCAGCAAAGCTGAAAATAAAGCCTTGTATCTGGCTTGAATCTTAGGGGATCTTGCTTTAGTCTCACCTATTAGTTGAGAAATAGACTCAACTGCACTGTGAACTGGATAAGAAGAAACTGCACTGTCAACTAGATAAGAAGATGATGAATGACCAAGATCAGAAAAGAATCCTTATTTGGGATGATATTGAAGTCTTTTTTAGATTAAACATTGTCTTAACATGGCATTGCTCTCCAGGGAAGCACTAGAGTGTATTTATTCAAGGGCTTTCTTAAATCACAGCCATGCAGTTGTGTCCTTAATGTATTAAAAACAGCCCATAAAATGACTCTTTACTAAAACTCTTAATTGCCTGTTGATCAAGAGGGGGAAAAATGCTCATACCAGGAATAAGGTATTCACTAAGTAGGAAATAGTCTTTTCCAAGATTAACAAAATGTAATAAAAGTTGTATTCCATATTTTCCAGAATATCAAAACTAAGCTGAGATGCAAAAGCATTGTTAGGAAACAGTAAAGCCACAGTTATTAAGGTATATGTACTTTTGCTTTCTTTTACAGGACACCCAGAAATCATTCCTTTAGTTTTCACTACAAAGACCCAAGAAATTTTTAATTGCCGAGTTGATGAAGATGTCACAGAAGAAAATTGTTTCAAACTTATTAAAAAGGAGGACATCATTCAGGATCTGAAAACAAGAGCTGCAATTTCTGATTTCCACCCTGTCAAAAAAGTTGTTCTAGTATGTAGCCTATTTCAGTCTCACTTTAAGAATTCATGTTGTCAGAGTGTGTATTTTTAATGATAAGGTCTGTCCTTGTTTGACTGTGTAAATACACCAGTGCTGTAATATCGAAAGGCTATAGGTCATAGACCACTGTCAGCTCAAAGTTTCTCATGGCTCACTAAGCAATTTTTTTTCTTCACTAATTTTAGATTGAAAATATGCTAAAAGTAACATAAACATTACTAGTTCTGAGTCTGTGAACTGGTAGAGCTTCATATATTTTGGCTTCCCCTAATTTATGGCCTACTTATTGAGAATCATTAAAAGTTTATTTTCTGTTTAATTCTCTGTATGAAGAGTTCAGTTTTATCCAGACTTATTTTTATAACAGAATAAAATCAGTCTGTTCTTTTCAATTAGCACATGAAATTCTCTGTTAGGACCACAAGATTAACTAAATATACTGAATTTTTACTAATGGTAGCTTTGCCAGTCACAGGCTTCTGTCTGTTTTGGATGTTATTTGCTTTCAGTTTTCCACTCACAGTTTTAATTAAAATAGGAATATCCAGGAGAAGAACTTTTGGTAGTTTTTGATGCTAAGTTCCAGTACGGACAGCACTTCTACCTTGTTGCTTCTGAGGAAGCCAAGGAAAACCTTCTGAAGGTAAGAAAATCCAAGTGTACTACATTTATCTATCTGTTGACTATTTCAGAATCTTGTCTTAGACATATTCCTCAGGAATGCTATTGTATTTGTAAGCATCTGATGTGCCTGGCATGCCAGAATGTTCTCTAAAGGTTAATCTGATAATGGAAAAATGTGTGTCACTGTAAAAATATCTTTTATACTGAGAAAGACTGAACTAAATTTCTGTGTTTTATGTCAGAGGGCCAGTATTACATTGCTGCATTTTTTTGATAAGCGCCAAGACCCAAGTTTTTTTAACATAAAAATAAAATATATTAGGCACCTTCAAAGATATATTAGTTATTTTTCATAACATGTATATATATGTTCTTCAATTCATACTTTAAAATGTTCTTGAGCTCTAAATAACTCTGGGTATATAGAAGATTTTTCCTTGTGCATTGCATCGTAGGAGAAGGCTTATGGGCAGATTATATAATTTTTCAACATGAGTTTGTCATCCAGCATCAGAAATAACATACAACAGAAAAGCAAATTGGAATTCCAGGCAGGAGGACCTGATGTAAAAACTCACTATACATTCTTTTTATATAACAGTGATTTGCTATTAAGACAGCAGTCTCTCCTTAGTAGTTAAATACTGAAAATGTAACATTTATTGGAAAATTCTAATGCACAAATGAATGAGTGGGATCTAACCCAATTGTACCCAAAAGCACTGTATAACCAGACTTAACTGCATTGAGACAGAAGTAAAGAATGTGTGACTAAAGACTGAAAACTAGGTCCCTAGTGCATACTTACATTTCAGTAAAAAATGTTTGAAAAAACACTGTTTCACACTGTTTGATGTGACAGCCTCCAGAAACTGCAGAAGAAAAGGAAGAAGAAAAAGAAGAAAATAGAGAGGGAACTTTGGAAGACTATCATTACAAGCCTCCTGTCCCCAAACCATGGGGTTCTCTTGGCAGTGAAAAGGAAGTTGAAGAAGAATCTGTTAAAGAGAGTGTTCCAAAGGTCAGCATCGACAGATATTACTCAATCAAATAAATATCACAACCCCAAATTTAAGTTCCTTAAAAAAACCTCAGAAATTTGAAAGGTACAATCCAAGTTTTTCTTGAGGTCTTTCAAGAAAACAAAAAAAAAAAAAAAAAAGAAAGAGAACTTGCTCAACTTTTAACAAAACCTGAAACTTTTCTTTTCCTAACCCTGTTCTCTGTGAGTCTGTATTGAACATATCTACTTCTTAAGCTGTAAGTTAAAAGCCCTAATCATCTGGTCATTAGCATCTCTGCCACTTTTTGTTCAGTTCACTGCCTGGCCAGATTACAAATTGAGGCATTGTAGTTATAATCTAGAAACCTAGTTTTGTTTCCATGGAGCCAAATGAACACTGTTTCATTACATGGATGGCATTTAAGTATCATGCAAGACTTGTAAGGGCTCTCTACCTCAGAATAAATGTTACCAACTACCAGTTACTACAAGCTGACTTTACAGAAGGATCTATTTGATTAACTATACCCACAGATTATACTGAGAAAATTGTACATCAGCAAAGCAGATCCACTCACAGCTGTAATGTAACTCTTGAAGCATCTCCAAGCATTTAAATGTCCACCAGTGATTTTTAGTCAATACCTAAATCCTTGTTCAGGGAAGACTTGCTACATTTTGATAGTTCTCAGCAACTGGACATCTTGCTTATACTTAACAAGATGTCTGATTGTTCTGAAGCCAATTCAGTCACTAAATTTAACTCATATTCACAGTCTAAGACAGTCTAAGTATTCTGTATTTTACCTTGCTGGCAAGGTCAACTCAGAAGTATTCTCAGCCTACATGCCTTTCCAGTTCTGTAGGAAGTTCTGGGGAAAAGTACCTGTCTAGGAGTCCAAGACAAAGCAGTATCTCTCTACTGTCTGAAATAAAGTGGGCAGAAGCAAAGCCAGATCCTTCTTCCTTCCTTGTTCTCACTATAAGGAAGCTTCTAACTCAGATTTTTGTGGATCCCATTCAGGGTACTTTTCTCTCCCTGGGCACTGCAGAAGAAGCTGAAATACCTCCCCCAAAGTTGTGAATTGCACTAAGAGGGAAGGGATAGAAAGTTAGGTCTTGGTAGTCCACTGCAGTATTACATGAGACCTCCTGCAAATCAATCCTTTAATTAAAGGTGCAGTTTTGATATTGCATGAATTAGAAAATGTAATCCTTTTATCCTACTAGCAGTAATTTTTGGATACCTAAAGGCAACTTCTTGTTTTGGAAATACATACCTGGTTTCTATTACTTATGTAGATTATTTATGTGAGCACTTGAGAATTTCAAAATAAAAAACATAAGTAAACTCAGCATAGAGATCATGAATATAACTAGTTCTACAATTATATGAATGCTGCCATTTTACAGAATGAGCTTTCCAAAACCTTTCTCCTCTGCTAACTACAGAAATGTCTCTTTTCCAGATTAAGTATATGATTTCTCGAGTACGCAGGAAGTTTGGTGCACCAGTTACATTTACTGATAGGAATGCTTCCTGTGTAGAAGACAGTTACATTGAATGCACATCCTATGAAGATAAAACTTTCAGTATTAAAAAGCTTGAAAACGATGTGGGCATACAAATGGTTCCAAAAATAAGAGAAGCTAGTACTCAGACAAAATGGTAAGCCTGAGAAAATATTTATCAGCTTATTTATTAAGCTATGCACTGATTCTGATCTCAACTAAAGTGATGTAAATTAACTCTTCTGGAGTTACTCTGTAACAAACCAATAAAGAGAACAGAATTGGATGCTCTGTTTGCACCTTTCTTTTTTTCACTCTTTTCCAAAGAGTTTTAGAAAACTGAATATACTTGGCTTTTAATTTTACACATTACATGGGTTTGTCTTTGAAACTGTTGCTATACTTACTCACAATCCAATTTATTGCATTTGGTTAGGACCTATCCAAAAAATGCAGCCACGCTGTATTTTCCTAGACAGTTGTCAAATGAAGAGAAAGAAGAAAGTCTGTCATCTAAGGAGCTGAAGGAATTTCTTACATCAGTACATTTAAGGTAAAATTACTGGAGCAATACACACTAAAAGCTACTTGAAATAATACAACATAGAAGCATGAGCTCTTGTGTTAGTGGACTGTTGGTCTGGTCAAATACTGGTTTTTTGTTTATTTCTCTCTACTTTTTTGTTTAGTTGGTTTTGTTGGGGATTTTTTTGTTTGTTTCTTTTTCTCTCGCTCATTATTTTAATATTAGCAAATATTAACTTTGTTTCTATGAAAATTAGCACGAAGCCTACACCACATAAATATGAATGTTGTTTTAAATCAATATTAAAATGTCTTCTCAAACAATCTGTAAATCTGATCTTTCATACACTGCTCACTCAAGCAGAGGATTATGCAGAAGAGCAAAGGTGCTGTCCTATAGTCCTTAGTCATGGGACAAGTCCCTCTTACTGACACATTTTGCACAAGAATTAGACAATTGCACTGTACTTGATCCACACAGAACTAAAATTAAATTCTTGGTACAATTAGTTACTTAAATGGAAAAGAGCTTCCTTACAGTGATGCATCACTGAGGAATTAATCTTTTTTACTACTGTGGTCCTAATTTTGTGTAAAACAAAAGCTGCCTCTTTACAGAAATATTTGTGGTTCTGCTACTGAGTAGTAATGTCTGGATTATTGAACATGTTAACTGTTCTTTTCACAAAACAGAATGGAAATTGCATTGCAGCAAAATGAAATCATGAATCCTTTTTTTGATGACTGGAAGGCTCTAGCAGAAGATGAAAGCTGTTCTGGTGGCAAGTCAAATGTTTATCTTAAAGCATACCAATCATTTACAGATCTGCAGTATCTCAAGAACAGAACTATTAGCTGCGTTTGCTGGCATCCAACCATTTATGGTAACTCTCTGAAGTATTGATTTGAGATTGAATTACATGTATTCTATGATAGCTATAAAATAAGTATATTTCAAAAAATTATCAGCTTTTAAATTAAAAAAATCAAAACTGATATGTCCTTCTGAATTGCTGATTTGAGACAAAGTGGAAAATAAGACAATTTCTTAGTAGAGTTTAAATGGGTCATGCAAAGTCAGTCACTGTAACATGTAAGTGGAGATCATAGGAAAGGGAAATTTCTCCTTTATAAGGCTCATTTAAGTGAGGCTGAAACTGTGGCAGGTCGTTCTGGTAGCTCTGCATACCATTGTTCTTCTGCCCATGGCTGGTTCTTGTAGCATGTCTAATACTTGTGAGGAATGTTACAGCCACAATAGAATATGAGTGCCAGGAAACATCACGAGGCATACTAAACATCTCCTCCTGCTCCTGCTGAGGATTATTGCTTTATGCAACCAGGCTTAAAGGCACAATTAAGTTCTATATAAATGTCCTATCTGCACAGCATATTAATTGTCAACACTGCAGCCTGTACAGGAAATTAATTCAGCTACAAATGATTTGATTTCATGATGGGTGGCCAGGACTACATGCCTGTCACAATTTCAGGTGCAATATGACACCGTTAAAGAGTAGTAGCAAAAAAGCTGAATTTTATCCTAAGACTTAGGTTCTACAACTCGTTAAATAAACTTCCTTTTACATAACAAAAATAATTTACTCAAAGTGGATCTGTAAAAAGAAAAATATAAATACATGGTTGGGGAGTTTTTTGCTTCTGTTTTTGGGTGCTGGGTTTCCCCTTCCTCGCCCCTGTGTTCAGAAGGTATCAATGTAAGTCACTTAGAATAATTAAGCAGCATGTTGAAACTTGAATTGTCTGAAAATATTAATTTTCTCTCTCAATCAGGGATTATAGCAGTGTCAGTAAGAGGGCGGCTTTCTCATGAAGAACAAGTTAACCTTTCTGAAAAAACATTGCTACATCAGTCAGTAATAGTTTTTTGGAGTGTTTTTGACCCTATCCACCCTCAGGTATTTAAACAGGACTTGAAACTATGCTAAGTGTTTAAATAAGAGAAAAATCAATCATTGTGACTGTATTTCTCAACTATTTTTTCTTCTTTCTAGTTAATGTTGGAGTGTCCTGAAGACATTTACTGCTTTCAGTTCAGTCCAAGTAATCCAAATATCATTGCTGGTGGCTGCATCAATGGGCAGGTGCTAATTCACTGAATTATTAATTAATAAGAATAAAATATGATATTTCTGTATTTTCTTACAGTATAAAAATAAAGGGTGATGTACTCAACATCCATAGTAACACAGTATCACAAGACAAATGTCATAGTCTCCAAAATTCTCTAATCCTGTACTGAAGTTGTACTGAGGTTATGCCTTGCTACACTATAGCTGAGCCATTACTGTTACAATGCTTCTTTCTAGTACTGAAATTGGTCGAGCTGAAAAGAGTTGTGGTGTTGGTTGGTTGTTTTTTGGGGGTTTTTTTTTGGTTAAATGTAGCCTTTGAACTGATTTCATAAGACTGAAGAAGCAATACTTTAAAAAACTTCATAAGTTCTAGTGCAGTGTCTTATTTTTCCCCAAACCTCCATGAATCATATTTGAAAAAATGCATATTGATATAAAGGATTAAATAATTTGTAATATACTGATTTCTTATTGAAGGTTGTACTGTGGGATATTTCTCAACATGGAGAAAAGCTTCAAAATGCAAAAACTGTTGCTGATGAAATCAAGGTAACAGCTGTTAATATGGTGAATCCTTCCATTCCAATTATACTGCCCTACATCTATGTGTCTGTGGGGAAAAATGGGTAAAGGCATTCTGACTCAAAACATAGAAGTAGATAATCTTTATGTGAGAGATTAGAAAGGATAAGAAACCTGATGAGTTCATGAAAAAACCACGTTATCAGAATATAATTTCTACCTGATTAGTTCACCTTAATAGCTTTACTGCATTTTGTTCAGATTTAGGCTTCAGTAATAACATTCTTTAATGGGCACCAGCATATACTCAACTCTTGCCTTCTGAAGCCTATCAAATACACGTAGCTTTTGTTGCTGAATGTAATAGTGAAAATTATTCTGGAAGTTTATGGACAGAAAAAAGGTAGCTTAGAAGATGAGAACCAAATTTCAGTGGAAGGAGACTAAAAGGGAGATAAGCAGAAAAGAGACCTAAGAGTGGAGGTGGAACTAAGGTAAGTGGATGTGTGTGCCTGTGGAGGCATGGTAGAATTCTTTCTAGAGCTTCATATTCAAAGACCTGTTTTGATGATTTCCTTTTATTTTTTTTTTTCCAAAAGGACCCTTACAAAGTTCTATAAACTGATTTTAAATATGTGAAGCAGCATTAACAGTATGTAAAGTAACCTTTTTCTCTTTCACAGGTCTACTATTGTATTTTTTAAAATACACTAAAATATCTTTTTTTAAAATCCTTCTAGCCATCACTTACACAAATTCAGCAGAGTAGCACAGAGCTACCTCCAGTGAGATACTGTGCAGTTTCTTCCATACAGTATAGTCATAAAAAACCAGTAACAGATATACTTTGTCTGCCAGATTATTTTGAGGTGAGTTGAAAAATTAACTTTTCTTGGCTTTATTTTTTATTAATCTACTACCTCAGAAATCATAGTGTAAACTCAAGATAACATGTTAAAGATTGAGTTACTTGTGATAGCCTTCCTTATTTCTCACTTCATTTTCTAAATGTTAAATAATCTAGTGCCACTTGTCCTGTTCATTGTGCTTTACAACTATGCTATGTTCTCAATCTGTGATGAATCTGCTTATACTGGAAAAATTTGAGTAGCTTTACTGAATATTATAATTCTAAAATACAATAAGCCTTCCTTATCTAAAATATATTGAATTTCTAGTATGAGCAATCTAGCCTGCAACCAAGATATCAGAGAAATGATTTCAATTACCTAAATATCTAGGCACTCATGAATGGTACTATTGTGGTTCTAGGTGCTGCCTCTGTAGCATTTTCTGCGGTTAAAGGTGATTAAAGCATCACCTGTAATTGCTTGTTTCCCCAACACTTTTCCTTTTCTGAATGATGAATAAATTAAAACAAATTTGGTATCATATATAACTATTTCGTAAATGATAAGTACTAAAAAGTCCTGCAGAATCCCACATACACAAACTGAACTATTAATAATTAAATTTGAAGGCACCACTGCCATCCCGCAGCATGATCTAGCTGAGTGACACTGTCAGAGAAATGACCTGTGGTGTAAGCTTGGCAAAGAGGTATCACTCCCACTACACTTAACTGTTTGAGATAAATTTCTCAGTGATTTGCTCCTTGGTTAAGTTGGACAAAAAAGAGTTACAAGTATGGCAACCTAAGGAAGGCCTGACTTGCAGTGGTGCCAGCAAGTATTTATCCTGCTGACACAATTTACAGTTTTAGGTGTTTAGCATGCAAAGCTAGTGTCAGTTCCCTTGAAGTACATTTGCAAAATAGCTTCACTTTGTAACTACAAGTTAGTAAGTTCTGATTTTCAAACCTTACCCAAGCAGAAACAGTGATTTAATTTCTAGAAGCTCATTTTATGTGTTGAAGTACTTATTTAGCAGAGTATAATTTTTCTCTCATCATCTCCTCCCCCTGTAATTATTATTACTATTATTTTTAGGACAACCGAATGGGTGCTACTTCTGAAAACAGAGCTGAAACTTGTGTGCAGCTTGTAACCTGTTCCCCTGATTGGTATGTACAATACATACTATCCAAGATGTCTTCCAGTTTCCTTTGGAAAGCTTTATGGAGCATACTCTATGATTTAAATAGCCTACTTCTGGATTCCTATCAGCCTGTCCTGAAGAGCTGAAATTCTATATGCAGAAGACAATCACATCAAGTTCTTGGCCAGTTAAGCCCTTTACAGTAATGAGTTCATTAACTAAAAATACTCTAGTGTATGTTTATATTCTGTGTATACCTTAAGAAAGAAGAGTGTTGATCATGCTTTCTTTGGCCTGGAGAGACACCCCCTACACTTGCATTGATTATGTGACTTGCACGCGAAGTTGTTAAAGATTTTGAGGCCTCAGGAGTACTGTGAGCTGTATTTAAACTTGGAAACTTAGCTGACAAAATTATTCTGTATAAGTTTCCTCTTTTGTGAGCTGAATAGTCATGATGGTTAATTCCAAATATTATCCTGTGTGAAAGACTGGAGGAGGAAGAATGCAAAAAGTGGAAATAAATGTTTAGCTGTCATGATGACAAAAGACTTAAAGCTTCAAGGCTGCATGGCTGGATTCAATCATATATTCACTACTTACATCAAAAGGAGGGTCAGAGAGAGCAAAATTTGGTAATGATATGAAGTTATTTTCTCTAATCAAATGCAAATACAAAGAGAAGACTTCAAAGAATTCAGCTGAAAGAATAACTGCAAATACAGTTGTTACTAAGTTTGCAGTAATGCATATGGAAGAAATAATTTAAAATACTCACACACCAGGGGTCCAAATTAAAAGTATTCACCTAAAGTAACAGCAGGGCAGTCATTGTAATGTTGTCCTTAAAGAACACAGTTCCCTGAGCAGCTCCTGTTAGAAAAGGGAAAGACATGTCAGCAATGAAGAAAGTTATCATTGTCTACATCAAATCTGTGAATGAATGTCCAGACTAGAGCAACAGGAACAATGAGAAGTTTGAAAACTCCAATGAGATGACTGGTCACACAAGAATTGGGAATAAGGTTCAGTTTGGATTACCTGCTACAGAATTCTGTCCAGTTCTGTCAGCCTCTAGGAATATTTTACCCAGGTAGCGCCAGTAACTTCACCCAGTAACTTTCTGTAAGCAAACTGTATGAATGATATCTAGCTGCTTTGATATAGTTACCAAGTATAGTTACCAAGAATAAAGGAATATGTGTAATCATTTACAAAAGAAGCAATTGAAGTATCTTGCATTTGTCTGCTTTTCAGAGTCTCTATTATTATTATGTAATTTTTGAGGACAAAAGGCTACCAAAACCCATCTCTAAAATGTGTGGATAACTGCATACTTTGAAGCAAAACTAGGGAATAATATTATACAATTATTTTGCAGCTCAATATTATTTTGGGCTATTCCAGCTACCCAACTTCCTCGACAACCTTCATCTGAGACAATAAAAGAGAAGGAAGTTTTCTATATCCCCCCTGATGTTCCAGATACTTCTAAGAATCTAGATCTCTGCTGGAAACCTCTCATAAAGGTATTGTACACAAATATAGAACAGACGGATCAAGTACATATGGCCAGAACTCCATAGGAATGTATTCTTTTGCTTCCCAGCTCTTCAGTATTTCAAGCAAATTGTGACTTTTTTGTGAATTTCATTCTAATTATGAAAGACTTCAGCTTTCCTCTGAACTTTAATTGAACACATTTTGAGAAGCTAGCTCTCAAGAAACAGCATGATTGCCTCGTAAAAACTGCAGTAAGTGGAAAAGTAGTTATATTAATAGTGTAAGTTCCTGTCAGCCTTTTCAACTGCTGTGCTATCTTAGTGGCTCTCAAACTGTGAAACATAGTCATGGTTAACAGAACCATAATTACAAGCTGTTAGCCAGTGGGGACATAGATGCTATCTTGTTTATTACATCCAGGAGCACATGACAGCATCCATTCTGCCATTTTATTGCCAAGAACTGAATCAATAGTCAGGATGATGAAAGCGGTCATAGCGTTTTGTTAAAAAAGAGAGGCTGAAAATAATCTGTTAGGTTAAAAAAAAAAAAAAAAAGGACCTGCCAATCTGTGCTGCTTACAATAGCTACAGCTCATACAGTTGTTGAACAAGCATGACCACTGGAGCTGTTTTGGTTTTTTTTTTTCTAGAAACATGGCAAAATCTTTTCAACATAAGAACAACACAAGAGAAACCATAGGTTTTCATTTTCTCTTTGCTTGCACCTGAGGCAGCAAATACTCTTTGTGGAGTATTACAAACACACTGCAAACCTGTTCCATTACAGCAGAAAGTAATTTAGTCTTATGCTGCAAAGGTCTGACAAAATGAGTTAGCAAATGCATTTTTTCCTCAACAGATAAACCTGTGCAAAAGTGCTATCAACATGGAGTATGGTCCCATCAGAATTAGTTTAAGGGAACTGCATTACCATTACAAAACCTCAGGTAATATTTTTATTACACCTTATTGAGGAAAATGTTTTTAATAAACTTGTATTTCAGTAAATACATAATGAAAGCTAAGCATGTTGTATAGCTAAATGCCTCTTCTAGGGAAAAGGTTTCTTAAATATACTGGCCTTCAAAGTGCTACATACATGTATTGACTACGACGATACAAGCGTATTGAATACAAAAAGAACAGTTCCATACCCAAAGTAATTCTGCTAGATTTACTTAACAGCCCATGCAAGTCTTCCACCCAGTCT
Organism: Galbula dea; assembly: GCA_013399015.1. NCBI lineage: Eukaryota > Metazoa > Chordata > Aves > Piciformes > Galbulidae > Galbula > Galbula dea. The sequence continues at coordinate 1,562,903 of VWZX01001164.1, read as the reverse complement.
CTTTATCCCTGAAAAAGGTACCTTTTCAGCCCGTATAGAATATTATTTTTAGAAAAATAAACCTGGAATAACAGTATACATTGTAGATATTTCTGTAGTGCTTTGGATAGAAGTGTCACTCTTCACAACATGAAATTACTGCTTAACATTCCATAGCAGATCAGTTATTATGGTACTTTGTGTAGGGACACACTGCTAATCCCTCTGTAAAGTTGGCAAGCTGACGCACACTTAGCCCAAGAGTTGGACTACCTGAGAGACTGGTGACTGCCAACCATGCCAGAAAATGCCTTTCTGGCCATTGAGCTGTTGTGGTGTGGCTGCTATGCATGCTGTCACCCCACAAGACTGCTGGAGGCAGGCTGTGCCATACCCTGGAGCAGAAATGCTGGCTTCTGGTTGCAGCAGCTAAGGGAGGTTATAAGGGCAGTTCCCACGGAGACTCTGCTGCTGTGTAAAACTGATGAAGAACAGAATGGTGCTACCTTAAGGAGTTGTCAGAGTACAGGAAGCATTGACTTCAAAGCAGCTGCAGCAATGGGGAGAATCCACCAGGAAACAGTTAACCTACAGAATTGCTGTTCTATTTGGCAGTCTTTCTTCATCTGTCTTCTTGAAAAATCCCCTTATTTATGAACTACCTGTATAAGACAAAGTATTTCCTTGATCTGAAGCTTGATCTGTATAATAAATAGATGTATTCATACTGTTTCCCAGAGAGGGTGCAATCTCTGAACATACTAGAACTACTCACCAAAGAGAGCCCAGATACAGAGAGGAGTACCTCTTCAAGCAGCAGTCTGAAAGTGCTAGAAAGTATCTCCACTGACTTTTTTGTTGGAACTGAAGTAAGTGAAAATAACAGACTACTAACAAAAATGTTAATCCAAGATAGCTGAAAGACTGAACAATTAAATAACAGAGTTTTCACAAATGTATGGACTTGCATGTTTCCTTCAGGTGTAACTAAAAAGATCTTCCTGGACATGCCACATTTTACTCCCATTTTAAGGCATTCAACTACATGCTTAAAATAGTAATACCTCAATATTTGGTAGACTATGAACCTTTACTTCAAGGACAGAATTGGAAGACATTTCTAAAATATGCTGAACTTAACTACCTTATTTTACTTTTATTAACTACCTACTTGGTTTTTTAGTGTTTCCCCAAATGCCAGGTGAAAATGTTTACATTACAGCTTCTCCCACAACTTATTCCTACTTCTGTAGATTCCAGCTATTCATGGCCCTCTACCTACCCCACATATCTAAAATTCCAAAATCTTTTGCAGTTTGGAGTTCATATGAAAATGAAAATTTGGCTTCTAGCTACCTTTTTGCTTCCCGTCACCTTTTTCCCCAAATATTGGAGCAAAGTATGAACTGTAAGAACTGAGCACGTAATTCTGCAGGACTGCCTAATAACACATCATGTTAGGTAAAGCTGTTTTGGTGATATATAACTGAAAAATAGTTATCCAGAATTTTAGTGTTTTTTTCAGTTATTGGCTGCAAATTTATTTTTTTTAATTACTCAGAACGTATTTATCGATTATTAAAATTAAGTAAAGTTACAGCTTAAAAAAAAAGGCACTTTGATATAATCCACCAAGCTCTAATGTTAGTATTTACTTTGTTTTTCTGGCCTCACAGGATGGAGAAATTATTTATTCTGACTGGAAAGTGGAAATTGATAGTGACTCAGCAAAACCAATTAGTAAGTTCAAGTTTCTTAATACCTGTTTAAACCTTAATATATTGCTAACTTTAAAATACTTGCACATATACACTTTTTAAGATTCTTGCTCATCTGCTGTAATAGTTTATCTCACTGATGACACCAGGATTTAGGAGTATATCCTCAGGAATGCAAGCAGTTTAGCTATCATGACAGAACAGCAAAAAGCTTCTCCAATATCACAGGTGCATTGCTAGATACCTATTTGCACAAATCATAGAAGTAACTATTGATTTATGGCAATTCCAATTCCATTACATTTTCCATTCAATTTTGTGAGCCAAAAAATGAGGCTACTATCTTTGAGGCCTGCGCTGGATTCTGCACTCTTGTTTCTCCATGCATAAATCCCATTGTGAAGGTGATCACTAATTACAAGCAACTGCCTTTTTCATTCCATTAGGTCAGAAGCACACTCAGAAATACACCCTCCACACTGAAACTATCAACACTCTCCAGAGATCTCCATTTTTTAAAAACATCATTCTAAGCATTGGAGGCCGGAATTTTGCCATTTGGAACGAAGGAGTTACAGTAAGTTACTCTAACTCAGCTGTAACATAATTGGTAAATACATAAGACAGGACTGTAAAAGCCTCTGAATCTGTATTTTCAGTCGCAAAGCTTCACAGTTTAGAAATAAGTTTTGTGTAAGAAGAGCTTTTCCTTTTTCTTCCCATTAGTAAATATTTAAGAAATAGCTTTGTAAACTTGCCTTTTACTGAAAAAAAATGAAATTACCTTCTCTAATTCCAACCTTGTAAAAACTGCAGCTTGTCAACAAATTATTTCTGCTGCTAGGGAAACTGAAGAATAAAGGCAATGTGTGCCAAATAGGTATGAAGAATTCATATTTAGGATGCAGTATTTTCATAATCTGTAGACAAAGAAACATCACAAAAAAATTCTCAAGACCACAGATTTTAACAGGAGATAGACAGATTACCTGAATAGATTGGAAGTCAGATACCAGGTTTTTTACTTCCTCACAATTTTCCTCTATCTGCAGAAGATGATACCAGTTTTGCCATCGATATAATTTTTGTAATGCTATCATTTAAATTCTGAATTGTATTAAATGATAGGAGATTTGAAGCAGTGAATGGATAGTATTGTTTGATTGTTGGGTCTGTCTTTTATTCATTTTCAAACAATTAAGAGTGGACCACTCCTTCAGTCAAGCTGCTCTGCAGGAAGAAACACTGCAGGACACTGGTCCTTAACAAGACCAGGCGTTTTCTTCATTGGCAGAGATGATGGAAATATAGATATTTGGGACTTAATGAATAAAACTTATGAACCATCTCATCTCCAGAACATCTCCAAATCAATGATAACTTTCATCAGTCCCTGGATTGTTTCACGTACGTTGATGCTGATTGCATTTTTCCTATGCCTCCTGTTTGCAAAATGGCCCATGACTCCACAGCACACTAATCCTCTTAGAGATGATCTTATTTAATAGACAAAGTACATACTTCACAAATGTAACACTGCACTGTACATTCAAAAGTGCATACATCAGTTCTAAGTGTACTACCATGGCATAAAGCAACTGAAAATATTTCAGTTTTAAAAAGTTTTAAAAAGTATATAAGGGGAATTTTGTTTTTTAAGAGAAAAAGAGAGCAGTAAGGCTGCCTTTTTGTTGCAGTGAACTATAAACCAAGAAGACCACAACAGAAGTGAACCCTCTGTAGCTTGTGTTTGGGTAGAGGTATGTTGGAATTTAGATTGTATATTTTTTGTCAAATATCTTTCAGCAATGCAGCATCTTTTAGCTGTTTCTGATGATCTTGGAGTACTGCATGTTTTGGAAATCTGTCAGACACTAAGTTACCCTTTGAGGAATGAGGTTGGTAAGAAACTTCATTAATCTCTGTGACACTTCATCCTGCATACTCCAACACAGAAATAGGCCTATCTGGAAAAACTTGCCTTCAAATGAATGGCAATTTGAGATCAGTATGGCCATATTCTCTAAAGATCACCTGTAGCAAAGCTGGCATTACACAGAGCTCAAATAGGAGGCACCTGAAGGAAACCTGGTTGACGGTGGAATTCCACTGCTCCAACCTGGCTATGTGAAAACACAGTAAAGAATTTGCATTTTTCACCATATGCATAAATGCTATATAGTACATAGTAATATAAATATACTGAGTTTCTCTCTCTTTACACCACCTTGTCCACATCTGCATCATTTTATTTTTCCTGTCAGTGTGGTACTTCCATTTACACATCTAAGTATCTGGTTTTACCTTAGATAAAGCCTATTTTGCAAACCATTACTGACATTACCAGTCGTTCATTCTCTTTTGAAATGAGCTATCTGTACCAAAGGGACAAAAGAACAATAGAAACAGTTCTAATTTCTATTTCCATATTTTCAGTTGTTCTTTTCCCCTGCCTCACAAAGATCAAGCTAGTGCTTTAATTTCTTCCAGTCTAGCAGTCTTGCCTGCTACAGAGTCTGTTATTTTTACATCACAAAAATCTTTTTCCTGCCCCGTCCCAGTTTTAAGTTAAGTTTATGTATGCACTTAAATAGTTTATAAACATCCCATAAATGTTTTCTGTGTGCAGCGCTATAGTATGCAGCAACGTAACACCAGGACAACACCCTCGTTTTATTAGAAGTAACTTCTTCAGAGCAACGCAGGAGCTAAGAGCAATAACATAAGGAAACATTGCTTCTGCCCAAATTATGTGTGTTTTAGAACTACACTATCTAGGGCAAAGAATTAGTAAGCCAGGAGACTGCTCATATTTAGATTATGTTCATTCTAACTGAAGTATTCACTGAAAATACTATGTTATTGAAGAGACTAATGAAAACTAAACCACAGAATCCCACATAAATTCACAGTGCACTACTGAGGTATGATATTTTATCATTTCTGTGTTCCTGATGTTGGGTCAGTGATGATTTGGCCTGATTTAGTGAAATCATTAACATAAAACTGGTTTAGTTATTTCAGTGCAGGTTCCTGAAGGATGACCTACTCAGGGTCAGTATAATAAAAATTATTTAACCCCATGCATATTTTTATCCAAAATCAGTTGGTTTCAATCCACATTTTTATACAGTTTTGCTGCAAATTATTTGGATAAATATATCTATATTCCTCATATAGATTAACTAATAACACTGTTCAGATTATAAGTAATAATTGTGTCTTTGGGCATGTAATGACCCTTGTTTGTCATTGTGTTAACAGTATGCCAACGTACTTGATTATTTTGAAAGAGAAGCCAAATATCTGAAGTATTGTGAAAAAGAGTTTCAAGAGTATCAAGAGTTTCAAGCCAAAACAGAACTGAAATGGAGCCGGAGGCAGAGAGGGAAAAAACAGTATGTCATACTTGGAATGAAAAAAACCTAACTTTGTTTTTTTGAGTCTTTATAATGCACCTGTTTTGCTAGGCAGGGTTTCTCGTAGTTCCTATGATTCAAATATCAGGATGGACATAATCAGAATAGCTTAGCTGCTCTTTTTTCATATTTACAATTTTTAGGAGTGGAATAGATGGTCCTAGTTCATACGAGTTCAGCTCTTAGTCAAGTGAGACTCCAGCAAGAGCATTAGAGCCTATGGACATTTAACAACTATGAATTCCCATTTCCTTTTACACCAGTTGCTCGTTCAGAAAGTTACATATTGGCTGCTCCTTCAAGCAAGTAGAGACTCCAGCCTTCTATTCTTTTATTCATATAAGGATTTTGCCTATCCACTCTTTGGTAAATGGTTTAATAATACTAACTTATCAGCAAAAGAAATGACAGTTCAGTTAATGCATCCCTAGGTAATGCCTATTTTATTAATTTGTGATAGCACTGATACTATCCACTGGAAAGCAGTAGGTTTCAAAACTTAACAGTGCATTATTGCATGGTATCTGTTTTTCTTTCAGAGTATGACTACAGAAAATAAAAGAAGATATAGAGGAGCAAGAAAGTGCAGACTATACTGTGTTTCTGGACCTGGAGAAGCAACAAATGAATGTAGGACTAGTAAAGGAACAAGACATACTCTCCTCATGAGATGATTAGAGCACATTATCAGCTTTAAAAGCAGAGAGCTTTTTATTTCAGAACCTCGTAATTCCAGCAGAGCGTGTTTAGCTTCAGAAGTAAAGCATCTTGAAGTTAGAGATTATAGTTTCATTAACTTTATCCACTTGTTTTCTCACAATGTGGTTAGGGAACAACTGTTTTGGGCACACTTCCCCCATTATCTTTCATTAATACAGATATAATGAATATTCTGTTTACATAATAGTTTTCAAAGTTCTGTGTCTGTTTGGCCTTTATAAGCTGTAAAAATCTTAAACACAACTCAGCTGGTCAGATCAAGGTACCAGTATTCACCACTCCAGTCTACATTCACCTGCTCCTAACAGAGGGGAAGCCATTCTGCTCTGGTAGTTGCATTAACATAGGCCATCCAATTTCTGCTACCTAGCACCAACAAGCACCTCCTCCCTCATCTCCAAAGTACACAGTCCTTTTGAAAACGTAGGAACAAGCAGTAGGGCTTTTTGAGATGTCCAGGACATTTTCTGCTCTGGAGATATGGTGACACTTATCTGAGACTTGTGCAGCCCCATGGCCCTTTGCTGCCACTGGAGGGAGAAAGGGACGCATGCAGGCACACAGGTATGTCAGACAACAATCACAGGGATACAAGAGGTGGAAGAATTCCTCATGTAAAGGCTCCACTCTCACCTAAGGGATTTAAAGATCAAAACCAAATCCTGAATTCCTCTTATAAATCAGTGAGCCATTGCAGCTCATGAAACATAGGAACAAGGTTTGGGTTTGGTTTTTGTGGGAAGTTTTTTGTTGGGTTGGGTTTGTTTGTTTTTGTTTGTTTGTTTGTGGTTGGTTTGGTTTGGTTTGTTTTTTTTACACTAAAGATCATAGAATCATTACCTAGCTAGCTTTACCCAGTACAACTTCCACAAGCAATTGTTTCCCCAAATAGCACATGCAGTCACCTGGATTACAGCAAAGAAGAGAGGTGGCCATCACTGCTACAAGAGGATTTATCCAAGGAAGATTGCCACAATGCTCAAAAACCATCATATAATGCTACTGCTTATGCAGTCAGCATTAATTCTGTCAACATCATCAACCTGGTTCTGTTCCCTTAAACGCAGCCACAACAAATATTCACCACACTATAAAGTCTTCTATTTAATACTTACAACACTTAAATGACAGGGGAGCCCTTTACACCTCTGCCAAATCCATACATTGACACACTAAGGGTCGACCATGTAAATTACTAAAATTTCAGAGGCTGCTGAACCAAAAGCATAGGTCTGACTACACTATTCATAAACTCTCCAAACTTCTCAGGCTGAACCACTTCTACCTGTCATCTTCAGATTATACAATGACTGCCACTTAAGCCTGGAAAATGCTTACAAACAGAAAACCAAAGACATTAAAATAGCTTGTTCTCTGGAAGAAATCAGTATTCTTTAGAACAAAACTGCTTTTACCAAGTACACTGTGGCTGTGAAGTGTGTGCATTTCTGTCAAAAGACAATTACTCTTGAGAGAGATCAAATGGTGTTACACAAGTTTTAATATTTACCAGTATAAATGAGTAACAGCTCATGAATATTAATGTTCATCCTCTATCCACAGAGAAGACTCTTTCTTAAGCAGTGTTCCACTGGTTGCTCAGTTTCAATATCCAGGTCAGACACCATGTAACTGAGCAGAGCTTATCAAGCAGAAATTAAATCTATCAGAGGAGGAGAAATTAAACTCTATACAGGTGATTTCACTCTTTCCATGACTCAGCAAACTGTTTGAGGGTCACAGGCTCCCGTGAAACAAATGTTCATATGGTCACAGTAGACACTGAAGCACAAAAGACAAATGACACGTGGGGATTTGCAGAGAGGATCTTCACCTGACAAATGCTAGCTAGCCTCAGTGCTCTGCTACATCAGAGTAAAGCATAGCCAAATATGAAACAGGAGCAGCATAAGCCTGAAATGAACATTGCAAGTTGTTTTTAGGCAATGTTAAAAACATGTCCCTTCAGTTTTCTACAGCCAAGACCTCCCTATTGCATACTATTACCACTTTGATAGAACTTTGATGGTCAGATTCAAGACAGCTTTGGTGCCACTAGATAGGACCTGGTTTGAAAAAGTCTTTTGTTTGAAGTTTAAATGTTATAGTACTATTCCTTGCCCCTCAAAGTAACTACCACTAAAACCAAGCACGTCCCTACCACCTGCAGCACGGTGTTTGCAGTTAGAGCTCAAACAGGAAGAGAACACAGCTTCTCTGCTAAATCAATATTTAACTAACAGCCTGCTCCATACAGATATGTAAATATCCCACAATCAACTAATTAAAAAGCTAAGCTCTCTGTTATCAGCCTGGAATTCGTTAGAACACCACCTCAGATGACCTTCCACAAGATTTTTGATTAACAGGGCTGCAAACTATGCATACATTTACAGTCAACTATACAGTCATGGCTTACCTGGAAAGCCCAACCATCTCTCTTCCACCGCAGCTCTGTCACTGCAACCTAGAAGAGGCAACAGCCTCAACGTAAGCCTTGTTCCCCACCACAGAGGCACTCCTAAGAGTGTTGACTAAGAAAGCATTCCATTCCACACACATTTCTTAGACACATAGTGTGATTTTGGGGTTGTCCTGTGCCTAAATAGGAGTTGGACTCAATGAGCCTTGTCCAACTCGGGATATTCTGTGATTCTGTAAGACAGCTTGATTTTCCTAACAGTGAGGACAAGTAGGCAGTGGATAAGGGCTCTACTGATCTGTCCTCTCCCTTCCCACAGTAATGTCTGGGAAGCTGCAGGAATCCCCCAGTGGAAAGGGAGTAACCTTCCCAAGAACCATTTACCTCCTCATCTCTGTTCCCAAATAACACCACAGACATGAGATTATACATCACATAACAATCTTTTATCCTCTCCAATGCAATCCTAGATGCTCAAATACCTGTAGAGTCAGCTTTGCATTATTTCATAGAAGATTGTTTCACAGGCTAATTTTGCCTAGCAAATTCTGGTTTTAAGATAAATTATAGGGTTTCCTGCACGGCTTTAAAAAGCCAGACAATTAAAGCAAATAATTCATTTGAAAGCAAATGCATCATAGTTACACTAAAGTGTAACAGCAGTCCTCCTTCAACCCCAAGTAACCATCTTTCAACTGCTGCTAGCTCCAGAATTTGAGATAAAAACTTCTATCAAAATACATTTTTACTGTTGGGAAAATCCTATACTTTGGGATGAGGAGAAAGGTGAAGAGGTTAAGATCTGGCAGCAGAAACACCAGATGTGTCTCTGGCTTATCAGATTTATAGATTTATTCCATAAAAACCCTGAATGTCTACTTCTGTTGGGTACGTTTCCCTCGATTTTTTAGAGCACATCTAAACAGCTGCAGCTACATTTCTTGCCTGGTGCATTAATAAACATCCACAAATGTTATGCATTTGGGACAGATTTAATTATCTGAAGTTTCTAAGGATGTAGGTCTCCAATGACTTAAGCCAGCCTGAGGTCATGATACCACCCCCTCTCCTCCTCATCCCACACCATCTCTACCCATCTCTTTCACACTCCTATAACAGGCCACTTTGGGAAGCTGAAAAAATGGGAGAAGTGATTCAGTGTCAGTGATTAACTAATTAGAGTAACATTAATACAGTTCAACAAGTCATTCATTTCCCCTGTTTTAAGGTTAAAATATTCAAATTGAGTGCAGCAGTGCACCTTACTGTAGGAAAAGCTTACACTTATTCCAAAGGTGCTCACTCACATCATGTAGATTATTATACACAATGAGAACTTAATGTCATTTATCAAATAACTTTTAATGTAAACATCTTTCACCCAGTGCCAATACATCTGCACACCCTGTATAGAAGCCAGGCTACATTCAAAAGTGTCAGCATCCTGCAACAGCACAAATGCTGCCACAGCACTAGTTTGACAACTTCCTTAGAACATTATTCCTTTTGGATTTAAATTGAGTAGTGTTTTTTCATTGTTTAATTCTGTAACTGAAATGTTGGATCAACATAGAAATGACAACAAAACAAAACATCTTTACTGAATTAATTCATATGTGCATCCAATGCAAACGGATGGCATCAGCTTAAACAGGTTTAAAGAAAAAAAATCACTGACCAGGCTTAATCAAGTTCTCAATTCAGATTTTATTTAGAATTTAAATTTATTGTTTAAAAAGTATGCACATTCTGTAGGTATAAAAGTTTAAAAAAATACATCAATTTATTGATAAATGCTTCAGGTTAAATTTACATTTTCATACATAATTATTATTATATTGCAATAATTGTTTTGTATCTTTTAACATTTACAAAAAATAAATTAATGAGATTGAATAAACCATTTGAAACTGCACTAAAATAATTCCTTAGAAAAGAGGAGTGAAGTTTGCCATACCAATTCCTAATTCTTTGCTATTGTAAATAAATAACTCTTCAAGAAAGTAATGTAAGGAAGTACAGGTTAGCAGAAAAGTACTTACCCACTAGGTGAATGGAAAGCCATGACAGGATTCCAACATTATACTAAAAAGATTAAGAGACTTAAGTTCTACCCTACCAGCTGACAATAACTTGGTGTTTGACCTCTAAAAGCACATAACCCTCCTGCCCCAACCCACCCAAATCCTCCTTTCCTCATGGGGGGCGACCTTGAGGGACAAGGAGTAACTCTCTCTCCTTTTGGTTAGAGGGACTATTAAAACATCTGTATGTGATTTGGTAATTTTTTAATTAAACCAAGAAACTGTTTCTTTAACATGAATTTTCTAATTACTTGCCATAAATTAGTAATGATGAAAGAAGATCTGAGAGGATGGCGATGGCTGAATCTAACAGTCACAGTGAACAGCAATCACACCCAAACTCCCCAGGAGTAACATGACTCAACCCATTCAGCACCATGTAACAACTCAGGTTTCCATTTTGGGGAGATGAGTTAACTGAAAGACACAGAGGATTTTGCTTTAGTGCAAAATTTGAGCCTTACATCTCTAGAGCCACAGCCCTTCAGAGAAGGCTCAAACACGTCCAACTACCAGCAGCCAGACAAAGGTACCTCAATGAAAATACATGAAATGTTGGAGAGAAAAAAAAGTACTGAAATGTCAAGAATAAAGTAAGAGGTCACAAGGACAAACCAGAAGCATTTTTTGAAAAGTAAATACCTTCCAGACCTTCTTTGTAGATGAAAAAACATGAAGGGGAAAAAAAAAAAAGAGTAAGAAACAAAAAGAGAAAAGATAGGGGTGAGAGTTAATAGTCAACACCTGGGAATCAATACCCCTGCAACACACAAGGTCACTTATATTAATCATTCACCCTGCCTTCTCTCTGGCCATGTTTCTGTGCATAAATCAAACGCTGTGTTACCCAGGGGATAACTTCACCCTGGCATCACTGAATGTGTCTTCCTAGAAACGGGTCAGTTTTGCAATTCTGAGAGACCTCTCCTTTCCAAAGGTGGCTATAGACAGATGCACATTTATATAGATATATACAAAAAAGTTAGAAAAATATTTAATTTTTGCTTATTTAAATAATTACTGAGAAGTGTTAATACAGGAATACATTAGTATTTTTACAATTAAAACTTTATATATAAATACTATATATATATAAAGCATTTTTCATAGCAGCCATTTCATATATAGTAAAACAAGTCTATCTGAAGTCCATGCTTCAAAACTCAGGCCAAGCAGCGTTCATCCTATTCCAAGAAGAATGTATGTACCGGAGCCAGGATTTCAGGAATGAGGAGTTTTGCTGCTGCTGCTGACAGCAGTGATGTTGCTTTATCTTCTGCCAGGTACTGCCTAGATCACTTAAGTGCATAGTGTTGTCAGACAGAAATGTCGCTATGAGGAATCACCTCACGGTCTCTAAGCTAGTCTCCAACACCAGACTCAGGCCAACATCATCTTCTAACAAAAAGGTGGAACCATAACGGAATGGCTTAAAACCATAAATGCGAGGTGAGACGTAGCCTTACCACAAGGCATTCGGGCATGCCATCACTCCTTAAACAGCTGTGGGAAATCCAATGAGGGGCATGAAGGCACAAGGAGGAGGTGGTGTCATACAGGACAGGATTTAATAACTCATATTTAGTTTGTTTTTGTTGAGTTCCCTTTCCAGGTTTCCTATCAGAGTATCAATACTTTCCTGCAGGTCTTTGAGGTTTGCTCTGTGATCCACCGTGGAGTCTATTGCTTGCATTGTCAAATAGCTCTGAAACGTGTGCTCTCTGGGGATGGGCTGCAAGTGTCTTACTGGGGCCTCCAACTCCTCAGCTCTGCTGCTATCATCCCCACTCTCCGTATCTTCTGAAGGGACATCATCATAATCTGCTTCACTCAGGCAGTCTTTTGGGTTTAAGAAGTAGTTCTCCCCGCAACTACTCCAGTCCCCAGCATAGCGGTTGCTTGATGGGCTGTCTAGACCTGCTGGCCTTGGTCTGAGTACCCCAGACATCTCGGTACCACTCAGATTCAGCATCTGAGGTCTCTGCCTCTTGGGTCTCAGGTAATTCAGGGAGGATGGGTGGTCGGGAAATGCATTCAGATGTGCTGGTTCTTTGGCAGGCGAGTGATGTACTAGAAGAAAGGAAAAATTAAACTAGTCAGGACTGAACCCATGCTGCAACAAGAGAAGTCCATGATAGATGCACACTGTCCTCCCCTGACATCACACATTGCATGTATTCAGGCATGCTGTTAATCTTATGGCCAACACACTCCACATTTTCTGCCACTAATTGATAAAAAACAATTAGAAAAATTATTGTAAAAACTCAGTTTGGAAGATTCATGCCAGATTCAAATTGCAATAGAGAAGCCTATCTAAAAGCAGAAACTCCTAGAGCACTGATTAAATTCTCTATGTGCGTTAATCACCATCTGGCTCTGGGTCAAGGAAAGGCAAACAGCTCATCTGCACACGCTTCATCTAGGCTAAAGCAGTAACAGAAAGCAGGCACAGCAAAACAGGTTAAAGCACAACAAAAATACCACTGCTGAGAAACACCTAGAGAAGCTGAAGACACACCAAGAGTTGAACTCTTGTGCATTTCTTTTGCCCTAATGTTCCGCTCTATTAAAGAAGCTCATATACACTGATTTTTCTAAGCAGCCACAACCCCATGTCAGATATACACTCAAACAGGTTTGATGGCAATGTTACCTGAGCTCATGATTATACAGCGTAAGATCACGTGTCCTCCACTCTTATTGTCTTCCTATCATAGAATCATAGAATGTTAGGGGTTGAAGGGACCTAGAAAGATCATCAAGATCAACCCCCCTGCCAAAGCAGGACACCCTAGATAAGGTGGGTCCAGGCAGGCCTTGAATGTCTTCAGAGTAGGAGACTCCAGAAACCCCCTAGGCAGCCTGTTCCAGTGTTCCATCACCCTTAAAGTGAAAAAGTTTTTCCTCCCATTAACCTTAAACCTCCTATGCTCTAACTTGCTCCCACTGCCCCTTGTCCTAACATTGGATGACATTAAGAAGAGCCTGGCTCCTTCTTCCTGACACTGGCCCTTAACATATTTATAGACATTTATGAGCACAAGTATTTTTACTAACCTGCACCTACTAAGCATCTGAGATTACCTCTTGTAATTAGCAGCAGAGACTTTCTATTCCCATTCACTGTTGAAAATACAGTGCACACAAACCTGTTCAGTTCACACAAACCTGTGCAGTTCACAATTTGACCCACTCCTCATTAGACTCCTCACACACAAATCACAAAGGCTCAGTCCTGAGATGTGCCCCATGCTTCTCTTTCTGGGTCTGCACTATAGGTCTCTCCAGGGGATTTTAATTTACTTTACATCTTGCACAGTAACATGCAATAATAATCACTGTTTCCTTCTGTTGCTCCTTACTATAACAAAAGCCCTTCTGTTTAGACTATGCTCCATTAAGACAAAGGGCCATGAGTTAACAATAACATGCCAGTATTACATGGTCTAACCAAACAAGGACTATTTGTTTTCAGTTGGAAAAATACGGAAATTGAAGTATTGCACAACATGTTCATTATCAAGCTGTCTCAATCTACAGAAGATTAAACGTGAGAGACTGGACTGTGATCCTTCCGGTCCAGCTATTCTGTTTACACTGTATAGTGTTCACCTTCTCACATCTCTGCATTCATATTTTACATCCCTTTTAGCACAATGCCCTGCACAGTTCTTGCAAGCTAAGGGATAGCATTTGGCTTTCTTTTCAAGGAAAAGGAAACCTCTACTACTTACTCTACTCCTCCCCCTTTACAGCAATGCATGCTTCTATAGGCAGAGCTCATTGCCTCAAGCCCATGATGAAGCTGCACCATATGTCAAACTAACTCTCCTCTTGTTTTTATTTTTAGGCAGAGGTTTCCAGAAGGCTGCTGGCAGCTTCTCAGCAGTGCTGACCCAGAGTGTGGTCAGCATCTAATTGTCATAGCCGTAGGGTCAGCTGTCACAGGAGGAGACTCCAGGACATGGCCACCATCAGGTCAGCAGAGTATGGAAAAAAAGTACAAAGCACTGCCATTTACATTATTCATAAAGCAGCTCTTCAGGATGCCTAGCCAGTGATATCCTTTAGCATCTCTGCTTGAGCTGCTAGAAAGCAACTTGTCCACTCAGCTGAAAATCAGGGCAGAGTGGCTAGCAATGTCTACTGCCAGAAAACTATTACAGATCAGACTTATGGGCAGTGGGGGTGTATATGTCTGAGGAATTAGACAATGTAACTGAGACTACCCTTGTTGGGGTTTCTTTCCCTCCAGTACCTTAGTTGACTACACTGATGTAGTCAACATCTTTCCACTACAGGAAAGCACAGGGGCTCACTGACCACTACAGCCCACATAGCAGCAGCACACCCTGATTCCCTGTTTAACTGAAAAGCTGCAATACCTTTGTCAACTCCTGACTTCAGGCAGCGCTTGGTCAAGAGAAGGCTGCAGCTCAGCAGCAGCAAGGCACAGCAATTCACTGAAACCCAGGGCTCCATATGTCATCCTGACTATTTCCACTGGCTTATGCGTCTCTGAATACCAGGGGAAACGTGAACACTGTGCAATCAATTCCCATTTGAAAGGCAGATCTTAACAGAAATAGTTACCTTCATGTTTACATTGGTAGTTTATTAGGAATATTAGAATTTCGCCTCCCTTCTTATAAAGCATTGGCCCCAAATTGTGCAAATATGCCTTCTTAAGTTTGGAAGCAGGAACTAAAAAGTAATTACAGGGTTTGGGGTTTGTTCCACTTTGTTTTAAAAACACTTTTCCTCACACAAAGCTTTGCAAAAAGAAGTTGCGTAGGTCTTACTGTAAGGATATTCCCAACTCTGTCAAATTACAAGGGCAGAAATAAAGTAACCCTTTGTGTATCTTGGAGATCAGGCAACTAATAAATTTCACACACAGGTAATCCTGAATGCTTAAAGCAAGAGAGAAGGGAAAACAAACAAACAAACAAAACCAACACAAAAAACATCCCAAACCCCTGTAATTCAGATGTGGAAACCTTACTGTCACTTGATTTGTCTTCTTTAGCACCTTTACCCACCCAAGTACTCTTTGCTATTTCTTACATTATACTCAAACTCTGCCATCTGCTAAGAAAGCAATTAAAATATACTTCCTATTAAACAAAGTGACCAAATACAAAGAGTAGATGATAAAATTGCCATGATTTCTTCAGATTAATAGGTGATGTCACAGTACCTCATATACTCCAATGCTGCTCAGTCACCCTGCGAATTAGCATACACTGTCATATAGTAAAAATATACAGCAATGGTTTGACTTTTTCCCTTGATTAGATTCATGATATAGTACCTGGCCATAGCTGGAGTAAATAGTGAAGAACTTCAATGTGTTTTTTGAAGTCCAGGGCACTAGCAAGTTCTTCTGAGTCTGTGAAGACCCTGTTGTTATGGTTGGTAGTCTCCTGCCTCTGGCTCAATAACACAGGCCCAAAACATACAGCTAAATTCTGGCACGTCATCTTGTTTACTTCATGGTAAGAAGCCACCAGTTTCAGATGATCCAACAGCATCTTCAAGGTAGCCTAAAAGACCAGAATACTGCTCAGGAAACGGAACACTAGACAAAGGTGGTCACTGCTATAGAGGTACAACATCAAAGCTGATAGGTATGATTTTTCTACCAACCTCTATCAGTGGAACATCTAAGTGCTGAAACAGACAAGATGTATTAGACTATCAGAGCTGACTAGTTAAGACATTTTCTGGTAAAATTCAGCTTGTTTCTTACCTGATTTCAGTTTTACATGGATGAGTTTTCTCGCAGGGCAAAGGGGATGTTAGGGAGGGGAGAGAAGCTACAGAAGCAGTACAGATAATCCAGGTACATTAGAAAATAAAGAAACCCTCAAGATGACTTCAGCATCAGAACAAGGTTCTGGGTAACTTTCAGGTACTGTGCAGGCCACTTGCTCATTCTCTCTCCCCTTAGAAATAGGCTAACTGTGGTTTTCTGCAGAGGTGAATTTGGCAGGCAACAGCACACAGCACTATTGCACTGCACAGTATGGGAAGCAAAGAATTTATTGCACATATGTAGGAAAGAGGAAAGCATTGGCCCATGTAATTACAATATACAGATCTGAGAACTCCACCAAAACCAGAGCAGGTCACCAGACAGGTATAATTTTTAACCTAATAATGTAAAAGTAGTGACCGCAGCTTTTCCTTCAGTTTTACAGAGACAATACAAAATGCAATCTAGCATAAATCCAGCAATGCAGACTCTCCAGTTAACCACAGCATAAAGTATTTTCAAAGACATGGAGCATCAAAAATCCAAGTGGACTGTTAAGTCAGGAAACAGGTGTAAACTTTTTGACACGTTTTATACCCAGTATGAAAAAGTTCCTTTGTTTTCTGAAGCGTGCAATTTACTTGAACCTGCTAACACTGCTCACCTTCTCAACGTCTGGCAGGCAATCCAGGAGGGCTGCTGTGTGCTCAGAGTCACTTGGGTCATTCTCACAACCGCCTGCTGTCATTTTCAAGGGATTTTTCACCATGGCATCCAATACTGCTTCATAGAGCTGCTTGGTTATCAGAGGAGAGGGTAGCTCTCGCAGATAATCCTTCAGGACACCTTCACAAGAGACAAGAACATTTGCCTTTAACAAGCTGCAGATTAACTTTCCAGTGATTTTGGGGAGCACTAAGGCTTATCAGCTTCACCTGTCCCATCAGAAAATCCCCTGTGCCAATAACAAATCTTGCACTTGGGAGTGAGGGATGGGAGACAACGACAGAAAGGCCACAGGTACATGAGAGCTCCCCACAGGGTTAGCTAAGAGGCCGGAGGTATCTCTGCAACATCCCGAGGCTGAGGGAACCAGCACTCCTGTCCCAGCAGCTTCTCCAAGCTTATGCAAGGCAGCTCATCATAAACTACGGTAGGAAGGTGTGCCTCCAGAGGAATGCATGCGGGGGCTGCTGCAGGAGTGGGCACAGAGTAAACACAGTCCTGACTGGGGTGAGGGAGAGGAAAGGAAAGGGCTCTTAAGCAGTCAACCTCCTACCCAAGGAAAGGAGCTCTTAGGAATACCCAAGCCTTCAGCTTGATGACACCTCTTCCTTTATATATGACCAGCAGTTTATTTTCAGCTATAAAATTATAAGCACACATCCCAGTGCCAGTGGCATATTCGGTGACATATACAGCATTTTCTCATCTACCAAAAGACAAACGAAACAGATGTCCTCTAGAGGGAAACACCAACTCCCCTCTGCCTCCGAGTACTCTGTAGCCCCCAGCACATCACTTGCTTCTGCTGTAACAAACACAATTCACATCTGCAGGAGACACTGCCTAAAATACCCACATACAGAGCCCTCCCAGTTGCAGAGACATACTGCAACGTTTTGGAAGCTGGGAACATGCTGGAGGAAAGGATGTTTCTCAGGGGTGCAACAACCAAGGCAAGTACTGCTGCTGTACCACACGGTTTGGGGTATTTTCCATAAGCAAAGCACCAGCAAGAGATGCTGACTTTTATCAGGATCTTTGTTTCAACTGTGCTTTTTTTTTTTTTTTGGAGGGAGAGGCTGCAATCAGAATCAGCTTACAGTAGGAAATGGTATGTTGTAATCAAATCAGCTTATACTTTGAAACGCTCACAACTGTCTACTGTAAATAATCACTTGGTAGGAATTCCTGTAATAGCATCCACAGTCATAGGACCACCATCTGCCAAAGGACTTTCTCCTGTTTAGCCCTGAATAACAAGATAGTCTGGGGGCTATGAATGCTCCCTGACCTTTCTAAATCTTTTTGCTATTCACTCAGCTAAATTAGCCCAGTAAGAGGCTGCTGTTATTTTCTTCCACAAAAAAACACTTCCTGCTTCTGCCAGTCCACTAGCACATTCCCCTTGACACAACTACACACAACAAATTTAGACAACAAGCAGGAATTGCCATCCACTTCATTAATTCCTCATTTTTCTGACCCACTGAACTGTTAACAGTATCGCAAGCATTATGCAGAGATATGAATTTATGTGGATGCAAACAGACACGATGCAACAACTGGTCAGCTCCAAAAGCTTGCTGTGTGCTTCAGTTTGAGCCATAAGCACACTTAATCACGCATAAGCCAGTGCCAATCCCAAGAGCTGAGAAATACTAAGTCAAGATTTAATGATTAAATGTTCATTCTTCAGTCTTTGGAGAGCTGTCAAAAAAAACCTAATCTTTTTAATCTTTTTGAAAAGGAGTACTACTCAAATTTCAAAAAGGACATAAGGCAGCACTTCAGATCAGCCAAGATTTATGCTGAGAACTCCTATTTATTGAACACATGTTTTGGCTGATAAAAGCACAACTCGTGTGCATCAGTCTCGGCGTTGTAAAAATAGGGAAACGTTCTCCCTCAACCCAAATCCCTAAGCATATGCAAGAGAGGCTTTCTGGGCTCTTTTATTCCTAGCACTAAGTACAATGGGTACCTTTGGTCTGTCATCAAAAAATTGCAGGTTCCCCTTTCAATCCAGCTCATACTGCTTACAATAATTAGAGAGTGGGATGTATTTTGCTCAGGGGAAGTTATGGGTGCAAACACCCCCTCCCTTGCTGGTCCCCTCAACTCATGCAGGACACCTGCACTCAGTCTTTTCAACACAACACTAACGCAGACACTCATACAGCATAGCTGTAGAGATACCATGGGAAAGCATTTATTTGTTTTAAATGTCCCCTCTTAAAACTAGTTTTTCCTTGTAAGTAAAGTAGCACATAAGTGAACACTCGCAATATAACAAACAAAAGTACATCCTGCAGTCTTGCTGTAAGGCAGACACCAAGGCTGCAATCTTTTCACTCTTGGAGTACAAATCCCTGATGCAAAAAATTATCCTTCAGTAGTACAACCAAAAAAGGACCAGAAGGACTTGCACAGTCACCAAAAGTTCACCACTACCACTGAGGCTTGCAGCAGTGTATGCTGAAAAACTGAAGTACACTTTTCCATTTAACCAACACATCATAAACTCATGATGGAAAGACCAGTTGGACTGCACCACTGCCCTTCCAGGGCTGTGCGTCACTACTGAGCTCTCCTGCAGCTCAGACTGCAGTTTCAGCCACTTCTCGTTGGTCCTTAGAGTACAGTGTATTCAGAAAAAAAAATCAAAACATTTACAAAATGTTACATGTTCTTTTGTATATGGATGAGAATTAAGTTCCTATACCCTTTCTTATGACACTCCTGAACCATTTCTGCCAATACAGTTTTATTGTAATGATTACCTGTAGCATGGAATGCAATGCCATTTTTTATTATTCCAAAATTTTAAAAAGTATAAAGTTTTCCATTTGCCAAAACTTCACACTAGACAAATAGCAATTTGCTATTTTGTCTGCTTACAAGTCAGTATTAGTTTCTGCTGTTTGGCAGAAAGCAACAGGGTTTTTTCACCTGCTTCTGACTTGACTTTCAAACACCAGGAAGAAAATAGGATTTCAATAATTTCAAGGAACAACCTTTATCTTGGAAGTTATCACCACTTTTTCACATTAATTTATTTGTAAGAAGTACCCAGTTTAAAAGATCTTTTATACTATTTACTTTTCCTGTACACCTGCTTTTTATAAAGAGTGTATCCTGCCAGAGCAAAACAAACACAAATTTCTGCTGCTGAGAACACTGGTACTTGTGTGCAACACTGAACCCAACAGCAAAACCTGCCAAGGCAAGAAGGACAAACCAACTAATTGCACACTCTGAACCAAAAGGTTTATTTAACCCTGCAAATGTCACCAAGTAATATCTTCTGATATCATTTTGTATAAAAAACAAAATCCATTCCCAATACACCGAAATGAAATAAACCACCAAACAGGGTACAACTAATCCACAGAGCTGGATGTTGGATGTTATAGAAAGGGCTTTGGCACAGAAAATTTATACCCTGACTACTGTTGTTACATTTTTCATCCCTGGATATGTAGGAAATGAAAACTCCTGGCTAATTTCCTGGAGAAATCGCTTTACTCGGTGATGCCTGAAATCAGATCAACTTTGGCTTACATAACAAGTATCAATACTTATAAAACTGTTCCACTTTTAAGCAAACAAAAAAAAACCCCTCCACAACTTACTTCAGCTGTGCAGTGCAACTCCTGCGAGGACACTCATGTAAAGAGCTGATGCAGATGCTGACACGCTTCCTAAGACCTCCTGTTCCTGTACTCCCAGTCCTCCTCACCTTTGCCAGGAGCTTGCTGCATGACAGCAAGACAAGGTCCACTTCAGTGAGCAGGAGAAAGCTGTTATTTAATTGTGTTTTGAAAGAAGCAATGATTGAACGAGGGCACTTTCCTGCAGCTCTAACCAGCCTGCACAAGATGGCAGGAAATGTTTCCAAAAATCCTGCAATCTCCAACATAAAGGGAGAACAACAGGTTGATCCTAGATGGCCCTTAGATCACATAATGCAAAGCAGCCCGCACAGCGGGTGTGTCCGATCACAGACAAGTTTTTTCATGACCCGCTCCAACACAAACCAACAGCAGATGTTTAACCAGCTCCAGGGACCTCAGCCCCTGTCAGACTTCCACTTCCCTCTTTAACTGGTAAAGCTGTTACTGAAAGCAGCTCCTTTCATCCCCTCATCCCTCCAAATCACCACTGCTTCTTATTTACACATCCTCAAGGTTACTGCGCTCATTCTCACCTAACCTCCAGCAATACAAAGCAGCAGTTAACAGAAAACTAGTTCAGAGCACGATTTCACCTTTTAGAAGTTGTATTAGAAACATGGCACAATTCCACATTAAAAGCAAGTAACTGTATTACCTGTTATGACATTAATATCTGGGTACCGGCTTTCACAGAGCGTCACAGCCTTGCTGTCCCTCTCAAATGCCTCTCGAAGCTCTTTCTTAACCGCTGCTGAGCCACACAACCGATACAGGCCTACCACCTAGAAGCAAAAACAACAGCCCCACATCAGTCGTGTTCCTGCAGAAGGGACTAATAGTTGACATCACAGAATCATGGAATGGCCCAGGTTGGAAAGGACCTTAAAGATCATCTAGCTCCAACCCCCTGTCATGGGCAGGGACGCCACACACTAGACCAGGTTGCCCAGGGCCACACCCAGCCTGGACTTGAACACTGCCAGGGATGGGGCAACCACAACCTCTCCAGGCAACCTGTTCCAGTGTCTCACCACCCTCTGGGGAAAGAGCCTCCTTCTAATCTCTAGTCTAAATTTCCTCTCCTTCAGCTTGTAACCATTAACCTGTGTCCTGTTGCCATCTGACCAGCTGAAAGTCTCTTCCCTTCTATCTTGTAATCCCCCTTTAGGTATTGGAAGGCTGCTATAAGGTCCCCCCGAAGCCTTGTCTTTTCCAGGCTGAACAACCCCAACTCCTTCAACCTATCCTCGTAGGGGAGGTGCTCTAGTCCTCTGATCATCTTTGTGGCCCTCCTCTGGACCCGGCTCCAACAGGTCCACATCCTTTCTATGCTGAGGACCCCAGAACTGCATGCAGTACTCCAGGTGGGACCTCACAAGGGCAGGATAGAGAGTGGCAGAATCACCTCCCTAGGTCATGCCTCTCCTGATGCAGCCCAGGATACAGCTGGCCTTCTGAGCTGCAAGTGTGCATTGCTAGCTCATGTCCAGCTTATCATGTGTTGTCTCATCAGGGAAACAAAACAAAAAGAACTGTTTGGAAATGTATGTTAAGGGAACTCAAACTCTTAATATCAGATGGCCATATAGAGCATGAAACATTTCACAAGAGACACAGTTGGTACT
Organism: Galbula dea; assembly: GCA_013399015.1. Lineage (NCBI taxonomy): Eukaryota > Metazoa > Chordata > Aves > Piciformes > Galbulidae > Galbula > Galbula dea. Next base: position 1,540,775 of record VWZX01001164.1, on the reverse strand, counting down.
GTTAAGCAGTATGTGAATAAAGTTTTCTGTAACAGTGAACAGGCTGTGCGATATTTTACTAACAGAACATGAGTTTTAAATTGGAATCAGTGTTTTGGTTTTACACAAACTCAGGAAACAAAGAAATACAGATGAAACATCTATTCTCCTCTTATCCAACTCATTCAGGTCACCATTATTTCTCCTAGTGTAAGTGTTGAATCATACAAGACAGAACTGAAACTTCAGCAGAAAGAAATGAGGAGAAAAAGCATTTTGAGCTTTACGTATACAAAATTGCAGTATAATACAGTTATTAATCACTAGCAGAAAAAAAGCAGTCATATAACTGACTACCTACTAAAAATAAGAAATGCTATAAAACAATTTAAAAAAAACACACAACAAAACAAAGCAAAGCATTTTCCCTACACAATTACATTATACAGCAAACAAAACTTAAATATGATTTTATACCAGTAACTAGAGTTTCACGAAAATTATGAATTCTCCATTATTACACATATAATATGCTGGTTTAAAGATTAAAAGATGCAGACTTCCACATGCTTCAAATTATATGAAAAGTTTTAAGCAAAATAGGACTTATTTAACATGCTCAAGGTGATATGAATGAAACACACCATTCTTGGACCAAATTACTAGTTAAATCATGATTTCATGCACTCAAATTTTTCATTTTATCATTACTTATTTTTTGTTTTCATTTTAATGAAGTTTATAGGCAGCTGTACTGAGCATTAATTGTTAGTCCAAAACTACCATGGACTTAAAGACCTAAATAAATGTAAACCTTAAGACTTAAGACTACATTTAGACCACGTGAATTTAGATTTGCAAACAAGAGTATTTGTCTGGCCACACATTAATTCCTGTTTAAATAAATGGAAAGTTATCCAATGGAACATGTAATCTCACTTTCCCAAGAATGACTACAATCTAGTATGTGCTTAAGAGAATTTCTTTTAAACTTTTAGTTTTTTAATGTCACGTCTGAAATTCAGGTGGAGATAAAACACCACGACAGTAGTCTACAGTCTACAGGAAAGTTTAAAATGTCAGACAAACACGTGGTTAAAAGAAGAAGTTAACAGTATATTTTGCATTTTTGGTTCTCCCTGTGCAAATACACAAATTAGATTTCATGCTCAAAAGCACCAGGTACATTCAGAGAATTCAAATTCCAATTGCTTCATTACCAGCGTTGCCTTGATTACCTAATATTATTTGCATGACTAGGTACTAATAAGCCCAAAATAAAATGCTGAAAACTATGGGACACATACATTGGAAAGAATAAAACTTCTCTTTCCCACTGATTTCCATAATGTTAGGAAAAGCATTCCCTGTAAGACTCGTACAGTTACTATGAGTAGTGACTTTCAGCAAAGTAATTACAGAGAACTACCATTTCTCTCTGTATTTTATGACTCAGGTTATATACAGATAGCAGAGTTAATCTCATAACACCTGGAAGTACATTCAACCTGTCAGCAATTTAAAATAGTAACAGTGGTAGGTGTGATTACTTCTCAATTTCACCTGAGCAAGAACAGGTGTAAAGGAAACAGAGGGTTCACACGTTCTGTGGAACAGCATGCAAGACTCCCCCCACCAGTTTCAAACTAACTGCCAAGGGAAACGTCTGACCTTAGGACTGTGCATAGTCTTTCCTAGCAGAGTTCTTGTTAAGCATCTGTAACTGGTGATCATTTCCATACCTTGTTTCTCATACCTATTTTTGTCCACTAGGTTACATCAACCAATAAACTGTATTAAGATGAAGAGAAGACACTGGGCACTGCTGCTCTGCAGCATTCATCTCCCATACTCACTTCAAAAACAACGTGAAGAAAGGTAAGGAGCAGTGGCATGGGGAAACGAACAGATCAGCCCCTCAAGGTCCCCTCCCTATCTTAACTCTGTGCACAAAGTGATGCACAGATGAGTCTTAGGCATGTTGTCCTGAGACTGCACACATTTAAGTAAAGTTTTGTCAGAAGACCTTCCCTCACAGATTAGATATTAGGAAGAATTTCTTTACTGAAAGAGTGGTGAGATATTGGAATAGGCTGCTCAGGGAGGTGGTAGAGTCACCATCCCTGGAGATTTTTAAGAAGAGGATAGATGTGTTTCTTCAGGGGATGATTTAGGGACAGGAGTAGTGTAGGGCTATCAGTTGGAGTAGATGATCTTGAGGGTCCTTTCCAACCGTAATGATTCTGTGATTCATCATTTTGTGTCACTGCACAACACACCTATATTTTAAGTAGGAGGGAAGAGTATACTCATTTTTGCATTTAAATACATGTCCTTATGGAGTGATCCATGCCTCAGGAATCAAAAATTTTAAAGTTCTCAGCTCTGCTTTCTGAGGGTGTCTCTACATGCTGGGGGCTGCAGGTTCATTTCACTATCCCTAGTCCCAAAGCACCACCGTGAGCATCTCCTGTGAGCAAGCACACATCTCTTCTACAAAAGCCACACTGGAAGCAGTGATTTCACACAGTCCTGTTATTCTTCTCATATTACAATGACTAGTGTTCACCAAACAGGAGCAGCAAAGCAAAAAAAAAAAAATTACATTAATTTAATTAATGTAATCTAATTACATTAATTAAAAAGGTGTTTTTAATTTCCCCTTTCCAGCTCACACTCTGCAATGACAGCTATCCTGACACAGAAATTTTAACAAAGTGATTAAAATACACACAGTACCTGACAGCCTCTCTTTTCAATCTCCAGAATGCATTTCTGCATCAAAAGTGGCACCATCAAGCCCGCATTTTCCTTCTCTACAACTTTTTGAGCTTCCACTCCAAACATCACAGGCTCCTGATCTGCACCAAGGCCATCGAGGGAGTTCTCCCACTGCTCCATGAGCGAGAGCTTTACATAAATAAGCCCCCTCGGTTCCAGTTTGACAGCCAGCTGATGTGTCTTTGTCACTCGGAAGAGAGTGGGAAGAGCCACAGTTCCATGACAACACACCCGATTTTTCCGTGGGGTGGGTTCCCAGCTGAACACCACCAGCTTTAAGTGCTGAGCATTTTCAATTTCTATGTTGAATGTGTGGTCCATATCTAGAAACGTTGTCCTACACGTAAGCAGGGCTGTTCTTGCTTTGTTTACTGAGTCAACCTGTATTGCACAAAATACTTCTTTTGAGTCTATTCTTGGCGGTTTCAAGTCTTCAGCACCATAAAAGTGGACGCTCATGAGTCCAGAGATGTACTGAGAGCACTTGGGTTGATCAGAAAAGTTGTAGTGTCTGAAGGCATCAATATCTATTTCAGTTTTACCACCATTACCCGGAAGGCTTTCCTTTCCTTTCCCACATTTGGTTTCATGCCCATGTTTACCTGATTTTGTTATAAGTTCAGGAGAGTCGCCATCACTGAGGTAACCGCCTTTGCTGAATGACTTGGAGCTCCTCGAGCTTTTCTTTTTGTAGGCATGTTGTGACAACACGCTGCTGTCAAGATGGTAACGACTTATTACATTTCTGCTGGCAGCTGTGGCTGGGTTTCCAGAAGATGGTAAAGACACTGTATGGCTTGTATCCCGGCAGCTACCCTTCAGCAGGGAAGAAGGATTATCTGAACCAGTATGGCTTGAAGTTCCCTTGACACTCAGCTTCCTGCTCAGCTCTGGCAGTTTTTTCATTTTCATTGAAAGCTTCCTCACAGTCCTGGGAGATTTAATTCTATCAGGGAAAGGCCAGTTGATTGAGCCGCTCTTTTTCAGAGGACTGGGGCTTGGGGGAGAAATCTCTGTTGAGGGTATAGTAGCCTTGTGTGCAAGTACAATTCCAGACCCTTTAGAAGAAAAGAGAAGGAATAATCACTTTCAAGCCACTTAGTAATTGCAGTTTGCAGCAATGAAAAAAAAATAATTTTGAACTAGGGGATAATACCTTGATTTATCATAACTTGATAAATGCAATTCATTCAGACAACCACCCTTCATTCATTCATCAGTCAGATATTCTCGAGCATTCACAAAGCTGTGCTCTGCTGACTCATCCAGCCAAATTTGGCAGTTCATAGTCAAAAGCCAGATTTGTTCTGCTTTATGGAGATGAAAGAGCCAGAACCCACATATAAAAAAAATGAGCTATCTCACCCACTGCATTCAGGTCAATCCATTTGTGATGTATCCCCCACACAAACAGACATGGCTGCATTTCTGGGGCACAGGTACAACAAAACCAATCTTAAATGGGAAAACACCAGAATATGGCAAATTCACTCGTCTACAAAGCAGACAGCTGTGCATTCCTCTTAGGTCTAGAGGAAAGACACTCATCTCTAGTAAAGAATATAGCTATGCTCTTGTTCATGTCCCTCTATTACCCCAAAGAGCCTTAAATCCCTCCTCTATAGATGCAGGCAGTGTCTCACACCTTTTCTTCCATTTCTCTCAGCTCCAACTTTCTGCCATAGGACAGAGGAGGAGGAATACAGCAAGGATTTATTCCTTCCAAAAGATGCATCCTGGGCTGTCTTAGTCCTGCCAGCAACTTTCCATCTTTCCTGGCATAACCATTGTATGACAGGGCTAAAAGTTATACAGTTCCCAAGTGGCATCTTCGTGGGATATCACCCACCAACTCTCAATGCACCAAAAAAACCCAAACAAAAACAAACAAACAAACAAAAAACACCAAAAAAAACCAAAAAAATTTTTAAAAAATCCTAACAGCAGGCAGCACAGACGCTAAAAAGGGAAAAAACAAAACAAAACAGAAAAACCATCAAAGATTCCCTCAATTTAGCAGTGAAAGACAACTAATTAAAGAACATGATCACACATAAGCCAGTACTGCACACAGTCAGGAACCTGTGGTTCACCTCAAGGTCCAATACTTGAAGAAATCCAAATACCAAGTTACAGCTCAAGCTATTCTCACTTTCACCAGCATGAGGCAGTAATGACTGCAAGAAAGGCAATAAAATTAAACCAGTTAAGGAGGCATGCAAGAGGGGAACTGAGGCCACAATAACATACTAATAAAATTACGTGAATACTTTCACTTAGAGCCACTTTTCTATCCCTTGAGAACCCAATACTAATTCTTGCTAGCAATAACCACCCCATTCACTCATCACCTTTGCAAATTTTAGCAGGTCCCAATAGGACTCACGTAGACTTGCCTGTGCAGGATAATGTACAATGGACCCTGAAGCATGCTAACCCTGTGTGGTGCAATTAGCCCAAGCAGCTCACAGAGACTCAAATACCTATATGCATCTGTTGTCCCCCCTTGCTAGATAGGTAAAGAGAAAGTCTATCTAAGGCATATAAAAACAAAGGAATAACTGTTTTCATAAGATACTGAGCAAAACATACTTTACAGAGGCTTCTCTTACAGATTTCTCAAAGGCTTACTGCTTTAATTCTAAACTAATGAAGTCCAAATCACCACACAGCTAGTTATTTTTTACAAGTCCCCTGATCACTGAAATTAATAATCCTCACTATTTTTATACTTCACTTAGCTTGAAGTTAAATCATGCTATCTGATCTCTGAACAAAGTGATTTGTTGTGTTTTATATTTTTCCCCAAAACACCACCCTAAAAAACCTAGCTCTAGTTCCAACAGAAGTTTGTCTTTAATAACTTTTGCATATAGTTGCTTAAAGGGCTATTTTATAAAAGAAAGTTTCAGTTATGAAGAATAACGCATAGAATATGTTTTCTGGAGCAACAGAAAAAAAATCTTTTAGCCCTGCATCTCATGGGAGTAGTTCCCTTATAGGGGAAGGGCTATTTCTAGCATGCCTGCTGTGCTTTTCTGGCAAGCAGCTAGCTAGAAATCTGGTGTTTGACAAAAGCAGACAAAGCCCTTCCTTGTACTGCAAATCACGGCACAGTCCCACTGGTGGGCCTGGCCTGGAGCGCTCTATAGCAATCAGTGCCATACTGCAGCTTGCTAACATTAATCTTCCCTTTCCGTCAAAGGCTCTGGCACAGGCTTGGAAAACCAGGCCAGCAAATTAAACTCCCCCCAGCTCATTAAAACTGAAGAGTTAATCTAGCACTCTTGACTTCTATGTGTCCAACTTCTGCTGCGTTCAGCACTAAACAGTTAAAATGAAGTATGTGGCTGGAAGAAACTTAACAGTAGAGTATTATGCAGGACAGTATTCCCATCAGCACTGAGCCACATGTTGTTCCACTGAAGCCAGCAATGTGCTGAGGTATGCATGCAACTTTAAAGAGTGTACATGACACAGCTCCGGACAAGCTGCAAACGGAGCTGTAGCACAGGCCAGTAACACTTCACTTTCCAGCCTACCCATCTGGTGCAGCTTTCTCACAAGGGTGACAGAGGAACCGATCTGCGCCTTGTTTCTTTCACCAGGTTACAAGGCTGTGCTGCAAACAGGCTCCTCACTGTCGCTGTCCCTGTCACTGCTACTTCTGCCACTACACATCCTATCTCAGCAGTTAAACTTTAAAATTATCCTTATAGAAGGATGGGAGGAGATAAAACAAGAGGCACCTGCCATGTAAATTACTACCATGGCAGCAAAGTGTTGGTCAGTTATATATATGCAGCTGACTATATGTATATATGTGTATTTCTAGAATTTATTGAATTTTTTTTCCCCACACTGAGAACACTCAATCACTGGAACAGCATCCCCAAGGACACAGCAGAGTCCCCACCACTTGAGCTTTTCCTGATGTGACTGGACAGGGTGCTAGCTAATCTCATCTAGGCTCCCTTTCCCATCAAAGGGAGGGCAAGATGATCTTCTGAGTTCCTTTCCAATCTGGGCTTTCTGTGATACTCTGTCTTTACTACATTTACCTTATGCTTTCCATAATTTTTAGCAGTATGAGTAATACAGATAAAAACAGCTTCTGAAGGACAATGCAATCCAAGTCAAAGTGAATTCACACAGTAAGTGACTGCTTCCATCAGCTATTCATTTCTTCAGCTTGACTAGTAAGGCCACCTTTTACTTTGCTCAGTGATATGACTGTGTGAAAGGACAGTCTTTTCTTGACCAAAGAGACAACTGGAGAGACATGAAGAGCCCACAGTGCTTTGTGAACCCAGAGCCCCTCTCACATCGTATTCAGCCAGGTGTCCACTAGGCAATTGCTACTGTCCCCTTGATGGAGCAGGCAGCCAAGGACAAACCATACACCAAGGGAAGAGAGAAGTCAAACTATCTTAAGCACTTAGAACACAGCCCCTGCCAGACAGATGCGGTGATTCAGCACAGTAAAAATGCTTGTCTGACCCTGCTTAACACTCTTTACATGTGCTTGGGCGCGTACATGACTGTCAGCATAACATAACCCCTGCCAGCAATGCATGCTCTTTTATGGGCACATTTGATTACCCTATTTTACATGTAACATTCCTCATTGCTTAAGGTAAGGTTTCTGACTTATTTTAAAGTTAAGATAAATGGCTAAATCAGGAAACTGTCAGTTCCTTATTACAGCAAGCTGTGCAAGTATCACATGGTCACTTTTAAAAGCTAATGGAAATGCAGAGTTCCCACCAAACTAAACTTGATAAGTAATTTTTCCTACCATTCTCCAGGCATACTTAGTAAGTACATTATAGCTAACACTGAAGTCTTCTCTCTAGAATAACAGCATTGACATTGAAGATTTGCTCCCTTCTGCTTACATTTTTTATGCTTTATTATTATTTCTAAAACCAACCCAGAGACTTCTTGGAAAAATGTATTAAAAATGAAAAAGCAGCAAATCAAAACTGAAAAGCCTAAACACCTTAAAATTGTTCTTGTAGCAAGCAATGGATGACAGAAAAAGGGCCACTGTTTTATCCACAAGAAATACCAACCTGCATCCTTAGCTGACACCAATGACACAACTCTGCTGATGTCAAAGGCAGTTACCTTAGTCATGTGGAGAAAAATTGTTTTAGTAATTCCAGACCTGTTCTAATATAAAACTTCAGAGTAGAACTGTAAATGGCATTAAAAGAAGAATTCACATTGCATCACATTCAAGCAACTTTAATTAAGGAAGGACATTGGTAGATAAGATTGTCTGCCCAGTATATGTATATTGCCAAAAGCTTATTTGCAACACCTAAGTGTGCAAAATATTTGCCGACATTGACCCTGAAAGATGTGTTTGGAAACCAGGATAGTGGTCACAGTCTAAATGGAGAAAAAGCACTGTGGTTTTAATGTGATTTAAGCCAAGCTCCAATTGGCATGTATGGGGCTTGTGGGAACACAGTATCAACCTTCACTTCCTACAACATTGAAAAGAAATATACAGTGATTCCTACCATGACTTTCCATACAGACAGCTAACACACAAGACATTTTCAGTAGAAAAGCATAGTCCAGATATTGGCAACCTAAAATGCACAAGTCCTACCAGGATGTCTCTGACATAGACACTTGAGAAAATGCTACTGATTATGTAGACACTAATTACAAGAGTAATCCTCCCCAAAAGTAAAAATGTTACAAGTTCTTTAGAAGGCGCTACTCAAGAGCTCCACCCTGTAAACCTGTCGCAGGAGCTGACTATTATAAAAGGGTGTTTCTTCAAAATTTTGCAGCTGATACACTCACTTATAAAAACATAGTTAACACGAGTTCAATCCCAAACAGTTGAAAAAAAAAATTACTTTAATATTTTACATATGCAAAAAGCCATACATATAATTTTTCATATTGCATTCATAACAAAAATAAACTTATTTTCCACTCCTAACTATTTTGCCTGTGCAAGGAGACATCATATTTAAAAACTGCCTCCAGGGTCCTTTCCACTCTCCTCCCATAGATCTAAGAGAACCAGCTGGCACTGTTTCTACATTACTAACTCAGAACCAAGTTATAGTCTTAGCTTTTGTGTACTTGTTATAAAAAAATACATTCATTATTTTCCCAAGCTCTGCTACAGAGGTATCTTATTTTTAATCAGTTTCCTTTCAAAAGCCAGCACGGCTAGAACTATTCGCTAAGGAATTGCATAACAAATCCTATTAACCTAAGTGGCATTTACTGTAGAAAGTAACTAGATTAACACCAGGATCTAAGAGTGTAAATTAATACTACAACTATGATCCGTTTTATCAAAACCTTTACAGGAAACAACTATTTGCTGCTATGTTTGGGAAGACCCTCAGTAACTGAATTCTATTTTTTTTCTAATAAAGACTCTTTCAAAAAGGAACAAAGAAATGACCATTTTCTCTCTACTAAGTTGGAAATCCACGTAAGACAGCAATGTTTACAGTTTTAAAGGTAAAATCGATTCCATTATCCAAAGCAGAAAACAGCAAATGACAAAATGAACAACTATATATTTTGTTGGCTTTTATACTGTCTCACTTTTCTTCTGTCCATGCTTCTCAAAAATCTAATTCTTTAGACTCTAATGCTAACCTAGAGTGACATAAGAGATTGTATCAATAAGAAAGGTAAGTAGACTTTTTCACAAAGCAGCAACTACTTATGCCAGGAGTTACTGCTAAACGTACCCAGCTCTCTAAGAATATAGACATCTATTTCATAGCAGTTGTATAATTCCAACAGTGTTCTAACACAAAGTTAAATTGGCCATGCTGCCCTTCATGCAGTAATTTTGTATGGATGAGCTGCCATCTTAAATGTGACTGAAAATAACTGTAGATACATTAACTGGATTAAAAAGAAAAACTAAGCCACTTCTCCATAATAAAGCCAATTACTGAGCAGCGGGGATCCACTTCATCATCTATTAATCTATTCAACACGAGCACTATTCGATACATGCAAAAGGAAACCTGAACTTAAAGCATCTTAACTAACTCAACACACACACACACAAAAACAATCTGGAGAAACTCATAACACTTTTCTCCTGGTTTCACAAGACCCTTTAACTGGACAAGCTTGCTTTCAGAAATAAATGTTTCTTCAGTACGAAAATAATTTTGACTTTCTTCCTCTTACATTAAGGAACTTATTTGAAAAAAAAAAAGTCATCTATGTATTGAAAGATTAATCATCTAAATTTCTTCACTGAAAGAGTGTATAAGTATTGGAATAAGCTGCCTAGGGAGGTGGTGGAGTCACCATTCTTGGAGATTTTTAAGAGGCGGGTACTTCAGGGGATCATTTAGGCATAAGAGTAGTTAGTGTAGGGCTATCAGTTGCACTCAATGATCTTGAGGGTCCTTTGCAACCGTAATGATTCTATGATTCCAAACAGGGGTCAAACAGTATACATGAAACACACATAGCCTTCCTAAATAACCACGTTTACCGACCTCTCCAAAGCACCTAGAGCTCCAGTGATGACAAAAATCTACCTAAGAATACAGTATTTCATCTGTCTTGCACACAAATATAACTCACCCAAGTATTTAATGCAGTTACAAAAATAGCTATTTCTAAACAAATGTCTGATAACTTCCAGCATACCTCACAACTAAAAATACACTTGTTTCTGCAGAATTTCCACAAAAAGAATAAAGTGTGAGCTCCCAGAAGAGAAGACCAAATATTTTTTCTTCTGCTGTTTACAGCAGTTGCTCTGGTGCATTTGAAAACAAGCTCCATTCCCAGAAGCAACCTCTGCACTGGGAATCCAGGCATAGCAGCTCCCATCACACAGGAATGGGGGCAGCCTTGATGGGACACTCCTTCAGAGGGCAATGCACACCTGGGCTCCAATGCTGGTGCTTCAGGTCCTCTCTGCTGAGCTGGGCAGAGATATAGGCTCTTAAATGTCAGTGCAAAGAAAGTGTGAACTTTCTTGAAAGTGAGGAACCTGGAATTCCCTGTCTCCTGAACTTTATACTGTTTCTAACTCTCAACAGAATACTCAAGTTAAGGTCAAGATAATGTAAGACACATTAATAATTAAAAATACCTTTTTGGAAAGGATTGGAAGTTTTTTCTGCTTGCTTTTGTTTGGTGTGGTTTTACTTTTATTTGAAGATTTTTTTAATAGACTGGGAAAAATCTTTAATACGATGCTGAATTCACGCACTAATGGAATTATGGAAATGAGACTACCAAACACTCATCCAAAGATAACAAGGAACAAAGAGGCTGGCTTCTGAAAGTGAAAACCACTCCTCTCAAGTCTATTAGATTAGCATGAGACAGTCAACAAGATAGCAATTACAGAAAGCAACATGATGAATACCATTTATATGGCCTTCCAAGAAGTCTTTATTAAAAAGTCCCAGGCAGCGAGTTAACTTCTGCAGACATTAAGTAGCTTCGAGGCTGGAGTCCAATACCAGAGTTAGACAATAGCTAACAAAGCAAACCCAGTGTGTCCTCACATTACCATGCTTTAGCAAGCTCGCTTTGTGAAACCTTTGTCTTCAGCAAGGTGGGGGACAAAGAGCACAAAGGAGAACCACACCTGGACATGCCACAAACAAACAAACTGAAAGACAACCGTGCAGCTCTACACTTAGCAGGTATCAGACTCACAATCTGAGGTTTGGGGTTTTTTTAATGAACTTGACATGCATTTCCACCACAAATTTGCTTGATAAAGATAAAAGAAGGAGAAAAAGAGAAGACACACATAAGGGTTTATTATTCTCCCGGAAGAAAAAAGAGAGGACATAACACTTATGTTCCTGAACATTCTTACCTGCTGAAGGGCACTTAAAGGCAGGATTGTCCTCTACTGCCAGCACACTGGGAGCCTTGTAGCCAAATTTCTGCCGGTGCTGTTGCTCCCTGGGATGCGCAGAATCAGCCTGACTAGCTTCACTGGCCTGAGCTATCCGACTGTTCCCCAAGCTCTCCACAGACCATGGGGAACTCTCATGGGGATTTGGGGCCATCCCAGAGTCACCACCAGGGCAGGGGTTGTTCTGAACCATTGAGGAGCCCACAGAAACAGGGCTATTCACAGCTGAATGACAGACCCTCGGCAAGTTGGGTTCATCATCTTCAGGAATTGGGTTGTACCATATTTCTCCTTCATCATCCGCATCGTTATCCTCACCAAAGTCCAAAGCAGCACTCCTCGGTGCAGCAAGGTTTGCAGTGCTTGGCAGGGCACCAACAGGAGCACAGCTTCGTGCAAGGTGCCCCCGCCCCACCGGGGATGTGGAAGCCACCCATGGCACTGCAAGTTCAGGCAGCGGGATGGGAGATTTGGGTATGGGGATAACAGCCCCGTGCGTTTCTTTACAGGCATTTTCTTCTTCCAGAGGAGGAGGTGGTCGGGATGTGCTCTGCTGCAGCCAGCTGCGTTTCTTGGAAACAGTAATGCTGTTCACCTGCGGCTTGTGCTCAGGGAACTCGCTGGCCTGGGAGGACCTGGGATCCTTCCTGCTTCTTGAAGCTATGTAAACATTTTCTATTAAATCTGTTCTCAAAAAGGCAAAAGACAAATATTTAGAATACATATGCTGTCACAATATCTGCACTAGACTTAACTGGAAAAGACAAAAGATAAGTTGATGTGATCATAAAACCTGTCAAAGCAGAATGTGCACATTAATACTAAAGAGGTTTGTTTGACTGTGTTTTTGACACCATACAACTTAGATAAATGGCAGTGAGATAGCTCTGCTGAAAGGTCACACATACTTAACACAGAAATGGCTGCTTTTTTTCTGCCAAGTTCAAGAACAATTGGTTTGAAAAGTTGCTATGCAGTGTTCCTCCAGTTTACTTATGCCAAAGAAAAAAAGAGTCCCTGCCTTTGGCGTAATGTACTGCTTAAACAGATACAACACCCTCTCCCCCCTACCCCCCACCCCATCTAGATTTATATATAAATAAAGGTGAGGACATCTCTTGCACAAAATCCTCTAGAAAGGACTGTCCTTACCAGCTTTGTCCTATAATTAAGACAGAAGCATCCCCTGATTTGTGGGGAATAAAACAAAACCCACCATCCTGAAAGGAAGTAAAGAGGAAGAATAAATGCAGAAAAGTTTTTAAATATCTTATTACACGCAAAAAAAAATATTCATGCAACACCTAATCAACTTCCACTGACCACTCCCAAAACTTGACAGAATGTATTTAAAGCAACGGCCCTACATCTAATTATGTGCCAAAAAAGCCACATGCACTTTAGTCCCTTGTCAGAGCAGGTCCAAGAAGCCCACTCAGCAGCAGTGCTATGTCCCTGGCAGTCTGTGGAGCACAGCAGGCACCTGTCCAGGAAGATTGGACCATGTAAGGCATAAGCACCTCACCCGTGAGCAAGCACTGGCCCCTTTGCTAGGACTGGAAGGAAAGCTGCAAATACATCCAAATTAAAACCGAGGAACTGAGGTCAGATAACCCTCAGGCTCCTCTGCAGAGAAGAGAACCCAGACATGGTTTACTCAGCCACTAAGACCGAATGGGGATAACTAGGTTCTCATAAAACAGACAACTCATTTTCATGCAAAGCCCTCTGCAACCGGAAATTCTAGATGGGAGCAGTTATTTGACACTGCTTGAACATTACTCTCAGCAAAAAATTATTTACACACAATAACGGATGTTAAAATACAGACACCTCTCTGAAGGACTCAGGGTGCAGCTCTGTAAACCCAGGGAAGCTCGCTGGAGACACGAAAGACTGTAATTTGGACACCTTCTCTTTGACCCTCTGGACATTAATGACAGAAGATATTCTTGGTAAGATCTGAAACACCATCATTTCATTTGATGAAAGGTTCATCATTTGGTGACTGTTTTTAAGAAGTGAGGTTTACTTGTTTAGCTAAACTGCAATATGATTACTGTTTTTAATCTGAAGGATTAACTTGGTTCAAAGAATTAATAAAATCAACAGTGCTCATTTTTAAGCCTGTGCACACCTCCACTGAACTGCTTTGGTATATTGAGGCCGAAGCCTATCAATTAACAGCATCTGAGAAAAACGTGAAAGCAGATCTGAGGACACAGATCTCTGACAAAATTTCTGTGATTTGGCTGCTGCTGTATTCCTTCCCCCACCCACAGTCTGGAAATGTAAGCATATCATTGTAAAGGTTTCCCTCTACACAATTTCACTACTATTTCTAGTAAGAACTAACCAAAAGGAGAGGGAACTCATCTGCAGTGGGTATATGGCTATGCATAGATTTCCAAGAAGCTGGTTTGGATTGGGGACTTCTTGGGCAGGCATCCTGCTGCCAGTGTCTGCTACCTCAGAGCCTTCCACTTCTGCATGTGGAAAGCCCAAGGAGCGCTCCCTGCTCTAGTGACATAAATATTTGGAGCATCCAAGAGCTGTATTTCCACAAACAAAAATATCTGCTACTTCCTGCTTCACTGCACAAATGCAAGCCCTTCCGTGCTGGTTAAGACAGCCTACAACTCCCAAAACAGCTCGCTCCTAAGTACAGCGTGCCTAAATATACACCCAGTTACACATCTGGCGCCAGCCCAGCAAACACGCAGAGCAAACTCAACTTTGTTTTCAATATCCATCTAGGTATCTCGGTAACAAACTATCTGCAAAAGCTTACCACAGAAACATTAACACCCAAGCAGCTCCAGCACACTCCAGTCACTGTTGCTTGCAGGGACACACTACCTATCACACACATCCAAAACCACCCCTTCTCTGTTTCCAAATTAGCCAACAAGCTGCCAGAAGTCATCGATTGTAAATGTTCACTGAATCTCATCCAAATGGTACTTACATGCACATCTTCCAACTGCAAGTTTTGCAACTGATAGCAGTATTTGCAAGCACTGCTTCCCCTTTATTCGAGCTTGGCCCTGATCCTGAAAGCCGTTTCGCTTCTGTTTATTTTAGAAACAAACTCACATGCAAGTATCTGCACAACCAGTGGCTCAGAATCACAGAGCAGGTTTTCAACACTGTTAGCTATTACAGTAATGAGCCAATTTTAAACAAATATGAAGCTTTCAGAGACATACAGGTCAGGCACATACGTTTTGTTCTAGGGCAAAGTTTCATTCAGAAGAACACTTACTACTATATCTTAGTACTTTAACATATTTAATATATGCTCAAAACCAGACCAGGCCTCCACACAAATGCAGAACATCACAATGGTTTTCTCTCAAAGGCTTCAGTATCATGTTTAAGAAAAAGTTAGGTGTTGCCTTCACCTTTCATTCTAGCTACAAAAATTAAATAAAGCAGTATTTAAAGTTAAGCTTTTATGGTAACAACACATGTATGCCCAGAAACTAAAGCTTCGATGTTTCAGCTCATCTGAAGTCAAAACTGATACTCTGCCTAAGATGTAGACATATAAAATATTTCAAGATAACCCTGCAAGCTGCTTTTCAGATGGCAGCAAAGAGGGGAGCAGCTTTTTGCAGCCACTCCGCATACGGATCAGACAATTAATAGCTTTTCTGGCTGCTATTTAAACACATTTTCTTTCAACAAATTTCCTAGTAAAACTATAACATGTAGTAATTAAGTACTTAAACGGAACTGCAAGACTAAAAAATTATTTGCAAGCCTTCAAGTGCACCTTTTAAAAAAAAACAAAAACCAACTAAACAAAAACAAAACCAAAAAGCCCCAAACCAAGCAAAAACAAAACGCAAACAAACCTGTGAACAAAAGTCAAAGCACGACAAACAGTCATAAGATAAGAAAACGTGCAGTGAGTGTCACAAAGTCGCTGTGGACATTCAGGAACCTCCTTTTCCAAGGAGGAATTTTTACTCCCGAGATGATGAGCAATTACCGATGCGAAGACGCCACGCTAAGGACTGAATCAACACCTAAACCCGAGGCCAGCCCCCACCTCTGCACCCTCCCGCGGCTCTCCAGGGCGCGGCGCATCCCCGGCGCCCACGGGACTTCTCACCGCGCGGGGAACCGGCCAGCCGGTCGTCGTCGCCGCCCGCCCCCGGCAGGTGGAGGAGAGACCGCGGGCAGGCGGGCAGGCACACAGCCGGAGCCCCCGCGGCCAAGCCCCGGTCCGCCCCTCCCGCAGACAGCTACCTTGCGGGGCGCAGACCCCGCCGTGGCGGTGCCCTGCTCCCGCCGCCGCCCCTCGCTGGGACCTCCTGCCGCGGAGCTTGGAAAGCGTCCTGCGAAGCGGGTCAGCCATGCCTGCCTGCCTGCTGCCTCCCGGCCGCCTTCAGCGGGAGCTGCCCACCGGCCCGCGGAGACCGGCAGCCCCCCTGCAAGACGGTAGCGGTGATGGTAGCACTAACAGCAGCAACCCTGGGCCGCGTTGCCCCATGGCGGCGTGACTCCGCGCGCCCGTCCTCGACTCCGCCGCGCACATACTTGGCATAGCTGAGCGGGGTGAGAGGGCGCCCGCAGTGCGCATGCCTGCGCGCCACGGCCCTCGCAGGGGCCGCTACTCGCCCCGCCTGAGGGGGCCGCGACTGTAGCTCCCTGCGGGGTGCTGCTCGGGTTGGGGCTGTGCCGCCTGCCCGGGCCCGTCCCTGTCTTGTAAAGCGGGAAGGTGATGTCGCCCCCAGGCCGCCTAAGGGAAGCTGGTCACTGCGTGTAGGACGAGGGGGACCGCCTGTGCCCGCCGGCGGTGTCCCAAGCTCCTGTGGCTACCGCAGGTGTGTGGCCGGTCCGCCCCTGCTCGTAGGGTCAACACCCCGAGATGTATTCGCTGTGTTTCTCACTACAGCTCCGAGTATGAACCTGTTGGAGTGGGTCCAGAGGAGGACCACAGAAATGCTTAGAGGGTTAGAGCACCTCTTCTATGGGGAAAGGTTGAGAGAGTGGGTGGTGTTCAGCCTGGAGAAGAGAAGGCTCCGAGGAGACCTTAATTGTGGCCTTTTAGTACTTAAAGAAGGCCTATAAGAAAGATGGAGGCAGGCTTTTTAGCAGGGCCTGTTGCTACAGGACAAGGAGTAATGGCTTAAACTAAAAGAGGGTAGATTTAGACTAGGTAGAAGAAATACTTTTTTCACAGTGAGGGTGGTAAGACACTGGTACAGGTTGTCCGGAGAGGTGTTAGATGTCCCATCCTTGCAAACATTCAAGGTCAGGTTAGATGAGGATCAGAGCAGTCAGATCTAGTTAAGGATGACCCTGTTTACTGCAGGAGCGTTGGTCTAGATGACCTTTAAAGGTCCCTTCCAACTCCCAAACTAGTCTATGATTCTACCATCATCAGCCATGTGTATAGCATTTCTTGTCACAGACCAAAGGAATTCACAGGATATTTTAAATACTTCTTTTCCCTTGATGTTATTTTTTTTCCCCCTGAAAGAAAGAAATCCATAGGCTGCAAACTTATTTTTCCCCGCTGGGCTCTGGCCATGCATGTGGCAGTTTTTGATGCCTGTCAGGTTTTTAGACAGCTTCCCTGCAGACCTGGCTGCATGGGGAACAGCAGATCACTCTCCTGAAAATCCTTTGCACACTCCTCAGCAAAGTAATGCCAGCAAAGTTGGGATCAAGACAGCCTTGATGTTAGTCACGTTTAGTATTCCAGCCAAAATGGCACATAGGCAGAAGACAAATGGCATTAAGACAGAGCAAATAATGTACTTGAGGGTGCTGAAGGGGGCAAGAATTTGGTTTTGGTTTGCATGTTGCTCAGCTACACTGCAAATTAGTTCCATTAGCAAGAGCACAGCCGTTCAAATCCAATCTTGAGAAATGGTGTAACTGATTTTTTTGCCAAGATAATGTCCTGAGCCAACTATCATTGTTAGCATCTACATGGGTCTAAATCTCCTGCATTTTATTATAAACAGCTTCAGGAAAATGTTTTGCAGCTTTTTATATGACATATCTTGCAAACTATCTGCAATACACCCCTCTTGTGGTGGGTGAGAGCAGAGGAGCCATCACTGTCTCCCACCCATTGGCAGTGGGTTGGACGTCAAAGCAGCTGGGAGCAGGCAGACATCCCACACATTCTGCATGCCAAGCACAGCCCTGCCTAGGTACAGAGCAAAGCCCTAAACAGTGGGCCAAAGGAATTGCTCGTTCAGTTCTAGAGACAACTGCAGCTCATGAACATTGCACATATTCCCAGGTTTCCTCTCTTACCAAATTTTGATGGGGGGTTTAATAATTTGATAATTTGAAACAAAATCTTCCTAAAGTGCAAGATTAGATTCAAATTTTGAATCTTTATAAGTGAAATACCAATAGTAGTAACCCAGTAATACCTGTATTTCTACAATGTAAAAAAAAAAGAAAATAATTTAAGAGTAGTTATTTCTCTTCATCTAAAATAAATCTCATGATAGTTATCATATATCACATTGCAACATCTTCAAATGCAATTTTGCCATCCTGTCTTTTGAAAGTATTTGCATTCCTTTACATACATGTATTGAGAAATATCTGTGTATGAGTTTCAGAGCAAGAGGTAAAACCATTCCAGAATACCTTTGCTTGGCAAAATCACAGATGAGATGGCAGTGGCTGGAATGGTCTGGATGCTCATTGCTGTGCAGGTGAGGAGCTGTGAGACCTGAAGGGTCTGCCTGGCCTTTGTCCTTGCAGGGGACAGATCCTGCCCTCTCTGACAGCCTCGTCACAGCACTCACGGACTGGGTTAGGAACAGCATCTCAGGCTAAGTTGCAATGTAAGAAGTGCATGAGAACAAATCTATTAGTGCTTTTCTGACAGTGCACTCACTGTGCACAATTAATGCATCTCTCTCCAGCAGATTAATTCACAATTACATTTGCTTCATTACCTGTGGACCTAAGTAACAGAAAAGCCCAATGCCACCTTCTTTAACCTTATCTTACCTGAGTTGTTAAGCTTACATTCACAATAAAAACTTTGATTTTCAGTCTGAGCCTTTTAGTATACCTTCCAGAACTGTGGTCTTGATCTGTAGGAATACAGTTAGAGAAGAAAGGTATAAGCATGTTTGAGGACATGGGGTTTTTGTTCATCTCATAGTTGGATGCTGAAACAGCCTGCCCATAAAATTTGTGGGAATTCCTTCCTGGAGTCACTGAAAACTTGGCTGGCCCTGGTTGAGATCACCTGAGTGCCTCCTACTCTGTGCATTGGAGCTGACCAGAAGACCTCCAGAGGTCTTGTCTAACCTAAATTACTCTCCCAACTCTAAACCTTTCCTTGTGCATCCTCTCTACCCGAGACATGGCTAGGATAGAAGGAATGAAATTCAGCCAAGCAGAACACCAGCCATTAAATCCACTGGAAAATTCTGCACGGGCATGACAGCTTGACTGTACTGACCTTACTGATGCTAGCAGGAGGTTAGCTGTGCCACCAGCAAATGTATACCTGAAGGAAAGAGCATGCATTTGAAGTCTGGAAGAGGGAATCTGCCTTAACAAAAACATTGAAAAGATTCAAAACAGATTAACTCTGGGCTTTTTCTGCAAGAGAAAGTTGTTGCAACTATTTCAAATTGAGCAAACAAAAGAAGTCCACAGCTACCTTGACTCTCATCTTCACACCTGCAGGTTTTCCATCTGTTCTAGCAGGAAATCAGATTCTTCCTGTCTACCTATGTCTTAGATTGTCTGAATTAGTTCCCTAATGAATAACAACTTAATGCACTTGAAGTAATTGCATGTAACTTCTAGCAAGTTCCTCTTATTTAGATGGCATTTTTTGAAATTTTTGGTACTTAGATATCTCCTTTTAGTGCTTAAAGCAGTATTGAGGACCAAACCCAGCAAAGAACTGGCAAACTGACATTTGGTGTGCAATGCTGCCTTCTCCCATGAGTATTAGCTATGGAAACAAAACAAAATTCAACATCATTGTGTTTCCCATGCTGCTTCACACAGGATTTTCTTCACGTTCTGTGTGGTTTCAAATGTTAGTTTAAGCATTTAGATTATTCCTTTATGCAATAGGCACACAGGAAATAGCTTGGTGAAAAGCTGCCAATAATTGAGTCTATACACACAGTTTGATCTGTATCTTAGAAAACTGTTTCCATTCCAAACTGTGGCTACAAAGCACTTTTTCTTGTTGGCAGATGGATTTTTTTTTTAATTCCCTATGCATCCTGTATTTGCCCAACAGAGTTGGCATTGATCATGCGAAAAAAAAAACCCCACAAACCAACAAAAAGCCCTGCAGATAAAATGACATTAAGGATCTGGCTGGAACTAACTAGGGCCAGTGGTGTAAAAGTCAAAGCTGAGCTTTTGTTTTCAGCTGAGCCTTTTTTTTTCAGGACCTGCACAGAACATGGTGCTGAATGTGAGTCCTTTTACTCAGCCTTATAAAAAAGTAAAAGCTACTTCAAGAGACTGGGACTGGAGCCTGCATTGACTTGAAGAGGAGGAGATTGGCAAATACTTAGGATTGGTTAAGCAGCGTGACTTTAAACAAATAGAAAGCAGTATTCTTCTGAAGGTACAAGTAGAAATCTATTTATTTAATTATTTTTTTTTTTAGCAACAGACTGGGATTTTGCCAATTACTTAAGCTTTCCTGAGTTGATGACAGGAGAGTTGTAAATGATTGCACAAGCAAAATAGTCAAATTTAAGTTGGAAAAATAAATGCATTGATGAGAAGGCTATCCCTGGTGAGGAAGTTGATGCATAGGTGGCAATGTTTGGGCAGTGATAGAGCTGAATGATGAAATTACACAGATAAATTGTTCATAATAAAAGACTGACAGATAACTTTTACAGCTTTGCTGACAGTTTCAGAGGTCAAATTTGCCTCAGCAGATACCCTGAAGAAGCTGTGAAGATTTGTGTGTTCAGAAGACTCAGAGACTGGTTTTGAACTGCTCTTGTCTGATTTTAGAAAATTCCATCCCTCGTAGCATCTAAGACCTGCTCCTGTACCTGAAATAAAAGTTACATATTAATTTAGGATGTAACTGTGTAAAGATATACTTTATTTTACTGTAGTGGGATCCATTCATGTAAGCAAAACTAGAAGTGTATGGAAATGTGAGTCTCTTTTTCATTAAAGCTTAGCAAATCAGTGTCTTTCTTCTCTTAAGACCTGCTGCAGACAGGGAGATAAAGTGACAACTATATGACTAAAGCAGTGCTGCTGACAGGCTGGGAATTGAAAGCATCTGAATGCCCCAATAAAATCTATGAGCACTCTTTATTGAAAGCGTCTGCCTTCCTGACATCGAAATGGGCTGAAATAAGAGCCCCATGAAACTCTATCAGGCAGCTAATAGCTGTGTGCTTTATCCCCAGCCTGCCAAAGGACTGATTTCTCTCAGATGCACACACCATTACAGTCATCCGTACCTTTGTTACCTCTAGGCCCTATTTTGAAGTGGCCAGTTGAGGCACCTCAGAGGCCCAGAGGATCCAGCATCTAGCTGCTTATCTTCTTAGGAAGATAGAACAATGGGAGAATAAACTATTTGTATTCTAAACCTGGGGAGGAGGTTGCTAGACAACAGGCTGGAAAAAAGCTGAAAGTGTTCATTATCCAAATGGCTCCACCATCTGCTCCCTAGTCTCTGGAACCATTTGCCATTGGGACTGTACTTTTTAAAAGCAGATTTCAAAGACTCCAAGAGCAGTTAAGTGTTTGGCTCAGACAACTGAGTCCCTTCTAGAGCGTATCCTTGCCAGAAACCTCCTTAACACAAAATTGCTTTAAGAGACACCCCTGCTGAGACCCTATACCCAGTGCACCACACTTGAATTCCTGTTGCTAGGCCGTGGCCAGCCAAACTTTATGCCGTCTCAAAGAGTTAACACACCTCTGAGAAATCACTGCCACCACCAGTTCCTCTTTGGCTCCTGTGGCATGGGCCTCCTGGGCTCTGTTGATGTGACTTGCATCAGGATGGTTGCTACTTTGGCTGTCTGTGAAGTGCTGAGCACATTGCACAAAGTAGCATGGTTCTTGTCCTGTTAAGCTGTAATTAAAATTAAACACAAGAAGATTTTAAGAACCAGGAATGGTTAACCTAGATTCAAACAAGCAGTGTGATGGAAATACTTTTGTTCATAGCTATCAGCTAAGTTTAGCAACAGGAGTGTTCACAGCTCTGCCTTCTGTGCTTTGTTTAAACAGAAATAAGACAGTAATTCATGCTTTCTAGTATCTTGCTTTTTTTTTTTAAGTTGGTATTTGTCTTCTTAGAGGATGCAAGCTAACATCCCTCTGAACTTTTCCAAACATGCCATTGACCTTCAGGGCGGTCATTACCACCTCTGACTGCAATCTTACAGCATGCCTGTGCTATGATAGGGTGCCAGTTTCACTGAAGATATGCTAAAAATACCAAAGTATTTTGAATACAAAGAATCCAAAGCATTACCCATACAGCAAAAATTGTTGGTATCATGACATTCGTCACTTACCTTCTACTAAGATAGAAACAAAGCTGGCAGATCAGTGACGCTCCACCTCGGTAGAAGTGTAAGTAAACACCAATGAAAAGCGTAGTAAGTTCAAGCAAAAGAAAACCAGACTCAAATTCATGTCCTTTACAAAGGAGTTGAAATTGCTAAATAAGACTTTCTGTGTCTATCTTGCCCTGTTTCTTTAGGCCAGGTGGTCCTGCTGTCTCTGCCCCAGGAGGGGAGGGAAGAAGCAGAGCTCTCACTCATGTCCAACTGTGCTCTATCTTTCTCTTTGGCCTCATGCCGTCACAAAGTCTATGCTGTCCTTCAGTCTCTCACAGTCTTTGGCTATTAATCGAAACTTAGATTAAATGTAACATTTGTGTATCTCCCTAACTAGCTAGAGCCTTAAAGTTTTTGAGCTGCATTTTGTGGCAGTCCCTAATAATATTGTACAGGAATGCTGTACTGACTGACAGACCCTTAGCAGAGCCAAGAGTCTGCCAGACCACACAACAGTGTTCAAGAGATGTTGCAAAGTACATTCACCATAAATCCCATTATGCACAGGGTTCTAAAACCTGCTACATATGTAAAATTTATTTATTAAAGCCCCTGCAAAACTTAAACACTAGAAGAATATCTCGAATAGCTTCTGATTGCCTATTAACAGTATAGAAGATTCCAAAAGGGGGGAATACATTTTATTAACATGTTCTTAAAGGAATCCACTTTCTTAAAGTTCTTTTTTTTACTTCTATTGTTAGAAATAGCAATTTTTTTGAATCATCGGCCTCAAAACTCTGAGTTTGAAGTTGGAGCAAAATATAGAGAACTTCTAAATTCTGTAAAAGGAAAGGTAGCATTTAAAAAAGGAAGTGGAAAGTCCTCACATTGAAACACTGATGTTTTTAAAGAACTGCATCTAATGTACTTGGCTTAAAGTACACTAGATAATCACAAAGATGCCTTAAAGATGTGTTCTTATAATCTTAAATTTTAAGCACCAAATAGTTTCTGTAGGCAAAAATCTACCAATGACTTTCACATGTTGAAAGGATCAGCTCTATTTTTCTTTGTTATGTAAGCTAAATAATTTTAATATTCAACTTTATATGTGCATGTATATGATCATTTTTTTAATAATAACCCTGGAGGTTACAAAGCCAATTAAATGAACAAAAGCAGAGAACCCCATCATACCACCTCAGGCTGCTGACTGATCTGTGGAATTTCAAATGAGAAATATTCTCTTCTTTCTCCCCGTTGTGTGTATGTCAAAGGGAGGGATCAGGGAAGTTAGTAGTAAGAAGCTATGATAATGAAGCCTGTGCATGCATAAGCGTGCTCATACTTAGCTTGTTCACAGAATATGAACAGCATTGCTTCAGTACAGCGGCTGAAAACTAGGAAAGAATTTTGTATGGCTACAGGGGTGAACCCTGGAGTTTATTTGAATCTCCTGGAGGGTACCTATCAAGTAGAACACAATAAAACTGTTCCATAGGAGAAAAAAAGTTCTCCTGCTTAGGCCAGCCACTATGGAGCACACATTTTGACTTGATGAGCTTTCTGGACTCGTAAAGAACATTGCAGCAAGAAGACTAGTACTTGATCCTGCTGGCTTCAGCAGGGAAAGTCCCTCATTTGCAAACTTGCCAGGGTTGCGCTCTACCACCTGCTGACAGCTTGCTCCCAATGCTCACTCACTTCTGTGATTCTGTGAAGGAATGACAAAAGCATGGCAGCCAATAGGAAGGTGGCACGGTCAAGCTTCTTTCAATTATTAATGTTCATCATAACATTCAGTCACTCCTGGAAAACACAACAGAATCCAAGGAAATGGGGGTGAAAAAACAGATCTACAGTCTAATTTGCACACCCTTAATGAAACATCTCCTCATTTGCTCATACACAGACTAATCTCATTTAAATAACTCAGGATATATGATCCTATGATTATCCCAACAGTCTAACCAGTCATGTGGTTAGGAAGCATTTCCAAATATTTAACCCAAATGTTAGTCATCTATCTAGTCATGTCTCATGTGATATATTAGTGTAATGTCCTGCTAGTCTTTTGTGGCTGCTCAGGCACATGGTCCTAGGTGGCATTTCTTCCCACCCAGCCTAAAAGACTGCACAGTGGGTAGCAGCCCAACAGCTAAAGGTGACATCAGACACTGGCACAGGGACTGTCAGTCAGTCCTGCATGGGCTCCTCTGAATTTCCAGGAACATACTACTGTATATTTTATATTACAATAAAACATATTTAAATGAAATTTAGTAATTCAAATAATTGAAAATCAATTTACTTGTCACTCTGAAGTATTTTCTTAGTGGGAGTGCAAAGTCCATGTGTCTTGTCAGCTGATTTCAAGTAGACAGGAAAGGCTACAGAGGCTTCTGCGCTTTCTCTAGTGGGCCCTCACAGTAAGGGCACTCTTCAGGCAAGGTCTGTTACTGAGAAGTGTGAGCTATTGAAAATATGCAGAATATTTACACATTCTTTAGTGGATAGAAGCACTACTTTATCCTAATCTTTTCTTTAATTACTTGAGTTTCCAGTCGTGCCACAGTATAATCTGTGTAATGTCCACAACAAAGACACTCAGCACTTTAATACAACAGATTTCAGACAGGTATCACAATGGTGGGGATTCCGAAAGACCATGTATATTTACTAGTTTACATCCATTTTTCAAAGTAGATTTTTCCTCGTTTAACCCCCTTCCACCAACCTTCCTTCTCACTGCTAAAATTTGTTTCCTAAATGCTATATTCATCTCCAAAATGAAAAGATGCAACAGTATGCAAAACCCAAGTATTTAAACTTCTGGGTTTTTTACACTGAGCTGTAAGATCTAAAATGACTGATTTTGAAAAAAATCTACTTTTGGATGGTTTTAACTATGTGTGTTTCCAAACATCAGTTTCTGCTCTGAAACATCGTGTGCGAGGTCATTTTCAGTGTTCTTCCACTTCTGTCTGCCAAGTTCCCCTGTTGTCTATATAGAAAAGAAACACACCTAAACAGGATATACTGAGTGTAAAAACAGAATTTTCATGGGAGGGACAAGGGCAGAGGGAAGTCTAAAACTAAAATTACTCTGACTGGCTTTTTCAAACTGCGTTTCCATGGTGACAGAAACCCCTTTATTGCAAGGTTGCTCATTTACCTTGAACAGTTGCCAGAATTTTGATCTAATTTTTATTTCTGCAGAACTAAAATTATCCCCTATCCTTCTCAAAATAAAACTCAACCAGCCAAACACAATAAAACAGACTTTAACCACGTAGTGGCTTCTATCTTTACACCCAGCAACAAAGAAAAATCTGGTCAAATTGTAAAGCTGCCAACTTTAGCATCCCTTTGGAAGATGTATCCCCAAATAGCACATTCTCATCATGCACACAGTTCAACAGGTATCATAGGCGAAATGACGTGCTAAGATCACATTACAAGTCTGCAGCCTTTCTAGGCTGACATGTTGCATGCTTATGTAATAGACAGGACCCTGTCTGGGCAACTATTAGCAGGTTAAAGCCTGCAGGCTGTGAAAGGAAAACCTTGGGAGAGACAAACACAGAATGTGTTTTTCATATCTGCATACATGCTCACTACTAAGCATTTAGGGGAAAAAAGAAGACTAAGCAAACACCAAGGACTGCCTCCTGCACTGCTCTATAAACAACCCCAAAACTGACAGTTCCTTCCAGCAACACCACCAATGTAGTAAAGCTGATGCCTTGTTAACTACAGTACCAGGTCTCAGAGCTTTAACACCTAGATATTAATAACACTGTCTTAGGAGTCAATATCCTCTTTTGTACAGCACATTTTCCTTCTTTATGGGCAAAACCTGTAATGTTTCTTTTTCTTTCCCTGTCCTGCCCCTTCCTCCTTACCAACATCCTATTCTCATAGAAAACACTCTAATTGACTCAGTCATCTTCCCCCTCTACTTTGCCTGCCTCTGAAACACAAGAAATGAATTAATGCTGTTAAGTCAGCATTTTGTGCCTTTCTAAACAGCAAACTGGCATAATGAAGACCCATAGGTAGCTACCTGTTTTACCTGAACAACCCCAGAGAAAGATGCCCTTAGTTCTGTCTCTTCTCTTCCCCTCAACACTTCCTTAGCCTTAGTTACTCTGTCACAGCTGAGCTTACTGCAGGATTTGGAGACAAGTGCCATGACACTGCTCCATAGAAGATTCATTTCCTGAGGCATGACTCTACCATCTCTAGACCTCACACCCACTGTGATCTTCACACACCTCTTCCTTTGGCCTTGGAAAGACTTTGCCTGTAATGTTCCCATGTCCTGAGCTTTGCCACACACAGGAGCAGAGCCCTCTCCAGGTAGCCAAAATGTGTTTATCACTCTTTTTGACAGTTAAAAGTTTTAACAGTCAGCAACCTCTGAACTGAGACAGGTTTACTGATCATTTTGATGGAAACCTGAGTCTCCCAGACTCAATTTGCACAAGCAGGTAACACACACAGTTGGTTCCACTGACTGCCCCCACCTCCCCTATCTACCCAGTGAAAACCAGCTTGTGACTCACAAAAGCATCCTGGTCTCCAGTGGTGTTTCTGGTTCCACGTATTATTTGAGAAGGACAGCACCTGTTATGGATGGACAATAGGAAGGACAACTTCCTAAGGAGACATTTCCTTGCTACTTTCAAGCTTTCAGGTGTAAGCCCCATTAGTTCCCATGCTCAGCACTGCAGCTGCTGTTGCCTTAGAGATCAGCACCAACTGAAGCAGCAGCTGCTCTTCCTATGTGTCAGGGTCTCCTACAGAACAGGTTGACGCTTGGCTTTCACCATTAAGAAACCTTCATGTTGTAGTCATTAGAGACCACTGCCAGGCAAGAGAAACAATATCAAAGCAAGCATCAATTTCTTGTGAAAAGTCAAAAGCATTAGCGACTGCAGCTGCCGATACTGGTGTGCTGTTCATGCTCTGTGGAGGAAGCAAGACAGAGCAGATCGAGCAGGATGTGAACGCACAATCGCTCTCTCTGACTGGCTCTCTTCTCAAACAACACACAAGACATCAGCTCTCCCTGCTTCTCTAATTTGGGATACTCCCTAGAAGTCTGAAGTCAAACTACTTGTCATTCGCTGTGCCAAGTCTCGCCAGCACTTTCAGTGCGCAATACTTAGGACTCCCACTAGGAAATATATCCAAAGCCTCATAGAAAGGGTGAACAATGTCTTTGCATGTCTGATTCAGCAAGTGCTGCTAAGTCAGTTGTCTACTGCAAAGTACTCTGAACATGGCCTCTGTGTTTCTGTCTGCAAAGTACATCCATCTACTCTCCTTGTCCAAAGCCTTTTAGCCCTGTCAGGAGTGGTGAGCCTGCAGCTATGACAATGCAATTCTATGCATCTCATGCACCTTTAAGATGCCTGTTGTGCTGGCTTGCACTCTCCCTGTCAGATCTGCATACTATATTTATTTATTTATTTATTTATTTATTTATTAATACAGTCACAAAAGTTAAACTGAAGCAGAATTTTTCTTTCCTGTCAGTAAAGAGAACCTGGAAATGATCAATCTCTCTCTCCACCTTGCCCAAATGTCCTCGGGCAGAAATCAATCTTTTAAGACAACTATATTGAAATGAAAAAATGCTTTTGTAAGCTTACTAGATTCAGATGCTAGTTAAGTTT
Source organism: Galbula dea (assembly GCA_013399015.1). Classification (NCBI taxonomy): domain Eukaryota; kingdom Metazoa; phylum Chordata; class Aves; order Piciformes; family Galbulidae; genus Galbula; species Galbula dea. Next base: position 1,512,918 of record VWZX01001164.1, on the reverse strand, counting down.
TCCTGAGAAGGCAGCAGAGAAAGAGGAAAGGGATCCATTCTTCCCAGGAGTAAAAAACCAAAAATCAGTTTCCTTATTCTACTGCTAAGTGCACAACAAGGGTTCAGCTACTACCAAGGATCAGAGGCTGAATGCTATGGCCCTTGGCAGTGTGAATTCAAGCATGTGATTAGCTTCAATATACAAGAGACTTTTCATTACCTATCATGGGATTCATACATAGCTGAGCTTCATACACACATACAGATTTTTGCAGAAGTGAATTCACCATCTCTAAGGAGAAACATTACTGGTCTGGGAACAGATAAGCAACAATTAATATTGCAATTTACTCTTGCTCTCATTCTCCATCACACCTTGTACTTAAGAACCAATTAATCAATTATTAGAGGAAAAAAAAATCTGAGTTGAGGAAAAAGCTAAGTTTAGAAGGCAATATTGGCATGCTACCAAGAGCACAAACCTTGAATACAGTTGTGTTCTTCCCAGCAAGGCATATTTTGGGCACGAAGGCATGCCCTGGAGACACTGGGGTTCTGTGCATGGAGTCCTCAAGCAGGCAGGGTGTGACTGCAGAAGTATTTCGGTTTACATCCAGAGGCTGCTTTTGAACTGACTCTCCCTAGCAGCCCAGCAGACTCTGCTTCGGTTTTCAGAGTGCACTAGCTGGATTCCTTTCAGATGAAACTCAAAGCAGAAAGATGGATCCAGGAGTGCATTTAATGAACTAGGACTGATGCTGGGCATTGAGCCTGCAGGAGCAAAGCAGAGCTAGCCCACAGCATGGACTAGTTCACATTGCAGGCACTCTCCTATTGAGCCAAAGGACTTATTAAACTGAACGTATCCACAGATGAAACAGCATCCTTCAGCATGATACCAGAACCAGAACTGAAGTAGTATATGATATATAGTTTCCCAACAACCCTATAAGCATTAACCAGGAGAGTCAGTAAACCTGCTTCTTCTTATAAAAACAGAAGAGCTACTTATTTAACAAACAAAAGCCATATGCAACATAACTGAGAAAAACAAACAAATGTTCAAGATGGAACTGGCCTTCTGAAATGGATTATTTCCTGAGTACCAGGAGAGCCAATTCCCCAACTACTTTTATTTCTAGTTCACAATGTGTTCAAGTAAGTATGGACAATCTGGTATATTAACACAGCTCTGGTGGAAAATCCTGCAGTTTCCCAGGAATTAGTGCTGTTACTAATTGTGATAGTTTTGCAGGTTAATTTCTGCAGAATGTTATTAAAATCTATGGGAGTTTTGCAGAATGGGAAGAACAAAAAAATCAGGGTCTGCAAAATACTCCCAACATGAAATGACTGCTTCATTTAAGCCCCTTCATGTTACTTAATAAACTCTAAATTTCAGAGTAATCAGTGTAGACAGCCGTGTAGCCCCCAGCATTACTGTTTTGCTGCAGACAAAGCAGGCATCAAGTGAAGTTTCCATGTATCATGGGGCATATTCAGCCCCCAGAAACATTTGCCCTTTGAGCAAATCACTTTAGGTCTTTCCACAGTGAACAAGACCATTAACTTTTAGCTTCATATCTTGTCAAAATCTTATGCAAAATTAAATTAGGTCTTTTAATTAAAACCTTAACACATACAGGGGGCAGTTCCATCCCAAGGAACACCATTTCTTCTCTCAAGTATAATGGTAGTTTCTTTTCATTCCTTCTGAAGAGCCTTGAGGAAAAGGTTGGTTTTAAAGACTAATTCAATTTCTAAGTGAACTAGAGGGTCTGACTGCATTGCTGTCTTCTCTTCAAGCATCACTTTAAAGTTGTGAGGTCTGCCAGGAATGGCGTGAGTCTGGCTGGCCAGCCTGTGGTATTTTCTCCCTAGTGACCTGGGTCACCTTGGGGAAGATGCATTCTAGACTTATTTTTGTAACTTTCTATGAAAGAAGTTTATGAGTCCATGGGAAATTAGATAAATGCAACTTTTCAAAGCTAATTCTTCCTCACTTTCTTATTTTGCAGAATTAAGAGGGTTTTTGAGTGTCCTTAAATTTTAACTAACCATCACAAGATGGAAAAACTCTTGTTCTTGAGCTGTCCTCTACTAAGTTAGAAACTTTGAAGTTCAGTAATTAGTTTGTCCAAAATAGTTTAGTATGACATTTAACCATTGATATTTTCATACTGGTTTTCACTGCTTCGTTGCAGACAAACACATTTGACTAGATTTGTTTTTGCCAAATAATTTTTTCATTGTGATCCATCAATGTAAGATTGAAAGAGAAAAGATTACAGTAACACTCCCCAGACAGCATTTAAAAATGTGAAATTGACAGTGCAAAACCTGTTTAAAGACCCTTTGTAGTACTAAGAAAATATAGAGCAAGGTATCAAGAAAGCAATCACAATAGATGTGTACTGCTTCAAGAGACGCTTAATCGTATTAGAAAGAAAATCAGAAGAAAACCAGGGTCTGTAGTTTAAAGTAGAACTGCAAATTCAAGCAGGCATTATGCCAGCAGTTTACAAAAGCACCTGTTTCTGGAGTAGCACTGCTGAAAAGCCCGTAAATGTAGAGTTTAAGAGCTAAATTATTGCAGGGCTTCATTTGTCCAGTAGTCTGTTGGATGATTTTGCCATTGAAGCAGTGTATCTTTCTGCCACATATTTTACTGACTCAACAGCTGTCCCAAGAAAGTTGAGAAAAGACAGGGAAATAGGGGGTGTCGGGAGGAGGATGGGGACAATATATGCCTAGGATCCTCACAAGGTCAGACTACAATTTATTTGCCACTGGCATGCAAGGAGCCTGGAATTTAGAATATATACACTCTGTATCAGGTAAGTCTCCCTGTTTAATGAGTATTAGAATAACTAAATGACATGGATTCTACTTGTTTTCATAATGTCAGCTTGAGGTGTCCATTACACTTCTGTGGGGAAATACTGCAATGAATCCTTTTTGTTATAATAACACCGTAATTCTATGACATATAACTGTGTTGTCTTAGACACAAGTCTATGTGTTGCTTTATATAGATAGTTTGAAAAATTTAAGTAAGACGTAAGCACTATTTCACTACTATGTGAAAGAACATAGCAACACAGCTTATTTAAACTGTCAGAGAGACACAACTATCCAAGAGGCATGCACAAGGGTTCCTGTAAGAACAAGTCACTAACAGTACAGCAAAATCTTAGATCTCATGTAAAAAACTATTCCTATTAAAACAGTCTGTTTTAAAACAAGCCTTTGCCATTGCCAACCTTATAATTACACTAAATAATACAACTCTTAAAAAAACCCACTTCAGACAATATATTTAAGTTCTTAGTCTCAAAACATACAATTTTATCAGTCCTAAGAAAGGGATTTGTGCGTTCCTTAAGCACCTTCTAATTACAACAGAAAGTGAAACTTTAAGATGAGAAGCCTAACACAGAAACTTCTTGTAGAAACCTTATTTAGGTCTTTATTAAATAGTTGTAAACTTTACTATGAAAGAAGTTAAATTGGTCTGTCACATTACTTGGTCTGGTTCCTCCAGGCATCCCTTACCACTCTGTGTCAGAGAACTTACTTGTTTAACAAAATTGGACTGTGTTCTGCTACCCAAGAGAAAGGCTCCCCAAACGACTTTTGCTGGGAGCATGCTGCTGAGGTGTGTGGAGGGTGCTGTTCGGTTGGTTGAGTTGGTTTGAGGAGGGAATGTTCATCCCTTCATGGTAAGTCCTGCGGTTTAGGTTTAACTCCTCATTACACTTTTTTGGGGCTGCCCTGTATTAATCCTGTTTTGTTTATCACTCCATCTACAGCAAGAAACAGATGGTGGGAGAAGCTAAGCAATGGAACTGGAAATGATTGTTTGCTCCAAAAAGTTTACCTTACCTAGAAGACAGCAAAACAGAGTCCTTGTGTTGCTGCTTACAGCCACAGCAAAGCAAAGATGTGATTTATCTTTTGAAACCACCAAGACAAAAGCATTCTAAAGATGAAGAGCACTTCATCTTCTACATGAAGAGCATTGATAAAATTATTTGATAAGGACCAAAAATGCTTATCTCCATTCATTGAATTCATTGCATTCTTTTGTCAATCCAGCTCCACAGGTTCTGGCTTCCCTGAAAATTCCTGCGTTTCTCAGAGTGCCCTGAAGAAAATAGTTCAAAGGAACCAGCAGCACGAACCCATTCCAATCTCTGGTGTGACTCTGCCTTCCAGGTCCAACCAATCTTCACACATTTGTACCAGTGACACAGGTTCTGTGGATCCTTTGGAAGACAACATTGCTACCTTCTGTCTGCAATACTCTACATATGAAGAACTAGCTCACTGGAATCTCTCTCCCTGTTATTCCTACTGTTTTTTGGTTCCTAATTGTATGACTTACAAGCTTATAGAAAGCAATCCACTGCTACCAACATTTGTCTCAGGAACTGAACCATTCCCTGAGATTCCTAAGTCTCACATCAAACCAACACCCAGAGCAAAAGCACAAACACCTGTGACCAGTAGTCACAAGGGTTTGGGAAAAAAAGTCAGAAAGAAGAGACGGAAACAGGCACAAGAGCCTTACGACCCTGAAAAGAAAACCCAAATGGTATCCTGCTGGTGACTGAAAGCATTACATCTTTTGATCTAAATCCTGCTATGATTCTGCAAGATTAATAAACTGGCAAACGAGCTTTGTCACCAAGGGAAGAGAGTCAAGTCAGCACTGCACAGCTACTGTTTCTCTCCATTGATAATAAAATCCTCCTCTTGTGCTGATTACAGGTTCATGACAAATTACTCCTGTAGAACACACTCCATTTCCCTGGATTCACTTTCAGAGGCAGTCCTAGGCTTGTCCCAAATCTTTTGTAAAAGAATCAGTTCTTCAATAGCGTTAGTATGCATCAAGCTGTTGCATACTGCCCCCTTGCAACAACCTCTCCATTAACATTTCTGGGAGGAGGCACTGCCTACCACAAAAACCATTATCCTCAACAGCTGTAATTCCATACTGATGGGAATTCTTCTTTTCCACATCAACCTGCTTTTCTTGGAAATTCAAGTAATGTAGCTGCTCTTGCACCAGCATCTGGAGGCAACACAATGCATTCACTGCAAATGCCCCAGCCACCGTTTTCCCAATCTTGACAATCTTTCCCAATCTTAAAAGAATTTTCTCATATCAAACTTGTATGCATTTTTACTGCCTTTTCTCCCCATTACACATAATGATCATCATCACATTTGATTAATCACAAAAACAGTGCAATGATGAGTTAATAGGAGGCTAATTTTCAGAGTCAATCTTCCCCATCTGTCAGCACAGGTGTTACATCTACTGTCACTATCTCCTCTTGAAAGACAATCCAGGATAAACTGCTCTCTAGTTAAGTGATTTTCTCAACATCTGAGCTATCAGTTTAAGTTCAGTAAGTGGTCACTCATGCACTTCACAGATTCTGATGCACAAAGTGGCCACTTTTTCATTAGCTGCCCAAATCTGAAGAAAACCTGCAAGTCCGTTTCTTGTTCCATCAAATTTGTCCTTCAGCTTCTTCACTCTTTCCCTTTTGTACTTTCAAAACAAATAAGAAAATCTCCTTACTGCTCATCTCTTAACACTTACCTGATCCGTTTCCTTTTATATACTGCATCATTACCAATTTTTCTTGGTTTGTACATCTGTGTCACTTCTCCTAATCAGGCAAAAAGAAGACAAAGACGACTTTTGGGGACTGTTGGACGCACTCTTACTATTGCAATACTTACCATGGCTGCATCTTTCCTGGTAATGCTCTCTATAGTGCCTTATAGAAGAACCTGAATGATGGTGGTAATTTTACAGCTTTGTAGCTATGAATGCCATGGATGCATTATCAGTAATCTTGATTTAGAAACCCAGCTCCAGGTAACCATTTATAATTTAGCCTATTGCCCATTTTTCTTAGAAGCTTTTTATGGTATCTGATCCTTAGCAATATCAGTAGGGTTTCCCTCCTCTTCTTTGTCTCCTGACTAGCAGCTACATTCTGTCTAGCTCTGCAGAGCTGTTTTCAACCAGCCTCTTTGTATCAGCGATAGACACCTGTGGTTTTTTTCCTCACAGAACCAAGTACTGCTTAGTAAGTACTATCAAAGATACTATCAAAGCTGATCACTGGAAACATTGCATGCCTTTCCAGCCATTTTCTCACCAGTTAGGACCAGCTCTTCTCTCTGCTACGAGTTCTGTAGTTGTTTGCTTTACAAGTCACTGATGATACAAGCATAACATTTCTTTTTTGCAATCTCAGTTACTTACAGTAAAACACCCATGCTGTTATCTCTGAACTCAGAAATGTCAGTCCCCTGCCTGCTCTGGGCTTTTTTATATGCCCTGTATGTCAAGAAATCTTCTGTGTTGCTTCAAAAGCTGCAGCATTAGCACTTCTCTTGTCATTTTCTGAAGACGAGGCACTGAAGCACCTCTACCAAAAAACCCCTTCCAGCAGCAGAACCATTCACCCAGATAACTCAGCTTCAGACAGGATCTCACTGGCTTGTTTCTGATGTCTTTCTTATGAAAAGGAAGCATAGTTGCTTTTGCCATTTTTCCTGAATAGGGAAGCTGCCATGGTCATTCCTCACAATGAAGATTTCCTCAACCTGTAAATAATACAACTAATCATTCTTCTCCCAGATTAGCCATGCCAGTTTTCTCCTTGGAAACCAAGTATCAAATGATGTTAACTTCAAGACAACTGGATACCACTATATCATATGATCTGGAAACAAAAGGAGTGATCAGCATGGTAACTTCCCGAGCTGCCTTGTAGAATAGCAGAGCAAACAATACAAGAACAAAAGCCTCCTTGGTCACAGCAGTCGTGGGAAGGCATCCTATCTCCAGAGCTGGTGACATTAACCTTCAGCTGTTACGCTCTTCCAAGGAGCACTTCAGCAGCAAACAGACTGAGAATTATGCAGTCCATTCAACCGTGTACTTCATGTCAAATCCTTCAAATGTCAATAAATGATACCAGTCATCTCACATAACTGTGCAGTAAATTCTGCACATCTAGGATAGGAGAGGCAGATTTCTCAAAGCATGTCTTGCAAGACATATCATAATATGCAGCTTGCTGCCTGGACACATATCAAACCTTTGGGAAACTGACTGAACATCTGATTTTTGTATCTGAACAGAAGCTTGCTGCTATTCCCTACCCTCAGCTCCCTATGCCAGCTGTAGTATGAACACATTCCTGTTTAAAAAGGAGCATAGGCAGTCTTTGATTCTACCACATTCTGAGGATTAGCACCTTCAACCTAGCTACTTCAGGACAGCAGATAACAGAAAAGACAGATTGGAGTGGGCTTTTTCGTTCAGAGACTTCACATTCAGCAGTTAAAAGGAAAACATTCATTTATTTGTAAGCAAAGCTCACAGAAAGCATCTGATCTCAGATGACCAGGACACAGAGCCCAGTGTACTAAGTAGGTTGTGACAATCCTCATCCTTAAGTAGATGATGCAAAGCTGCATTACCTGCATGGAGATAGCTGTTTCTGTAAGAGAACCAGTCAGCATTAGATAACAATTTTTAGTGGAAGTTTCACATGCTGTTCCCAGAATGAGGGAGAATTTACATTAGCACTCTAGACAAATTGAAGTATGGACATTTATAGTCTCTCAACTCAACAAAATCATACATCCACATCTCCTGAATTGTCATTCTATACTGGCTGACCACCTAGTAAATGCTACATTTCAGCAAGCTGTTGTATTTGACTGCTTTGAAGGGGTCTTTACCCCAGCTGGAGCTCAGCAGGCTTGTCCTAAGGGTGTGAGAGGCTCCCGCTTGCAACCTGGAGGCCAGCTCTGCTCTGCTCCCTGCTAGCCCAGCAGTCACAACCTAAGGTGGAGTATTTTGAGCCACTGTACAAAGATCTGGTACTTCACAAGCTTTGCCTATGACACTGTCATCTTGGTCCTTGCTACAACAGTGTCAGATACTGAGGTTTGTGCTAGGAGAGCTGAGACATGGGGAACCCTCAGCTGTGTGCAAGTACCATTTCTTGAATCTTTTCCAGACTGGCAGTGCAGAAGGGGTGGAATATATCACAGATTTGGCCTGAAAGCCTCTGAAATTGCGGAGTCTGCAGGTAAAGAAGGATCCAAAGAAATCATTATCATCACACGGCCAAGGCTAGCATTGCATAACCCATTGATGACTTCATATATTCACTAAAAATGAATACATTTTTCTCTATATTGAGGTTCAAGATAATTTTTTAAAAATCACTTTTAAAATTAATAGTTTAATTACATAAACTTCTATTAGTAGGCCTAATCTCACTGGAGATTTCCTAAGGCACAGAAGCTTTATTTGAAAACAAACCTAAAGCAACTCTCCCTCCAACCCAGTTTTGCTGGTACCTTTTCATACACAGACCCAAAAATGCATACTGCAGCACATCACAAATGCAATATATACTGACTACTGCTTTGAGAAGATTATCCACTGTTTGTACTGAAATAAATACAATTTGGCAGTAAAGACTATGTCACAGCTCTTTAATAATTTTATTCCATGTAAGTATATAGATTCTATTTTCAGTTTTAGGAAGAGTATGTTAAATGCTTCAATTCTTCCTGCATCAGTTAGTCTCATGTTTCACTGATGCAGGTCACATAACATCAAAACTAATTATCAAATATTAAACTCCATTATTTGGTCCATGTTTTTTTTTCAGTTTGCAGTTTTATATTTATTAAAAACAAAACCCTGAGGAATCTGTTGTGTTTTAAGAAATACATCACTGAAATGCATACAGTACAGGATTCATCCCTCCTAGCGACCAAACAGGCAATGCAATATTTATACCGCAAATGTTTTCAAATGTAGTTTTATTCCAGTGACCTATCTGCAGTCTTTACATATACTTCCAAAGAACATTATGCAAACATATCACAGGACAATACTTAAAGAGTCTGTAGTATATACTCCTTTATAAAAAAAATTGACACAATGGAAGTCAGTCCAGAAAAGCTCAAGTTAACAGGTTTCTTGATAAACAAAATACCATGAAGCCCTGTAATTTCCATGAGCACAAGTATCTATCGCAACGGATCTCTCTTCTAAAATCCCTCTTTAAATAAACGGGTTTAAACTTTGTTCAATAGATGAGTTTCTATCACAACACTGTCCATGTAATTTTGTGCTTTCCAAAAGGCAAGCATACGACAGAAATAAAATTCCCTACCCAACAGGAGAGAGAACTTCAGTAAACATACATTTGTTGCCCATTCCAGCAGAGGAATCCAAGTTCATTGAAATTCTCACTATGGCTAAATCCAACACACCATATTTATACCTTCTTCTTCTTTGTCTGCTCCCCAGAGTCTAGTTTACGTTTCTTAGCAGAAGCTGGTTCATCATCTTTTTCACCATCTTTAAATAAAAGACAGAGTTCAGCAAAGTCAGCAAAGCCAGAATCTTTGTCCTAAACACCACCCTCATCTCAGAACAACTGACTTAACCACCTCTGAGATGCCTGGAAAAAAGACAGTAGTATTAACGGACATCAGCTTCATTTTTGGAATGCGGACAGTATGTGGACAGAACAGGAATGATTACTTGTTATTAGTATCACAAGCCATTGAGAATAACTAAGAAGAGGCCTTGTTATGCTACTGTACGGTACCTGTTCTAAAAAAAAAAAAAAAAAAAAAAAAAAAAAAAAAGACAACAAAGTGTAGATAAGACAAAGACCTGAAAAATGACATTTTAGAAGAAGGAGGTATTGTCAAGGTCAATTAACAATTTACTTTCTTAGTCTTTGGATGAATGCTGATCAAGAGAAATGTGTATGGGAAAAATAAAAAGGCATGCAGAACAAATGGAGCAAGACAGACAGAAAAACTGCCACTGGGGAAGGAACATCCAGAACAAAACAAAACAAAAACCAACTAACCAAAACCACACCAAAACCCACCCACAAACAAACCCAAAAAAACCCAACCAACCAAAAAACACAAAAAGGAGCTACATAGCAAAATCCTTTTCCTTTTCAAAAGGTTTGGTGACAACTTTACTGGTGAATCAGAACAATATCATGTATTCTGAAATTCCAGAATTTCTTTTAGTTTTGTCCTCTTGGTTGTTATTGGCTATTCCCTTTCTTAAATTTTTTTTAAAAGTAATTCCTCTCAGATCAAACGTTTCTTTACTCCCTAGATTACCACTACAGCTTGTACCATGACTAAAAATGAAGAGGACAGTAAATATTTTCTTCAGTAATCTGTCATGCTGACATGGTATTTAATTGCCCTCTCAGTCTGCAAGTTTTGCAAATATAAAAATAATCTGACTTCCATCTACACTTCGGATTAAGACAGCAGCACTTAAAGAAGCTCTCATACCACTTTCTGTTTTAACAGTACCACGACTGAACCTGAGAGTTTCATGTAACTACAGTTCTACAGTCTCTTTATTCATACCCGCTTCCACTAATAACAACGAAAGGGGATCAAAGGAATTACTGAAGAGTCTCAATTAATTCTAGGAAAACCAGAATACAACCACCGGAGCCTAACTATCTCTGCAGCAACGACTACTCTGCCCTTGAGCAGCAGCAAGTGGATGCAGAGGAGGACAGCAGAACTTCCTCTGGGTTCTAGGCAGGGAGGGCCCCAGTCACAGACCACTCACCTAATCCACCCACCCAGTTCGTCTCCTAGCGCACGGGAATTTGAAACACACACCCTGTAGAAAGCCCAGGTGCCTTACGCCAAGACCTCACCCGATTCTAGGGTCTCCTGCTCCTCATCCGGCAAAAACCGGGCTTTGCCGGCCTGCCGGGGCGCGTCGTCACCGTTGTCCTCGTAGATGTTGGACCACTTTATGGCCATATCGAGCGCAGGAAGCGGCGGAGGCTTTTTCTCAGGTGGGCTGTAGGTCTCTGGTGGGGGCACGGCATTGGTCTTCCACACCTTGAACTCCTTGGGAGGCTGCAGGAAAGAGCAACGCACCCATCACACCGGGCCGCGGCGCTCGGGGCGGCTGCAATGCGGCGCGGCCCGACCCCGGCCAGCCCTCCCGTGTTTACCCCGGCCCTCGCACCTCCTCGGGCGCCCGCACGACGCGGCTCTCCCAGTCGATCTGCTTGTTCAACGGGTTGTAGAGGAAGGCGGGCGGCTGTGACACCCTACGGAAAAGCTCGTCCGGCGGCGGTAGCCGTGGCCGTCGCCCCGGACTGTCTCCTGCTGCCGCGCCGGCCCCCGCCTGGCGTTCGTCGGGCTGGGGCTCGTCGGCCTCCGAGTCGGAGCTAGAGCTGCCATAGGCCGCGAAATAGCCTAGCGGATCCTCACCCTCCGCCGCCATGGCGGGGCCTGCCGCCGCGACACCGCCCGCACGGAAACCGGGCCCGCGCCGAGGGTTCCGGCCTGCCGCCGCCGCACCAGGAGCCCCAGCCCCCTGTGCCCCACCGTGGCGGTGACTCTGCTGCCGTCCGCCCGGGGCCAACCTCCGCGCTGGCCCTCAGGGGGCGAAACCCACGGCTGTTTTCGGGTGGGTGGGGTCCCAGTTTGTACGTGGCGAACAGGGTGCAGCAGCAGAAGGTGAAAGCCGACCTTTCTGTGTCACTGGAGCATGCAGGGCTCACCCCCATACTCGGGGAATTTTTCCCTCTGAGTGACCATAGAAACGAAACTGAGATCACCTCCATTTCCGCTTTTCTACACCTGCAGGCCTAATTAGAGAGAAAACACACTTTTCTTAATGTTCGAGTATTTGCTAGCCCAGGGCACATAAAGCTTTAAACATTGCCTAGCTAGAAATAGCTTAAGCAGTCACACACGCTATCCTTACCAAAACAGGTTTTTCAAATCTGTTGGAAAAAGTTTGTAACAGACTTCTTCTGTCAATAAAGCCCATATGTCTGGTTTTGCATCAGCGCTGTGAAGGTACTTCTTCTACCATGTAAGCAGGATAAGGATGGGGCTTTGGGTATAATATGATCAATTCCTTTATTGCAAAGATACTAAACTGGGTCCATTACTTTGAAAGAAACCCTACACAAAAAGTATGATGAAAACTGCTGAAAGCAGCTTCTATAGTCCCTGAAACATTTATGAACTTGAGTCATGCTTCTCAGCACTCAAAAGGTTTTGTTTCTCTTCCACTATTAAAAAAAGTAAAAAAAATCTTAATTTAAGAGTGAAGTCAATATATGCGTTGCTGGAAGCAACACTTCTCACATCTTTAAGGAGCTGAGTGATCACGTCAATTAAGAAAAGGTAAGAATCAGGTTAGCTATACCAGTCATGAACCACAGACAGTGTAGTTAGGCAGCTGAGGTCTTAATTTCACAGGTGTGCTTTTCCCTATACACTGTTCTGGAATGTAGTCCTACTGCAGAGGTGTTTCACATCAGATCAGTCTTTCCACCACCAACAATCTCTAAAGCAGCAAAGAGAACAAGCCTCCTGCACACATAAAACCAAAACCACGCATCCAGAATGGCACGAACTGCCCCCACAACCTTTATGTGCTAATAATGAGAAAGGCAGACAGACAAACAGGCAATTATACAAAAGAATTTATTCTAAAACTTGTGATAAAAATATTTCAAATTAAAAAAAAAATGCATGCTCTAAACATTTGATAAGATAATACATTCACATAAAGCCTCGGGTGCAGGAGCGATCCCGGCACAGGCAGGCTTCCCACAGGCTGTGCAGGCAGCACACCACGTGCATTCAGACTTAAATCTGCAAGGCAGTCTTCACCCTGAGCTGACACCGTCAGTTAAGGATGAGCTTGCTAACTCTCTTCCATTTACAAGAATCCAAGAAGGGACCCAAACCTAACCACATCTCTGTAAGTGGTTACAGCAGACATTTAGACAAATTGATTTTTATTCATCCTGAGTATGTGCCACTACAGTTCAAGCTAATGGAAGAGAGGGATTTAAGCACACTCTTAATTTCATGTGAGAGAGCAAAAATTTGCTTGCATATTTAGGCACTTAACTTCCAGAGTGCCTTTTGAACCAGGCATTTTGTTGAACAGCACTTTCATTGTTCTGACAGTCTATGACCTTACAAGAAAAACGAGGATTTTTATAAACACTGAACAGAAGCCCACATCTTTATCAAATGCAAGCTATTCATATTTTAAGTATGGAGTGTAGTTGAACATTGCAGTTCATTTTAACCTACTTCCAAACCCACAGTAAACATGACAAAAAAAAAAAAAAAAAAAAGATTATATTTGGGGTCCTGCAGAGGGCCTGTCTCCACAACAGGAGAACACAGTTTAGGAGTAGCACCTGGGTTTGAATCTGAGTAGAATTACACAGCTATAGCACTGTATGAGAGCCAGAATAATTTAAAATATGACCTTACTCCTGATATACTGAAAACATCCCACCACTTTAAAGTGTAGTACTGCAGAACACAATGTACACTTTTCCAAAGAAGAGTTTGTCTTTGTCTAGCAATTTTACAGTGATTACAGGCCAACTTAATAAAAAGGAGAATACAACTCAAGAGTAGAGTATGAGAGGAATACAGCCTGTTACTTGTGTCAAGAAATGAGAACTTTCCCATGTTGAAATAGTTTAAAATGCATTTGACTCAACACAATTTGAAATGTAAACCTATCTATCTGCTTTGAAGAGTAGGAATCTGAAGTGCAACATTTCCAAAAGCCCTTCAGGTATGGATACTTGCTACAGGACTCCTCCTCTACTTACCCACTGGAAGTTTTGCTCCTTAACGGCATTATACAATAACATTTTCTTGCAGCCCACATGATGCTGTTACAGCAGTTTACATTCCTCTTCCAGTACTTATGAGAATTGATATTTAAAGTGCATCTCAAATCAGGAAATCTCTAATATACAGTAATAATATACTAAGACTTGTGGAAGTACATTTGCTAACTCAAATCACTGGGATACTGAATGCTTTTTGATTTACTAGTAGGACAAAGTTCAGACAATTAAGACACTTATTGCAGATAAGCATAGTTACAGATTTGGCCAGATTCAGGGTATGGGTTTCTTTTTGCAAATGGAGCTGCAAACACATACATGACTTTATCATACAGAGAAACATTTGATTTAGTAATTGAGATTATGCTTTTTGGTACCTAAGTGTAAGCTTTTAGTTCAGAAAGATATTTTTCAATACTTTTCCTAACCGTCTTTCCCAACTCACTCATCACAGAACCATTAAGAAAAGCAGACTAGTTAGTTTCTGTAGGAAGAAAAAACCCCATTTGTTCTATAACTGCAGCTTAAATATCTACAGGTAAATGTGAAATCTTAAATACACCAACTTAAAAAACAAAACTTTGTTGGTATAGTACCATGTTCTTATGAAGAAAGCTCTCCAAAGAACATAAAAATGAAGCAGCTCCAGAGTCACCCAATCACAAAAATACATTACTCCTCAAGAACAGTAAATAGCATAGATTTTTTCCCTCCAATTTTGCTAGTTAACAGTTTGAAAATGTTTTCTTAACCTTTATAAGACATCACACAGTTTTGGTACCATTTGGATGAACAGAAAAAAGTAATGACGTTCACTGAGGTTGAAGAGAACGTGATCTTAAAGGCAAAAAGCAGTTGTCACTTGAGCTTGTAGATGGTTCTTGCTGCTCTGACTGGAGCTCTGGGGGCAGAGGGGGTCCACCGGGGTCTCCAGGCCCTGGAAGAGTGGCTGAGAAAATAGCACTCTCTGCATTTCCCATCTCTGCAATTGGCAAATTCATTGAATGAAGAGAAACAGCAGACACAAATGCAGCGGTGCTATAATCTTCTTCTGGATGATGTATCTGGGTAGATTCTTTGTCTTTTGTTTTATCAAAAAAATTAGATTCATCAGAATATGATCTAGAAAGATTATTTGTTCCTCCATACAGTGAGGTCATACAGGTGCTGCAGCTTAGACCTAGGACAAAAACAGAGACTGGATTTAATCACAATATGGTGCACTCCTAAAATTGTGATCTGCTTTAGTATTATTAAGATTGTCAAAGATCAATTGTCTGTATTTTTAACAGACTAACCTGTTTGTCTCCCCTGTGACATTCCAATACTCATGACAAATTAAAAAATACATGCAGGTTATCTAGGCTGATGTGAATGATTTCTCTGCATCTCTGTATCAGCTACTATTTGACAAAGATGCACTGTAATTTAAGCTCCTGTTTAGGAAGTCACTTTAGCCCTCCAACCCATCTTTTGACAGATTTTTCTATGTTCTTCAAACTTCTAAAAGTTTCAGCTACATGATTCTACTCCAAAGTGGGCTGCATTTGAAGGCTGTTTTACCTGAAGCCAGAGAAAACTTCAAGCCTTTCAGCTCTAGTGTTAAAATGTACTTCCTCCTTCTTTAGTTCTCTTCCTATGGTTGTGGAAGGGGTAGTAAGGTTTTTGGTTTACAAGGCTTATACTTTTTTTGTCTGTCTCAAAATACAACTAGATAGTCAATTCATGTGTGTCAAGACCTTTGCCCGTATGAAACAACACATGCATACATTTACAGTGTAAATTTTACAGTGTAAAGTTTTGGCATTTAAGGGGAAGTCCTTTCAGGCTGCCTTTGCTGACTTATCTTCTGCTCAGGTACAAAGTTCAATAAAACCAGAGCATCCTGTCACTGCAATAAATAAAAAGAAAAATGCAAGATGGTTTTTGAGTTCCGAATTAGAACCTCATAGAAAGCAACACTGAAATGTGAAGACTTATCCATCATAACAACATTGTTTGCATTGCATTGAAGAATTGTTTGCAATTTATTTCTGATGTGTTCAGATACTAAAAAGGTAAAACCAGGATACATGAACAAGGATCTTAAACTCAGACTGGTGATATTTGCAAGAACAATGTTCCAAACACTAGAGAAAGAAAAATAAAAATCTGTTCTAAGAAACCTGATTTAAAGAATGATTGGAATTTAATTTTGCAGACCCTCAAAATAAAGCTTATGTCTTACAAAATATTATTATAAATTCCTCACCTTTGAGAGCTTCAAGTTTTTCATTTTTGACTTTCAACACTACGTCAGTTATCTTTTGCAACAGGAAGTTTTGAGTTCTTTCCCGTCTGATAGATTCAACCAAAGCATCAAGTCCCTTTGGGTTTTCTGCTAAATAGTCCAATAACTTCCCAGTTTTTTTCCTACTGGAAGATCGAGATGAAATTTCTTCTGTGTCCTCTCTAGTCAGTATTTTCTTTGAACGTAGGTAATCGAAGTGTCGCTCGGCAATGATTTTATCGCACAGGTAAGGACGCATTCTTTCTAAAGCCTGAAAACCAAACCAAACTAGTATTAGCCAACCTTGCCATTTATTTAGAAGCTTGTATTTGATACAGGTCTATGAACCACTTGTTAAAAGCTGCAACACTGTTACCTAGCAAAGATTTTTCTCTGTGTGAAAAATTGGGGTTTTTTTAAAACACTCCCATTTTCTAATTTACTTACCCCTTCCTTAAGTTTTCTTTGAGTCAACCCAGAAGTTTTAATGCATGTTAAGTAATAAGGTGAATACTTATGAAAATGTTAATTACATCAAGTCTGTGGTTCTCACATTTCAGAACAGTCACCAAGTAAAAATGAAATTACAGCAACAAAACATAACAGCACCTACTCACTTTGTCAACAGACACTCATTCACACAGATGACCTGACTGCCACATTTCCATACTATTTATATCCATGAGGATATAATGCACCAAAGTATTGCAATTACTGATTTTTTCTGTACGTTAAGTAAAAGCAGTCTCAGAGCAACAGCATGAATATACTCACTGTTTAAATAAAGTTTGTTACATAAAGATCACCATTTACAAGTTCAACAGATTACTGGCATCCAAAATACATGCACTTTCATCCACAGGCCTACCTACTCTCAACAACCTTACAGGATGCTTTTTGTCTTCATCAAACTGCCTGCTTTTGGTTTAACATCCAAAGCAACTTTCACAGCTCTAGCATGCTGCATAGATCACCAAGAGTTAGTGCAACTCTTAGGACTGGTAAAAGCAAAATAACACTACCCTCTGCAGAACAGCTTCAGCTTACAAGTGTAAACTTGGTTGCTCAGGTCTTCCCTGTAACCAGCAAGGAAAGGTGAAACAATCTGCCCATAGGAGGGGAGTCCACCCATTGTCTAATGACCCTAATGTGCAGTCAAGTAATATCAGGTATGATGAAACAGAGATGTCTGTCTTGAGCACTTCAGCACCAGTACCAGTTCACATCTTCATACAACACTTAGAATCAGGTCACATTTACTCAGAGATCTTCCTGAAGAAACATGCTATATTTTGTAACCATATTAAATGCCAACCTGACTACCAATTTATTTTGGAGGTAATTTTATAGGAGCAATGTCAGAGCTGAAGACTGCCATGCCACCACTTCGATTTCCTCCTTGGAAGACACCAAGTATCCTCTCCTGTACAGATATACCAATTTATTTTTAGTTACAAAACCAGAAATCAGTCTTTTCCACTTTGTTCACAGGTGCTGCCACATAATATACAGAGAACTTCTGGTAAGGCAGCACTTCTGTTTGAAGCAATCTTACCAAAGTTACTTAAACAGCCTTGAAACAGCTAAGGGAGTTTACACTGAACTAGCACTTTGTATCATGAAGATATACCATTTAAAACCTGAGACAAGAAGCTCTGAAGTCAGATTTACTGGACTGCATTTTGATTATAAAACTAATGTTATTTCTTTCTAAGCATTAGGTCTCCATCAAGTCCTCCAATGACTATGAGAAACTCTGTAAGACTAAGGGCTGAAGCACCATAGATGTACTTCTGTGAAATGCAGTCTCAAATTCAGTCACTAACACAAATTAACATATATCATGTTACATATATATTCTGGCTTAAGTAGTTGGTTGTGAGTTTTTCTGGTAACTACTGAATGCTGACTATTGCAGTATTACACTGTGGTTCCACAGAAACAAGTAATAACTTGAAAAACATGCCTGACAAAATTATGACAAAGCATTTAAAGAAAATTACGTGCGCATAAAGCTAGTAAGAAACCAAAAAATGAACTCCAAACATTTCTTTATTGTACTTTAAAGGAGCACAAAACCCCAAATAAGTCAAACATAAGACACTATAAATTACAAACAGAAGCATAGATGGCCAATAAATAACTGATAAGCATTTATTTACTTATTTAAATTAGTCAATCAGTTAAGGTTGGTTAGCACATTTGCTTGCTTTCCGGTCTATCAAAGAGGTAAATAAATCCAGACTGGAACAGGATGAAGATGTCCTTCAGATTCCAGCCAGCAGTGAACAAAAAAGGGGAAAAAATAAATCAGGAAAACACAGAACAAAAAGCCTCAAAAAGAGATATCAATATTTAATCCAAATATTCATGCTCTAGAAGACAATCTTATTAACACCAAGAGAAACTTATACATTTGCAGCTAACCTTTAAATACTGTATTAATTACTTATCACTTCTACTCTGTCCCCTATGCTTGATTTGGACACCATGAAAATCCTCACTACAAGAACACGGAGTTGCTGGATCATGTCCAAAGAAGGGCAACGAAGCTGGATGAAGGGTCTAAAGCACAAGCCTTATGAGGAGCGGCTGAGGAAACTGAGGATGTTTAGTTTGTAGAAGAGGAGGCTCACGGGAGACCTTATCGCTCTCTGTAACTACCCGAAAGGAACTTGTAGCGAGGTACAGGTGACTAGCGATAGCGCAAGAGGAGATGGCCACAAGTTGCACCGCGGAAATTCAGGTTGGATATTGGGAAAAATCTTTTCACTGAAAAACTGTTTTGGCATTGTAACAGGCTGCCAAGGGAAGTGATGGAGTCACTACCCCTGGAGATCTTCAAAAAACGAGTAGTTATGGCACTTCATGACAGTTTAGTAGTCATGGTGGTATTGGGTCGACAGGTTGACTTGACGATCTTAAGAGGTCTTTTCCAACCTAAGTGATTCTGTGAAACCCAAACCCTGGCCTTACAGCACCACACATGAGCAGACCCTTAGAGGAAGAAATAAAGACAATGGAACTTTCGGGTGAACACCTGGCCCAAGTCTTAACGTTTTGCAAGTTTGTCAGCCTCATACCGGGAAGGCCCCCGGAGGCGCAGGCTGCTGCTCCGGGCCAGCTCCGGGCAAGACGACTCAGCGCCCCGGCCGAGCTCGCCGCCTCCACCCCCGCCCTGCTGGTACACGTGACTGACCCGCCCTCCGGGAAGACGGCGGGGAATTCCGGACGGCGCTGCAGGGGCCCGGCCCGGCCCGGCCCACTGGCCCCAGCGCATCCGCGCCGGCCTCCCCCGCCTCGGACGCCTTCCCTGACCGAGCTTCCACTTCCTCCGCCCAGTCCCTAGCCCCACCCTGCCGCCCTGCGCCTCGCCCGTACACTCCAGCCTCTCAGCCCAGCCCACCACTTACATCCTTCTTCACCTCAGCCATCTCGTCCTCCGTTAGTAGCCGCCCAGCAGCGCCCAGGCCCGAACCTGAGCCCGGCCCCGGGACCTCCATTACAGAAACTCCTCCGGGAACGCCACCGCTACCCCTGCGGAAAACCGCTCAGGACAGCGCTTCCTGCCCAGGCCCCGCCCGCGCGAGGCAGGCCCCGCCCCGTGCCCGCCCACCCACCTATGGGCCCTCAGAGAGGGCAATCGGCCATCGCAGTGGCCCCGCCCAGTGGCGAGTGCGCGGAGGGGCGTAACCCCCGCCCCCGCCGAGTGGCTGGCTGTGCAGCCCATCACGTGTCGCCGAGCCGAGCGGGTCTTGTCTTCCCGCCTCCACCTGAGGCGGCTGATTTCATTTGAACCGCGGAGCGGAGCCGTCGTGGGCAAGGGATTCCTTCCTACGTGTCGGGCGTACTGCACTCGGCGCCGCAGGGAGTGATGAGCCTCCTTGCTTAGCGGCGGGGATCCTGCCTGCCCCGCGGAGGCGCCGGGAGTGGCTCCCTTGTCGGGGTAAACCCTGCCCTTCTCCGGAACTGGCACCAGGCTGAGGCCGTCGCCTGTGTTCGCGGCTTGCAATTGCCTCCCTAGGGACGTTTTAACAGCCCCTCCGTTAAAACGGGTGTTGGAAATGCTGAGTGGATGCGGGTGACCTGGGTCTGCATATCTCAAAAAGGTTGGAGAGACCTTTAAGATCATCGAGGCCAACTGTTAGACCAGCACCGTCAGATTATCGCTAAACTATGCCCCGAAGCCCGCCATCTACACAGCTTTTCAATTCCTCCAGGGATGGTGACTCCACCACTTCCCCGGGCAGCCTGGTACTGGCATTCAGCAATGCTGTATGGGAAGGCTGCAGCTTGTCTGGGTCCTGTCATGCTCAATACAGTGTTTTTAAGTTAAATGACTGATGATAGGAGGACATGGAAGTTCACAACTGATTTTGGGGACTGAGAGTTTTCCAAACCCCACTGCTGTAACGGACTGTCTTCCAAGGCAGTTGCGAGCCTGAGAACAGTCCAGGCTGCATGCAGTTGGTTGCTCCTGTTTTAGCCCTATGCAGGGGTGCAGTCAGCAGCTTCCATTTGATCCCTTTGCAAGGTGGACAGCCCCGTGCCCAGGCCCAGCGATGGAGGGTACCACTGACCCACCAGGAGCCTGCCACCGTTTCTTGTCCCACCTCTGCCCCCAGTCCACTGGCCTGGCCCCACATAGAAGCACACTCTTAAAGATAAAAGGACAGAATAAAAAACCTAAACTGACTGGTATGTTTTTCAGCTGTCAAAAGTAGAACGGGCTATTTCTGCTGTGCTGAAACTTAAATTCCTGCAGTTGAACATGAAAGCAGACAGAAGACTCAGTACTGGATTTTGCTGTTAGTAAGGCAAAAGTACCACTTTTACAATATTTTGTGAGGTCCTTTTGCTTTATATGCCACGTTAATACAATTGTACTTCAAATATTAACTACAATGGTATCTGTTTTACAGTGCTAGCTTTTTGATAAACACATTGGATACCAAAGATCCTGCCCAGCACACTTAACAAATAAAGAACTGGTCACGTCTTACCTGGTGACAGGGCTGATTTCTGTAGAGCTGGGTATTAAATTCAGAGCCAGCCACCAGACTGGATGCCAGAGAATGCCCAGCCACCTCTGCACCCTGCCACTGCCGTGAAGGACACTTCCGCCCAGTGAAAACTCCTTCAGACTTGCCCTCACCATCCAGTCCTGCAGCCGATTGCTGGTAATTTGGCAGCACACCTCACAGCCAAAATCCTTTTGTGGCGTTTGTTTGCTGTAGTGCATTTGAATTCTCAGTGCTGTCTGTGTACCTCTAGACTAAACATCTAAAATACAAAGTAAATGAGTATTTCTCCTTTGTTTTCCTGCAAAGAGGGCTGCAGGGCAGGCTATTTTTTTCAAGTCCAAGTGCCTACACTGATGTTCCCTAATCTGTGATAGGCACCGCAGTACATTAAGAGGTTTCAGATTTGCTCATCCTTCCAGAGAGCTGATTGCAGGATGTGAGACAGAGCCAGGCATCTTCCCAGCCCCTGACTCGAATCCTTGTTCATTAAACCTTGTTCATTAAAACCAAGCCCTCCAGCTCCTCCTCTTCAAGGTGAATTACATTGTAGATTTTGTTGGCCCTGTACAATATTGCTGATAAAAACAGCTATTGTGCATTCTGGAACATTCTGGCACTGGAACAGGTTGCCCAGAGAGGTTTTGGAGGCCCCATCCCTGGCAGTGTTTAAGGCCAGGCTGGATGTGGCCCTGGATGACCTGGTCTAGTGCATGTGGCGTCCCTGTCCATGGCAGGGGTGTTGGAACTAGATGATCTTTAAGGTCCCTTCCAACCTGAGCCATTCTATGATTCTGGATTAGAGTATTTGTTAATAATCTTGCTCAGTGAGAGGTGCAGTTCAAAGCCACACGGTGTCTGGAGGGTTAGGCTTCTGGCTTCCCAAGCCATGTAGGACACAAACTGAAATGAATTAACTTCAGCAATCAGGAAAAACACATGTGGTTAGAGAACACAAGACTAGAATATATTTTAGCAGATTTAGTGCCAATAAACCCTAACAGGATTAATGGTCCAGGCAGCTGGAAGACTACTCCCAGCATGAAACTTATTTCAGGTTAACATCAATATTAAGAAGTGAGCCTCAGTGAAGAGAGAGCTCATTACTTCAAAGGCAGCTGGAAAGATTTTGGATAGTGCACTGCTGTTTTGAGTATGTACATATGTAATGCCCATCTAGAAAAAGTTTTACAGAAAGTTTCCAAATAAGTTTTGGAAACTGCTTACAACCCAGAGCTGTTAAAATCTTTCACAATATTGTTCCTAGAAAATGTTCTAATGGTGTCAGTTTGTCAGAAATCAGCTGGCTTTTCAGAGTTGTGATTGGCTGCAGATTCTCTTCCTCCTCTGCCCTAGTTGATCAACACCTCTCCATACAACCTGTCCTTACTGCAGAGCAGGGGCCTCTACCTGGCAGCTTCCTGTGCTCCCATCCCATTCTGCCTCCTGATTTTTACTCAAGGGTCTGAGTCCTACCCTCAGGACACCTCCTGTTTTGAGCTGGAAGGACCCTTTCCCAACCCCTGTGAGAATGGCAGGGCTCCACACCATAGGGAGGAGGAGGAAAGCTGCCAGGCAGAGAGAAGGGATAGAGTTTGGTTTGGTTCAGTTGCAGATCCAGATCAAGGGCCACGCCCAAACTGAATGGATAACTGCAGCTACCAATAGGAAGTTTTCAACTACAAACCCACAACAGTCAACTTACACCTCATGAATTTTTGGGGGCGAGATTGTTGGGAGCATCAGGAGGCTGTAACTGATGTTTTTTTCGGCAGGGTGTACTTGAAGTGGAGAGTGAATTTGTACCCAATTGCAGAAGTCTCTACTTGTACGAGTAACACTCTACAGCTAAACTTTGGAAAGGGCACTCCTTTTAAAATGACTACTATGTTTTTGCTTTTGAAGGTTTTGATATCCTATGAGAAATGTAACAATGTTCTCAATGTGGCAAGTGTGAGTGGCTTGTATAGCTTTTGTTACTTTTAATTATTGCCATTTAGAAACAAATTCAAGTAAATTAGTACCAACTCTCTCCTGTACATATGGGTACACAAAGATGCAGGTAAATGCAGTAGCTTACTATATTAATAGCACCAAACTAAATGTATCCACATTAGACATAGTACCGATTTAAACATATCAGTATAAAATAATCATACTTTTAACCAATGTAATTAAATTAGTACAAAGGTTGTATTTAGATCAGCCCTAATGAAATCCTTCCTTGTGCCTGCTCCTCCAGCAAGAAGACTATTAGATTATGGTTTGTTTAACGTTGTATTACTAGCAAAGCTGTACTTTTCAGAAGTGATGCAATTCTCCTGCTACAGCACTGTTAATTTATATTAGGTTTCCTAAAAAGTTGAAGCAAGACTACTGAGACCTTGAAAATTGAATCTTGGATTGCCACAAGGTGGCACTGAAGGCACACGAGCACTTCCATGTCCACGAACACTGGATTAACTGCTCTGTCTCTCGAGATGTAATCCTAACATCATAACCTAATGACATCAGAATACAAGGGTACAAGCAGAGATTAGTCCCACATGCACTATTTTTAGCACACAACAAGTAGCATTTAGGTATAAAACATTCAACCATCTGTCACGTTACCACAAAGCAATGTCTGAAATGTCACCTCTTGACATCCTGGGGGGAAAAAAGAAACAAGGTATATGTGAATAATTTAGCCAGAAGAGTCCTTCCACCAAAACGATGTAGTTTCACCTTTTGTAATTTACAATAAATACAGGAGCTACAGAGAAAATGCTATACTACAGTAACATTTGTTTAATTGTCTTGGACAAAAACAAAAGTTAGTCAGAACAATTGCATCTAGAACACAGGCAGCATCTCCCCTCTATACACGATTCTTAAATGTGGAGTCTAAAAACCATGATGTTTTTAAAGAGTCAAGATTTCTTCTAACAGGCTTAAAGGTTTTAACACTTATGTCTATAACTGATTTTACTTCCAGACAATTAAAATGCTTCAAAATAAAAAGTTGGCATGAAACAGTATTAAATGCATATGCTTTCAGTTTCAAAACAAGAGGCAAGAACTACACAGTGCACAGTACAACTGAAACTTTATTCCTTCGTGATGGGGATATAGACTATTGAAACTGCAAAAGTCACCAAAAAAAATGTGCAAACTTCTAATAGAAGAGATTATGGAATGTATTGGCGTTTTTGGCACAAAAAATGAGGACCTATATACTGCAACAAGATTTTAAGCTTAATGAAACGTAATACTTGTGTTCAGTAGTCATATTTGTGCACTGCAGAACAATACAATGTAAAACAGCAACTAACAGTTCACATGCAACTCTATACAAGTTACATCATATGTCCAGTTAAAACTTTTCTGAAAATACATGATGTCCAATGACACTTTGTTCACAATCACTTCAATACAATTCTTTAAGCAGTCTTATCTTTTCAGCTTCCTTACTGATGAAAGCAAAAAGAGAATTTAAATAGTAAGTTATTTTCCCCAAATGGTTCCATGTGAACATTGGTGTTTTCTAGCAAAGCAATTTAGCTCTGACTTCATTGATAAGATGGATACGAAGCTGAATGAAATCAAAAGCTTTTTTTCCCCACAGTTAATACCAAATTAGCTGTGAACAAAGTGTTCTATGCACTGACTTTTTGTTTTTATAACTGGACATATTGTTTGTTGCCTATGAGCTCTGTACCTACCATATGGAAATAGCAGAAAAAAAAAAATCAGAGCAGAGCTTCATACAGTGGCATCTAGTTAAGACCAAAAAGGATTCTACTAGCATGGAAAAGACAAAAATGCAGAAATGGAAGAATTCAAGTTTATCTTGTACAGTATGCATTCACATTTTCATTGCAGAGAGAGACACTGTATTCACAGTCTGGTGAAGAAAGAAACCCACATATCATAGTTCTCCCTAAACTCTTAGCAAAGGTAACATCCTGAAAGATCTATAATGCTCATGCTAGTTCCTTCATTTGAACTGAACTGATTGCTCAAAAGAAAGAAAAAACCCAACCCTCTGATGAGTAATTCAAGACCTACTGCTGAGCTATTAACCCACATGAAGTTCTGTACTGACCTGCTATGTCACAGAGCTTGTCAGCTGTTATCAAGTGTTTTTTGTGGGCAGCCATTAGTGTTCAGTGTCTCATCTCCTTTTTTGGTTTGGGATTTGATTTTATTATTTATATTAGTCAAAGGTGATGATTTATATCAGGCATCTGAGAAATGTTCTGGTGGCAAGATGTACAGGATGCCCATTAAATGCATATGTATCCCAGCAGAAATATCCTCACAACTGAATTCTTCATTTGGGCAACAGAAAAAAATAGCAAACAGCAAAACCAAAAAGCATTTGGCATAATTTTAGGTCTTAGTACCATACTGCAAATGCACAAACTGAAGTGCTCTTAATGCTTCTCCTTTGTAATGCCAGAGTAAAGAAAAATGCTAAAAGCAGAGAGGTAAGGGCAATGCCACTAACCAGCTTTTAACTTTTGACATCAGGTTAAGATGTAATTTAAAGCATCTATGTTAGTAGGCTATGATACCTACTGAGAATAACAGAGGGAAAGCAGGTGTGATTTAGAGCACCTAAATTCTGTGCCTGAAGTTAGACAGTTTGAAACTTGAAATTCAAAACTTGGAATTCAAGTCCCCCAGCCACTCCCTTGCTCTTTCTGTACCCAAATACAGCCTTGAAGCCAAGGCAATCTAAATAGCAACAGGTGAAAGACCAAACACTGTCAACACAGATGCTTCTCAGTTCTGAGATCCTGACTCCCTCTCTCCCACCCTTGGGGAGCAAGGGGAATTAATTGTCACCTTTTCTAAAAAACAACATCCACCACAAATGTTTCTTTTTTCTGGAGTAATCCTAAAGAAGAGGAGTCACCCTCTGGGACCTATAGCTCCTGTTGACAGTCATCCTTCAAGATCAATTAAGTCACTCAGAATCAAAGTTGACTCCCCAGTTTCTCCTCTGTCCAGGCACCTACTCAAGAAGGAAGTAAGTTTAGGATAGTCCACCAGGGGTTGGGATACTTTTGAGTGAATAGTGAAGAGAGAGGAGTACAGAAAGATTCAAGTAGAAGAACTGAGGCCACAAAAGGCAAAAATCACTTGAGGTTAAGAGAGGAGTGCTCATCATGCTATAAACCAGAAACGAGCACTTGAGGAGAAGAGAGGGCGGGTGGAAGGATAAAAACCCAAAACAAAAAGTTTGAGAGAGAAGCTGACTAGAAATTCCACAGCCTAACACTGTCCCAGTGTAGCTCTGGCTCCCTAGAAAGAGAAGGAAAGAGGGACTGAAGGACATGATGAGGGCCCAGCCCTAGGAGGTGCATGGACAGGTCAAGGGGATTCTGTTCCAGCTTGGTACAACAGCTCCATAGGTTTTTAACAGAGTACAGCTTGCCTCTAGAAGGTCACCATTAAATACCACAGGGGCACTTTTTGGCACAGTAGTTTTGTTTAAGGGAAGGTAGAAAAAGACATTTCCTACAGCAATGTCTACATCCTTAGAGCCTGCTCACCTGGGTCAAGCTTAAATGATGGTGCATGGGAATAGAGGAGACAAGAGAGGAAACATTAGAAGACTCCTTTAGGATAGCACACAGATATAAAAAGAGCTGTTTGTCCTGGCTAAAGACTTCCTATGTTGTATTCGCTTGTAATTTCTCTCCATTGTGATACATACCACCTTTTGTGATCACAACATGCAGTGTGCCCACAAAGCATATGTAGTCTGGTAGCTGCCAGGAGGTTTCCTCTTCATTAGTCACTGAGATGAAGTAAGAGATATGCTGAGGAGTACCTACAGATATGACTTCTTGTGCTTCCTCCCTTATGACTGTACAAAAAAAGCACACAGGTTTCCAAAGGATATTCAAGTGTGTGCTCAGTTAATACTGTTTGCTTTCCTGCAGATCATTCTGCCCAAGTCTTCCCTGCTCACTTCCTACTGCACCTTAGCAACACACCATAAGTGGTCCAGGAAAGGTGGAGATTTCTAGGAAGTTAATAACATGTTCAGTCAGTCTCCAGAGTTCCCACCACTGCCTCTGTTTGGGAATGTCTTCATCCTTAGCTTACAAATGACAAATATGTGAATACAATGGGGTATGCTTCACTTTACTGTGGTGAAAAAAAGTACTATGACTCAGTGAGCAAACACTGTGGAATTTGCTACAAAAATTATTTGTTTTAACTGAATACCACAGTAAATATTCATGCAATTAAAAAAAGAGATGCTTATTGTTCCAAGGAAAACTGCCCCAAGGACAGATGAAGTACAAATGCCAATCTTTCAGGAAAAAAATAGCTTCCCTTATTTGTGAGCATAATAATCCAGGAATAGCTATCCCTCAACTCCTCCTGTTACTTTTTTTCTTTTAAATTGTGCTAGTAAGAGGCCTCCAAATGAGGATAAAACCAAAAGGAGAGAACAAAAAAAATCAAAACAAAAAAATTCAGCCCCTGCCATATTTTAGATTACTTTTGTAGGGTTAACTTTCCCAAAAGCATCTCAGTCTTTTATTTTTGTGGTCTAGGTGCTCCCTGGGATGTGGCCTTTTTAAAAACTCCTCTTCCATTCTCACCAAACTGAAGTTATGGCATTAGCAGCAAACTGGGACTTGAACTTGGAGGACATACTTTGTGTGGCTGCACTGCTCTCTCTTTGTCATTCAAGTCTCCCAGGCAGACATTTCCCTTGAGTGCTCCCCTTGGAGGAAGCTTCTGGCGAAGTTGTTACTTAGTGGCTGAAACTGACTGCAGCCACAACTCTGTCCAGCAGCAGCAACATGATCAGGCCAAGAAAGTGAGCACAGTCCATTGCTCACTGTTCCAGCTAGTGTATGGAAAACTTCCCTACCACATAAGACACCAGGTCCATGAGCCTACTGAGTTTTCTGCAGTCCCCCGATACCCTGCATCACTGAAAGTAAAGAGGACCAAGGAAGGAAAAAAAGATGCAGAGCAAGGAAGCCAGAGAAAAGAGACAGGGATCAGTGTAAACACCAAAGAAGTGCTTGAAATGTTAAGAATTAGTTGGTTTTCATAAAATTTTCACACAGATATGTTAAATCACTAAAGCTAGGGGGTTAGCCATTATAATTGTCTTCTGCTAGCCCCTGGGACTAACATACTCCAGAGTTGTGCCCCCCAATAAACCATACATCCACCTTAAATACCATCTGCAAGGACATAAAAACACACAAAGCAAAAACTTTGTAAACAAAGGTTAGTAGCACAGTGGTACAGTAGATTGTCAAAAACAATAAAAGTGTGGATACAGATTCATCTGCCTTGTGTGTAACATTATTGCCAGTTACAAGGGAAGGGCTCTGTAAACTCATAATTCTGAACTTTTGTTAATAAGCACAGAGCAACAGGTGAGTGCTCCATCTACTTTCTCCAGTTCTGTGTTGGCTATTGGAATAAGCATGTGGTCCTTCAGTTTTTCAAACACCTGTTTTGGAAAGAAAACAGAACAGAAATCATTACACTTTACACCTCTTTCCACTTTTCTCTAAGTATTTGAAGAATCAATTTATCAGGACGTACTAAGCCATCTCATAATTTGTAATTAACACTAATATTAACAGTGCACGTGGCCTTCTGCCTGTGGGATTCATGCACATCAATACTGCAGTGGGGGGAACTGTTGCCATGCCCAGGTACACAAAAGAAGTGCAAGGGGAACAAGAGAAAGTAATTAAATCAGTAGTGGAGATGAGAACACAGACCAAGTCTCCCACCTTTCACCATAAGGTATTCCCTGGAGGTTTTTAAGAAGAGGATAATGTGGTTCCTCAGGGGATGATTTAGGGATAAGAGTAGTGTATGGCTATCAGTTGGACTAGATGATCTTGAGGGTCCTTTCCAACCGTAATGACTCTGTGATTCTGTGTGACAGGATACAACAGCCCTCTGGGGAAGAACCCGATTTCAATTTCCACTGACTTCCCAGCAAGGCCAGGATGCTGGGAGTCTCCCAGACACCTTCAGTGCAGCCCTCACCTTTGCACTCTCTGGGTACTCCTCAGGCGCTCGGTGCAGCAGGACGTGGCCTTTGCTGGGAATGTTTAAGTAGATGCAGTTTGCTGCAGCATCGTCAGGCACCGTTAGCTTATCGTAGCGGTGGTCGCTCATCTGTTGCATAGTCTGCCAGGAGACACAAAGCACAGCTATTTAGACCAAACGCATTAGCAGCCCCAAACAAATGGGAGAACAGAGCTTTCAAAAAATAGCTAATGGTGACGGCCAAGTCAGCCAAGGGCCATTTTGTTATGCAGCAAGTATGGAGATCTCTTTTCATCTGTGCCCTTCAGGGAAGAATCTACTAACCCTAACTGAAATGAGCAGTAGAAAACCTTTGTGAAATGGTTCCTGCAAGCAGCAGGATTAAGCAGGGCACTCAGCAAGCATCTTCCATGGTGCCTTTTCCTTAAGGAGCACACATTGAGTATTCAGAACTCCTGCTCACACTGATGAAAACTATAGGTACTCAGCACCTTCAAAAAAGCAGCCATCATTCAATATTTATAAAATGAGCTTGAATTAACACAAACAGGACAGGAACAGTTCACAGCCTGGATATCAGCCCAATCTTAATTCTCTTCAAGGACTTCCCTTCTGCTTTCCAAGCAGTTACTCTTTCACTAAGCACCTGTGCTGGGAAGCAAGAAGGCACGTCTGTGCTAATCCTCGTTCCCAAGGAGACAACACAATCTCCTCAGAACAGCAGAGCTGGTGGGTTTCAGAGGTTTGATTAATAAATATAGGGCTCATACACAAATTTGGATCCTGGTTGGAATTTCAGAGACAGAGAGACTCTCAACACACAAGAAGGCTGAGATCCCATGCTTTGGATCAGGCTCAACTCTTTAATAAAGATGGGAAAGCCTGGAGAAAAGATGCCTGACTTCCCATTGTAACATTCCAGCTTTGCATCAGCTTCACCCTGACAGAGAGAATAACACAAGTGAACAAAGCTCAAAGTCAAAACTTTGGTTCCACTGAAAGCTTAAACAAATGCAAGTGTTTCAGTTTCTCCCCGAGCTCCTCTGTGTTCCCACAGACATTGTAAAGATGCAAAAAGCCTTTTCAGCTTAAAAATACACTAATATTATCTTAAAAATAAACTGGTATTCTATTAACAGAATTTTTTAAACTAAATGCCCTTCTCAGGGAAAACTCACAGATTTACATCACATAGCATAGAGCAGACTCTAATTTTAGGCACACTTAAGTTTACTGTTGAATTACTTGCAAGGTAATTCATTTGTACTACTAGTCATTCATAAAAAAATGCTATATTGAATTGAATTATAATGAGCATCTACAACATACTAGGAAGCAACAAAGCAGCTCCCATTAGCACACACCTACAGTAAGTCCTTTATAGGTCTGGATTTTTTTTCCACATTGTAGCCTGAGTCATCCACATCCTGCAGAGAACATGAAACTCACAAAGAACGCATTGAGGAAGTGTTATCAGACTGTAATTCCTTGTTCCCTCTGAAGTTATGAAACTCTCCTGAATTCCCAAGGTCACATCTACCTCCATAAAAGGTTAATGTGTTTTTCTGAGGAAAAGTCCTTGCACCTTTACTTCACTGGATGTATTTTTATTACTGTGCTTACCGTGGTTGACCTTCCTATTTATAGTTGCTTCTGTTATGTCACCAAGATGTATTTTATATATTTTTTATTTTGTATTGATGTTGCAGACATCTAGCAGCAGGTGACATTCTTGCACCCAGTACAACTCTTCTCCCTGGTAACCAGAGCCAGCAGACTTGTCCTTTACTTGCAGCTTCTCATTGCTCCCCTACATAATTTTTAAGTCTCGATTAAGGAAATGTATTTACTAAATCTATACTAACATGCACATTTATCAGTAGAGGAAAAGCCACCAAGCCAGGATTTCACTTAGCTCCCAAACAGCTGTGCATTCTGCAGTTGAAAACTGAATCCTGATACTGCAGGAACAGTGTATTAATCAGAAATACATTGTAAATCACTGTAAAACATTTCTATATGAAATTGTGAATGAATTCTTAAGCAGAAGGGTAGGGACACATCTCCCATAGCATTCTCTTCTGCAAAATTTTGAAGTGAGAACAGAAGCAGTGAACAGAAATGAAGAAGTGGCAGGGTTCTAGCTGCACCTCAGGAATCAGCTTCAGGGAAAGAACCCAGGAGATCATGGTGAGGGCACATTAGGAGGATTGTTTTCAGGATTAAAAGCAACAAAGTGGTGGCTGAATTAATTTAGAAATAAGAAAAAATGAGTAGGAAAGTGAGGTGAAGCATCCTAGGAGTTTGAGTAAACAGCTGCAACAGTGGGAATGGGATCTCAGAACAATGCTGCAAGAAAGTCTGTTAGTGTCCTGGTTTGGGTTAAAATAGAGATGGTTCTGTTCAGTGATTTTATTTTTTAGTTAAAACTTCTCTGAGAAACTGCACTTTCTGAAACTAACAGCATGTTTTCATAGATGCTGCCAGCTTCTAGCAGTGGTAAGGCCTAATGTTTAGATTTACTACCAAGGATTGGCATGCAAAGCAACGTCACTGCTAAATCTTGTGTCTCATGTTGGGGAGTGCAGGGTAAAGGCTGCAGCTTCAGGGGGGAGCAGACAGGACAGGTGACCCCAAACTGACCAACTAAAGTATTCCATCCCATATACCTCATATTCGATGTATAAGCTGGGGGTCAGCTCCCCCTTGCTAGATTAATCTCACAAGGGAGAACATTCTTCTTTTTGGCCCCTTTTCTTCTGCACTTCAGTGATCCCTAAGTTCCTGCATCCAGTACAAGGATCCAGCCCCTAAGCCTGACTCATCTGCTGCTGAGGCCTACTGCTGCAGTATCAGTGGTGACATAGTTACCATCACGGTGGGGGTTTGGGTTTGGTATTGGGTTTTGTACATCTTTGTATATGTTTCATTTATCATTATTATTATTGTTAAAGTAGTTTTAGTTTTATTTTCCAATCCACAAGTCTCTCTGTCTGTCTCTTATCCCCTTTCCCTTCCTATGGTGTGGGGAGGAGGGAATAACAGGGAGCATCTGTCATTGGGTTGATGGTCAGCCCAGTCTCAACCCTCGACAGTTAGTAACTGAAGGTTTAACAATACAAGATTACTCTCTTCCTTGGCTCTCAAGATAAGAGGGAAATCATACTTTTTTCTTTGCTGTTACAACTGTGCCTGCATGTTGAAATAACATTTCAAAAAACACTTCTTCGAGAGCATGCCCAGGCAGTAACACCCTGAAACTGCCCCACAGGGAGGCTCTGGATGCAGGTGAAATGCACTGGTATGATGCAATCAGGTTATTTTAAAGATCTGTGGGGTTTTCTATATTTCTGCTATGTAAAGTCACTGAGCACACGTGCCTGGCCAGATAGGACTCTAGGGCAAAGAAAGAGGTAAAAACAAGGTCCCTCTGATTGTATTTTCTATCAGACACATTTAAAAACATTTTTTTTGGAAACGAGAGTTTTACAAAGACTGTAGTGCTCACACAATGCATTGCAGAGGGCTGGCTTTCTGCCCACAGACGTACAACCAGCTACATTAATGGCCACGCATTTCCCACATGCCTAGTTTTTCTGGGAATTTTCTTCAGCCTGAAGAATAATTTTCATTGCACATTCTCTCAGCCCTTAGTCATGCTTTCCTTATGTTGAAGTTATTCCATAGCCTAAAATGCCTTTTCTGTAGTTTTTTTTTTTTTAACAGTGTGTCCTTAGACAACTGAGGTAATGGATAAGCTAAATAATCCTAAATATGAGGCGGCATTATGCATGAAGGAAAAATGTATATGCATTTAGGGCCTATTATTACTGACAGAGTTAAGATGAACACATGCACTTTTAAAACAAGCCACACCTAGTTACAAATTTCCTCCCCCATAAGGAAGGCTCCATTCCCTGCTGCCATCTGGGACATACTTGCATCTGGATTGCTGCGAGACAAACAGTGACCAAACCCACCACAGCTGCAGTGCACCTTTAGTTTTGCTTATGGAGTGTTGGAGGTACAAACCAGTAAACGCTCCTCTTGTTATGAACACTACACTTTAAAAACCCCTATGTCACACTGATTTTTGTTTTGATTATCCCCTTCTCCCTGGCCCCCAATACTAAAAAGTAAAAGTAAAATAAAATCAAACCTAAGCCCAAGTCAAATGCATGTAACCCTACACCCACAGGATTACTTCCTCATTAGATTTCAGCTACCCTTTCCTAAACCCTTCAAATCACAGCATTCTTAAGAAAACCTATCAACTTAAAACTAAAAATATTTTTAGAATCATAGAATTGTCGGAGTTAGAAGGGACCTTAAAGATCACCTAGTTCAAACGCCCCTGCCTGGACAGGGACACTTCCAACTAGACCAGGTTGCCCAGATCCCCATGCAGCCTGGCCTTAAATACTTCCAGGGATGGGGCTTCCAAAACAACTCTAGCAACCTGTTCCAGCGTCTCAGCACACTAACAGTGAAGAACCTCCTCCTAATGTCCAGTCTAAATCTACCTTCCTCTAGTTTGTATCCATTCCGCAAGTCCTACCACTATCTACACTGAACTTCATTCATTGTTTTACTGCCCTGTCTCTTAAGTTCCTTTGTTGCTTCTTCGTCTTTGGAGAAACAATTGGCACTGGACAGGAAACAGCAGCCTCAGAATTAAGCACAAAGTGCAGGAAAGAGTGAGGCAGCTGAGCTATGCCACAGTGCTACATGCCTAGGTGCATGGACTCAAGCCTGCCATACAAACCACATCACTGAACAGTTTCTCAGAATTTCCTTGAAATGCACTGGTGCCAACAGTGACCTTAAACAGTTGGCCAGGCTGACCAGAAGGGAAAGAAAAACAGAGCTGGAAAAAACAGTCATCTTGAATGTCAAGATCTATCAGGAGCGTCACCCCCGAAATGCAGACAGACAGTACAGATCAGCAGTGTAGACTCATAAGGAAGGTGACAAGAGCAGCATAAAACACAGTAGAATGATCTAAGGCTTCTTGTCAGGTACCAAAAAGTCTGCTAGAGATACAGAATTGTGTACTGTAGACTCTACTCTATGGATGCAAACTACATTTGAGATCTATTTGAAACCAGTAACGTCCCAGCCTGCCATGGTCAATACACCAAATTTCTTAGCCCATACACAGTGTTAGTTTAATTTCCATCTACCATCCACATTCTCAGCAGCTGGCTTTTGGGCTTTTCCTCCCTGTTGCACCCTCTCAGTCATGTTTTCCAGAAGGCAGAGTTCTTTAAGTTACCTCTTCCACCCTGCACCTTAGCTTTTCCTAGCACAGGACACCTTTTGCATCACCACAGATGTGACAGGTACCATAAGCCATGCACGTGCACACCTGTGCTGATCTGCCCCTCTGAACCACCTTGTGCCACAGCCATGCTACCACCTGCCTGCCAGCTCTGCCCAAGCACTGCTGCAAAGGGAAACCATGACCTGAGAAGGGGAAAGGAAGCAGCTTATGTGTGTTGTTGCTTTCAGTCAGAAGGTAAGACGACAAACATCCTGTCTTTTGGAACAGGAACTCAGGGAGAGAATAGTCAAAGAAAAAAAAAAGAAACTAAAGAATGGAAACATGAGTCCCTGCTTACGCAAGTCAAAAGACATCTCAGTCATCCTCTGACCCAGCTCCTTTGGCTGACAGCCTTACTGGTGACAAGACAAGTATGTATTGAAAGGGACACTTCCCCCCTCCTTTAAAAAAAATAAAGACTAATACAGTCTCTATTCTATAAAGATATAGTGTTGAATCTATCTTCAAAAAGACTAGATTCTGCATGTGTGCAAAAACCAGCACTGACACTCAGTTAAATGGAGTTTATTGCAACATCTAACTTCAAAAGAAAAATAAAACCAGTTGCCTTTTTAAAAGAACAGGTCATCTGTTACTCAGTGAAGACTTACGTCCTCTGAGACGCTGTACACCCCCAATTCATGAAGTAATGGAAAAGAAGGAGCTAAAGGAAAGTGCACATAATTTTATAAATTGACTAATTTTCCTATCTAAAGGCTGAGAGCAGCAAATTCTCATTTTTAAGTTTTTATTCCTTTGTTGCTGCATTAGAGAAAAGACATCATTCATCTGCACTTTCTGCTAATTCTCTACTTGATGTCATCCTCTTTTGGTTATTAATATTAGTAATCATTTCCACAGCAACCCATTGTGATACTGTAAATAGAGAATTATGACTTCATGTGGGGAATAAGCAGAGGTACAAATGATGAATTCTTAAGGAAAAAGAGATAATGTTTTCATGCAAACTTGTGCATTACTAGAAAAGACAGACACTACACAGACAATAGAAAGAGCAGATTTAGCTGAGCCTTTTCATGCTGCCTGGGGCTGCAGGCTGCTTTCTAAGAAAACCAGATGAAGTTTTCCCTTAGGTGCCCATTCTGGAGGCACCATTTGTGGCAGAGCTAGCATTACTCTGATCATAGCTTTGGATACAGACCAAGGGCCTAGTTACCCAGAGGAGACTCCTTTCTATTTTATCCTTAAGATGTGGTTTTGATAAGCCTCCCTTGACCACTGTCAAAACAGATGTGTTTACAATAGCATCCTTCAAGGAATAATCTAGGGGATGAATGAGCAGCTCCACTATGAATAGAAGATACTGAATCAGTGAGTCAAGAACAAGGCAGAGCAATCATGTCCAACCTTTTTTTAATACTGTTTTCAATAAAAAGATATTTGCTGAAGTCTTAGTAGGGCACTAGTGTACATATTCCAATACACTCCTGACCATAAGAAATCCTATTGACTAACAGGGTCAGAGCCTAGGATACCAAGGACAAGCCAAGAAGTGCAGACATCACCACTGCACTGGATCCTGCTGGGACAGGACTGTCCAAAGGACACAAGGGTTTACAAACTCAGCTGTGTTACATGCTCTGCCTTGCACCCTGCCTGGCAATCCCACTTAGCTCTGACATCTGCCATGGCTATGCTGCCTCTGTAATTAGTATCCATTCCTCTGACACAACCAACTGATGTCCCAGACATTTCACACACAACCCGATTATCCCAGATCTCAAGAGGGAATACCCTAGACACAACTGGCCACAGAGATTAAGCTCAGGCCATATGGTGGGATGAGCACTCTCCATGTTGCAAGCGCTCACCTCTAGGCACCATGCTGGGTTTCCTACCCTCCTTCCTGGTCCTGTACTCCCTTTTGAGATCCACCAGCAATCAACGAGGCACCTGTTGCTGGTGAGTGAGAACTTCATTAGCAGGTACTTGTTACCTGATACAAGGTTCGCAAGTGAATAGTTGAGCTTGCCAAAAGCTGTCAATGACACATGTAACTCTCAGACCCTTTGGGATTGCTACTGACTTATCCAAAGGGTGACAGGAAATGGTTTAACCGTAGACAAAACTGCTTAAACCAAGGACTGTGTCCACCATCACCTACCAATTTTTCAGAAACAGTGTTTTTTTTACAGAAAGCAGAGGGAACCTGTGTTCTGAACCAAGCAACACAAACAACTGAAGTAAGAACTGCAGAAAATTTGGGATTTAGTATAGAACAAGAGTACAGAAAGGAGTGCATAACATGCACTGTGTCACACTTTCTATTGTTATCTTGCCTAGCATTTGCTTTTGCTGCTGGAACCTGAACTATGTTATATCCCAGGCTAGTTCCTGCTTTTCTGCTGTCCCAGCAAGACCCCAGGGCTGTGTCCCTCACAGAAAAAGCAGTGCAGACCATTCACCCATAATGCTACTCTTTTACCTCCTTGTGCTGAGGCCCACACCACCACAACCTGAATTTGTCCTCATTCACACTCACAGTACTCACAGTAAAGGTCAGTGACCCCAACAGTGCAGGATCAGAGCCCAAGGGCAACACGTTTGGAGGAAATCCTGGTCTCACTGAGGGAACAGAAAATATAATCCCAGGCTTTACTGGCTCAACAGCCATGGTCAGTGCTCAGCTACGGAATTACACATACAAAATTATGAACAGGTTTAACTACAAGAAGGGATTAAATGCATTGTCCTGATACTTTCTGCAGTCAGTCTCTGTCTTTCATCCAGTTTTCTTGAATGTAACTTTTCAGCTGCAGCCCAAATAATTATTCTATAGAGCCTGAAGAGAATTTAATGGTTAAAATGTCACTTCTGATTTATTGTCTACTTCTAGCATGTGCTCTATAATCCTAATCTCAGTGTACTCATTTCCTAGCTCACTTGCACACCTGACATTACAAACACTGCACTAAATTCATGATCAATTGCACTCTGCCATATGCAAGCACCAAATGCAATTTCTTCTAAGTATTGCAAGGATACATGAGTTGCACCAGTAAGAACAATCAAGAAAAAAATCTTTCAAGTAAGATAAAGATAAATCCTATTTTAAATATAAAATATTGGCATAGCATGACATAGCAGTTCACTTGTTGCCTCAGACAACACAGAATGAAAACAACTCAACTACTAGAATGTTTAAAGACAGCTTAATCATCTTGCTTGTAGGACTGCATTTCCAGACATGAAAAATGGCAACAACAAAGGAGAGGTTTAAAATAACAAGCTATCACAAAAAAGGAGTGGCATGCTGGGCTGTGCCAGGCAAATGACTGCAGAAGCTCAGGGGACCTTCCTGTCACATAGTCTGCAATGGGTAATTAGTACAGCAGCTGACAGCACTGCTATAGCTGAGTCGACCTGTTGAAACCCAGGAAGTGGCTTTTAATTCTAAGAACCAGTGCCTCACAGAGATTGTTTTGCAGTTGCATTGCCGTAAGATTGCACGAAGCCGATGACCAACTGAAATTTTTTTCTGTAGAGACAAGTGGACAAATACAAAGAAATCACTGAGGTCAAAAAAGCAAGAACTCAGATGTTAGAGAAAGCTAGTGATAAGTGGCATTGCCAATTGGGACAGACACTACCTGTTTTCCAACAATTTATCTGAAGAGATTTAGTCTTCTGGAGGAACAGCTAGAGGTTCCCCAGGATAAGAGTGGAATTGAGTACAATACACTGAGCAAGAAACACTCTTAGTAACTTCATGTTGCTTTGACTATGACATTGTTGCCTGATGCAACCCCTCAGCTTTGCTAGGGGCACAAGAAGGCCAGGTGTGGCATCAAACTGCTACTCTGGGCCAGAGTCCCTAACCTCAGCTAGCAGGGTGTGAGTAAAACCGTTATCACCATTCACATGTAAATGTGTAGCTAAATGTCCAACGCGGAGATACTAAAAACTGACATAGTCAATCTATTTTTTTAAAAGATACCCACCAAACACAGAATGCTAGATTATCTTGTTAACTACTATCTTCTTTTAAAAATGTATCCCTTTTTGCTATACCTTGGTTAATACTGGTATTTACTTGATGGCTAGTTACCAGCAGCAATTAATCAGCTTACTGAAAAAAATATTTTTTGCTACAATAGCTAAATTGATGCACTGCAACATGATTAGCCGAGCTGTGCAAAAGGCTTTAATCAAACTGATGAGATCTCAGATTAGTCCTGGCTCAAGTTCAAATTACAGCTCTGAGCAACCAGTATTATACTTGAATTTTGCTCGTGTTTATAAACACTCTATACAAGCGTAGAAATCTGCAAACTTCATCAGGCTGCTGCTCATGATGCATTTCTAGTTTGAATCTTAACATTTGGAATACTGCGTATTTCACAGGGAAAGATGCAGGGCACTTTCCATGCCAAACTAAAACCAATCTCTCAGCATCAGGCACATCAGACTTTTACAACCAAAACCAATTGCCCTAAGTTTTGCAGGGGAGAAGACATGGGTGATAAGCTGGGAATGTGCTCCCACAGCTTCATGTAGTGACTTCTAATAGAGTAACTTTGACAGCTTGTTCAAATGAAAGAGCAAATTTAACGCTACCCCAAACTATGTGGGAAGTCAACGGATCATCCTGTTTAAGAGCTCCCCTAAGCCCATGCAGAGCAATCAAGCTGCTATCATAGTCCCTTAATTGCTGCCAAGGCTGCAAGTCTAAGTCAGCCAAAAGTGTACTTTCCTGCCCTCCATAATTCAACCCATGTCCAGCAGGGGAGATTCTGAGATTTGAAATGTTGGTTTTATCTTAACTGAGGACTAAGACAATTTAAATCTTGAACTGTAAAAGATAAAGAAACAAACCAAAACATCAAAACTCTGTCAAGCTCCAATAGTAAAAATAATGCTTCTGGGAAATGTAATTTCCTAGGATTATGCCCATGAGGAACATATGTAAAATCTGAAAGCAAATGTGCAGTGAAATATCACATTGTGGTAGTAAGGACAAGAAGACTCTTCGGCCTCTATCTTGCAAATATTTAAGAATGTTTCTAATAAATACCACTACGCTACAGAAGCTGAGGTGGTAGGTGTACCAGACCTGCAGGATGCTTTCCTAATGTCTTTGGGGGTCAGGGATGTTGATTTCAGACCTACACAAAATTTTTACTGTATATGTTCTGCCTGGCACAGATTCAGATCAGCAGCCTTGGGCACTGATAGTGGTGCTGTTCTTAAAAATAATTTATGTTTTAGAATCAGGGCAAGAGATAAAAGCCAGGTTGCATAAGTTGCATTTAAA
Organism: Galbula dea; assembly: GCA_013399015.1. NCBI lineage: Eukaryota > Metazoa > Chordata > Aves > Piciformes > Galbulidae > Galbula > Galbula dea. The sequence goes on along the minus strand of VWZX01001164.1, from coordinate 1,473,264 downwards.
TTGAGTGAGTTTCGGAGAGCTTTCTCACCAGTACAGAGCTATCTCCGTCCCTCCCCATTTATTATAAGGGGGACACAGCTTCTTTCATGAATTAGTGATCACGTTGTGTCAAGGAGGCTTCTGCAAAGCCAAAGAGCATAGCCTGCACTTAGGTTCTTACTTATTGGCAAAAGAATCAGTGTAATCATAAGCAGAAAATTTAGGACTTGCTATCACTGAAAAGTTTTGGTTGAACTTATGACAAAAATGCATGACACCTAGCTGAAATGCTTTCAGACATGCTCTGGCTTACCTGTGTCTCAAACTGAAGTATGTAGGACTGTAAGTCCTAATTTATCAGGAGGGACAAACTCCCTCAAGCTTCATTTCAGGTAAAATATCAGTTGCACTTCAGTGTTCTGGTGCCCCAGCCAAAGTTTCTGTTGCAAAACATCAGTGCCTGCAGCTGTTCTACCACCAAGGAGCAGAGATGCTGATCTCTGGGGTGAGGTCTCTCTTTGCCTATACACATAATGAGATTCACTGCCTCAAGTGCCTCTGTGCCCCATCTCTGAAAATGTTTAATTTGACAGATTTGCTCTGAAGACACCCAGCAGGCAGGAAAGCTACTGAGCCCAATGTGAACCATAACAGCAATAAATATTTCCTATTGAGGATGATGGTGGTAATACAGCATTGATTTGCTACACAGTGGATTACTGATTTGCAAGTCTGCTAGTGAAGACAGATTCAGCATCACAGGGCCTTCTTCCTCTTAGCCTGAGGGTTCAAACCCACACTTCCTACTTTAAAGGAAAATGTTCAGAGGCTCAAACTATCAGTTAGGTTGGAGTGAGACTACCGTCCTTTCTTTCTGTTGAAGCCATATTGTTAGGAGACACTCATGGGGCCAGAAAGGAAAAAGTATGATCAGAAAGGAACTTCACTTTATAGCCAGGTGATGAAGGAAGGAAGGATGGGGAGTCCTGGACTCTGGTCCCTGCAGCTGGAGTTACTTACTGGTTTTACCCAGAAAGCCTACAATGCAAAATGCTTATGCAGATCATCTTTGCAACAGGGATCAGATCTCTCTCCCTCCTTCTTCATGCCAAAACTGTTACTTCCCCCTCCGGCAATTTTAAAAGCCATGTTTCCTCACAGAAACATCATCTTCTCTGATGACATCTCCTTCCATCCTCCTACCAACAAATTATCACCTTTTTATTCAAAGCTGTAAGTCATAACCTGTATAAACCATTTATTTATTTCCTGAAGATAACTAAAGCTAAATTAACATCACTGCTCTCTTTCCTGATGTTCATATCTTGATAGTTTGCACATACAAGACACCCTGAGATGTACTGATTTTCTCTTTCATTGATCTGTATGTACTTTAAAACTCCAGCAGCCCAACACACAAAAACCCCAAGAATAGAAAATTTTCTTACGTGTTTTACCTTGAGGGCTTTCTGTGCAGCTTCACTTGATCCAATAGCAATCAAGTTTGGTCCAGCCATGCTGCAAAAGCTCTTCAGATGCAAAGAATCATGAACAGGTACTGTGGAGACAGCATAATCCTGCATGGGAGCAAAGAGTGGTTGCTATAAATATTTTTACATTGTCCTAGTTCCACGATTATATTGAGACATTCTATAATTAATTTTACTCTCTGCAAATTAACAATAGCAACATATCCCAGGGCACAGTGTCACTATTTAGGTATGACATACCCCTCTGGACCAGCTTGTCTTATCTGGGGCACTGGGGTAAAATCCAGAACATGTTTCAAAAATTACTACTGTTGCAACTGTAAAGAAATACATTAAAATGCATAATTAAACAGTATGTACATAAAACCTCTCCAAGGACCAGCAGTAAGAACTTGTTGCCAATATAGGAGAACATCAAGAACGAGTTTGATATGCTCTCAAACAGTAACAGCGTCCTGCTATCCGAGCTACTCTTACACAGAAATCTCACAATGCAGATCAAACTTCAGCATATGTCACTTTCCAAGATTATCAAATCTGTTCAGTAACCTGTACCCTTTTTTTTTTTTTAGTAAGTCTTAAGTAAAGCACTTGAGTATGATGAACACCTTGGCCAGTATAATTTTTTAACTGGTTCAGTGTCCTATAGCATGAATGAACCTACAAACCTTAAAGGTGTCAGCCAGAATTTCTGCACCACGTTGATTTGTCCGTCTGGAAAGACCCACAAAAAATTCTCTGCCTGCAATAAAAAAAAAGACAGGTAAAACAATTACAGCTTTTCTTTTTCCTAAGTCATCTAAAAATATCACCACATCAGCTCCATCACAACATACACGTTAAAAATATGCCAGCTTTAGAGAAATTCTGAAGCAACCTTTCACAAATACCATTTTTTCTTTCTTTTCTCAAGCTGAATTGTAAAACTGAAAACTTAGCATGGAAGAATACAACCTGTAACTGCAAGCTGATAATTTAATCATCTTTTTCCAGAAGACACCAGCCGCATAAAGAGCTTCCTCTTCTAAAGGTCTGCAATGTCATCGAGACAGGTAAGAACAGCTAGGCTGGACTGACCATTTCCTTTTGACCAGCAATGACTGACCACTTGCTTCTCCCTCTGAGATTTGCTCTGGTTTCAGCCAGCTCTGCAGCTGCTGGCATCCGCCAGAGGAAATCAGTGCTGGATCTGCCCTACCTTAGAAAGGCCTCCCTTCCCAGTTTGGCTCTTTTGAGATCCTTCTTTCTCCTTAGTGAACTAAGGCAAGCAGCCAGTCTGCTGTGATGCTGATCAAAATAAATAGGCTCATTCAGCACAGGCAAGGGGCAAGCATGTGTGCCACTAAAGTGAGAAAATGCCTAATGGTTTTAATGACAAAAAACACAGGCAGTATCTTCATCTTTGAACTCAACCATGCACATAAGTTGTCTAGCACATGAAACCTAACAGACAACTCCACCACTTTCTCCATAAACTAAAAAAGCATTTTTACATTTGATTCATTGAACTAGTGACAATTGTTTGCATCAAGATTTTACAAGTCCTGAAAATGAGTCTGGTGAACATAGCTGCTTGTAAAAAGAAATAGGAAACGACTGCAGGCAGTTGACTACTGTAAGCACTTCTCTTATTGGCACTTTACAAGCTAAAATAAAATTTGTATGCACAGTGCTGCTCTTTGTACTGTGTGTACTGCTCCTTCATCTATTCAGGCATTAGGCAGGACATCAAGGGTTGCATTGAAAATTCATCTCAGCTACCTTCATGACATTTAGTAAACAACTGCTTTAACAAACTGCACGAATGACATTTTATTACGCAGATGACAGATAACATGCAGTCTTGGAACAAACAGCAAATTCACTACCACTGTACCTGTAAATAAGACATCTCCACCATCCAAGGTTGCATTTTCATCTACCATTTCCACTATATTGAGGTTGAGACTTCTTAGTACTCTCCTCATGGCTTCAACCTGTTTAAAATAAAGTTGCTTAGAATATATCATATAACTGAAAAATTTAAAAACCTACCAGAAACACATATCCTTAATAAGAATCAAAGTCTTTTAATTAAAGCCTTGAGCAAGACAGATGGCAGGGTCCTTTTTGTCACTATCCATTGCAGTTCCCCAGCTCTCTCCAGAGGTGGTCTGGAGGGGATGATCTGTCAAGATGCAGTGATCAGGCTCTTGCTTTTGCATGGGAACCACAGAGCATGCAGGGGAAACAGATGAGTGGCCCAAAAGGCACAAGCAGGTCTCTATTGGCTGCCTGGACAGGTGATGTAGGTCTATTAAGTGGGCATCAGATCCAAGAATGATGTGCTCTCTGGAGGTTCCCCTTTCTTTCTAGCACGTCCTCGCTCTCCAGTCCCTTTACAGAAAAAACCCTGGAGAAGCACATTGTTAAAGTAGGTGCCTCAGCTTAAAGTTGAATGGGACAAAGGCAGGTCTTTGTGCCACCTGGAGAATGCTGATGGGTTGGTTACACTGCAACACAGAACTGCACCTGGCAGCTTCCTGAGACCAAGGCACTTGTCCTCCCCACACAAAATCCCATCTAAGGTTTTGGCACAGACTGAAGCAAGCCTGCAGTATGCCCTTCACAATTATTAACACTTATTTTTGTTCTTTCACTTGATGCTAAAATGACTTCAGGCCGAAACTTGGTATTCAAGATGTTCCAGGCTTACTAATAAGGTGTCATATCTTTCTCAGCCTGCTTGCTCTGTCTCCAGTGATAAAATTACGTTCATAAGGAGGACTGGACCCTATTTGAAGAGTAAATGGGAAACAGCTGAGTTAGTATTGGAAAACTGAGTATTGTACAAAACAGCAACATTTCGTAATATCTGTGTGCTGACAGCAGAAGTATTTCTTTTGCCTGTGAGACCCAGTGGGGTTTTCACTACGCAGGTGCTATGTGCGTAAGAACTGTAAGACCCTAAAGAAGAAAAAATAGTGTTGCAGCACCATATAAGAAGGTTCCCAACTCAAGAACACTGTTTTGTGCTGACATAAAGCAGACAAGCAAACTCACAACTAAGACACCCTGACACATGAGTACACCAGCCACAGGCAGTTGGAATAAATAAATATACTCATCAGATGGAGTTATTTAAGGCAGAAGGCCAAACCACAAGAAAAAATAGGATCACACAGCCTGTTGTGCAGTCACCTGTCTCCAGTTAATCCACCACCTCCAGCAGCTTCCAAGACTAAAAGCCCTTTCAGAAGACATGCTGCTGATCAGGCACTCCCAAGCAGAAAATTTCTGGTCTTGGACATGAATCCAAGCTTCTCCAAGCACCTGATCCCCATGCCGCTCCTTGTCCTCCTCCCCGATACCATGTCCCTACGAGTCTGGAGCATCAAGCAGAGCTGCAGATCTTACTGTTGCTGAGGGCTAGTTCCACTAGACCACAGAAGGACATCTGAGTAAGGAGGTGTAAAACCTGGACAGCCTGCAGAGAAGACATGAAGGTGCCTCACACGTCACAAGGCTGCTTGCAGACCTAATGGGGCCAGGAACTGAGCTATAAGCATTCCAAGTAAGCTAGGCATCCTGGCTGGAAAATTCATATCTGTTAATAGCTTAATAAACTTACTGGTCAGAAGGAGGTAGCTTATTATGGGAAGAAAAGCAGCATGCATCTTGGTTATGTACAGGAAATTGGGGGTACAAAAGCCCAAAGGTGAATTTGCCTGCGAGATATGCCTGTGGCCAGAGCAAACAGGCACCAGTCACTGAGGCAGGTGCAGGCTCCCTCTAGAAGGTGGGAAACCTGGTTTTTATTGGAGCATTGCAACCATGCAAAATGCTTGCACTGTTCTGAGAAGCTACTCCAGCACAGTCAAAGGTGTTAGAGAGCTTCCCGGGGAAAGGCAGGCAGGGAGGTGGAAGCACCTCTCATCCCTGGGCTGGAACAGTCAATTAAAACACTTACACTAGAGTAGCAATTAAGTGAAGTGCCCAGCTAATGAGAATAACGGAAGGTAAATACTGACTCTGGATTTGTGATTTAAGTCATATATATGTTTTAATCACCAGATGCCAGTTAACATTTAACAACCAGGCTACATCAAAGATGCCTTGAATTTTTTATTCAGTTTACAGCAGTCAATGCAGCTGTAGCACAGACATTAAGTTATCAGACCTTGAAGTTCTCCAAAATCACAGAAAACTAATATAGTTTGCTTTGTGATTGTTCCAGGCTTTGAAGACACTTGTAAGATCTCAGGGTGGTTTCTCCCCAACAGTTGAACTCATTTTAGCTTATGAAACCAAATTTAACTAAATAACTGCTATATAAATATCTGGATCTTTTTTCCATGATGAGTGTTAATGGATTCAAGTCTACAGTTCAAGGTTTTGCAGGGTTTTTAAGCATCCAGCTGAAATTCCTGGAGTTTTAATTGGAAAGTGCTGTTCACACGTCTGGTGACATATGCAAGGAATACCTTTCAATATGCATTGCTTGTGTAAAATAGAAGCCTCAAGCTACTGCTTGTTTTCTATGGGCAACACCAGGAACTTCATTCAGTAGAAGCAGAAACAAAAAATAGAGCACAAACTGAGATGCAGATGATCAGAGGGAAGACCTGACATTATTAAAAAGGCAACTGGAAAAAAAGAACTTGTAAATACAGGATTCTGCAAAAACAAACCTAAAACTATTAGCCCATCTGCCTTTGCAAATAGCTGACATTCCTGCACAGAAAAGAGCAGACTTGCATTGCCCCCACCACATCATCTTTGAAGTCACCCTGCAGCAGTCTTGAGTAAGGTCTCCAACACAGCATGTCCACGGTATGCATTTAACAAATTACCATCTTGGGAAAAGTGTACTGTATCATGCAGACTTTGGGTTAGTATGTGGTGAAGTTCCTACAAGTAGCTTGCGTCTGCATCTCATAACTGAAAAAGCAAACTGAGAGCTTGCTTCCATCCTTAATTTAGCCTTCCCACATCAGGGAAGACTGTGCCACTTTCCAACAGAGCTCCTACACTGGAGACAAAACAAGATACAATCTCTAGCTAAGAAGGGACAAGTGACTGCCATCCTCAAGTAAGAAGTTAATAGGGATGCGGCAAAGGAGTTCATTTTACAAAGGCCTCTATCTTCCTCACTTTTTATTCTCCCCAAGCAACTGACATTCATTTTACTGAAGTGTGTAGTCTTAACACATACTGGTGAGATTTTTTTATAACAAATGAAAGACTAAGTCACAGAGCTAACTTAGATGTATGAACAAATAACCACCTCTTGCTATCATTTTCCAGAAGAGAACTGAGAAAAGGTAGATGGAGAAGGTCCTCTGTAACAACAGTTACCCAGAGATACCAGTAAAACACAAAGTATTTGGATATGACCTGATTACAAGGATATTCACTCTGAAGATGACTTACTGATTGTTTTTTCCCTAGGTAGCTAAGAGAAAAGGTCATCTTCCCTCACTTCATTCTCCTTTATTTGAAAAATAAAGTCTCAGTTAGTCAGAATTGTAGCACACAAAGAAAACACTCATTGGTATCCTTTAAGATTTCTGTCTCAGGTCAGCTTAAGGTTTGTAACACAATATTGGGGTTTATTGTACAAGTTAAGTGTTAAAGCTTGTATGCTTTGTATAGTGATTTTTTTTTTCTAATAAGCACATTCCTGGTGTGAGACAGGATGTGTCTAATCCACAGCAAAGCTGAGTGAGAGACAATGAGCTCCAGCCAGCTCAGCTCTGTTTCAAGGAGAGAGGACAATAACTGTGTTTGACATTTATAAGAATTTAATTTCCTCGTGCTTTAAAAATGGAGCTCGTTACCCTCTGGACTTGTGCCTTCCACCAATTACTAACTCATGTGCAAGGATTTTTCCTTCTCTGTTAGTATTTGATGCACTCTAAACAGAGGCTGGTTCCTAAATTACTTACTTGTCTTCTGTGCACTACCCATGTTATGGGATTTATGTTATCGATACTAAGAAGAAAGACAGTGGAAACAGGGAAATTCTGTCAGCCATGGGCTAACCCCTGCCAAAAGCAGAGCTGCTTTTCCCTTGGGGTGCCAGGGCTGGGCAGCAGGGCCATGGGCAAGGCACCACTGAAGCTCCCAGCTGCCTCATGGGCAAGGGCACAGCTGGGGCTCAGCAGAAGTTGTGAATGGCACCAAATCTGGCATTCCCTAATGACAGCAATTACCTATCCACCTTTGCCTTCACCTCTTAGTGAAAGGGGGAAGACGTCTGCTGACCTGTTTTGAATGAAAGGATGCAGAGAGATTCAGAGAGCAGAAGACTATGAGACAGAAATTAAATGAGGTTTCTAAACCAGCAGAGCTCAGCCCTCAGTACTAGGAGCTTGGTTCTCCAGAGACCAAGGGCTCTCGGATCAAGACACACTACTGCACTATTTCCCAAAATTTTACATCCACCAGCAATTTCTCCAGCTTGGTAAATCACAACTGAGTTTCAGTCTCAACTTAAATTGGTTTATATTGTCATGCATAGCTGTGCAAAGCAAGTGTCAGACAATATATGCAGAAGTTAGACTGTGATATCTCCAAGGTGACTATTTCTGGAACCATCAGCTATGAGTTCAAAGTGCCACTGTCGATATATAATGCGTTTTTCAGCAAGGCTCTGAGTGAAGACTATAAATAGAGATGGACAAATCCAGGGCCAGGAAAGGGTAGACTTCAGTTTTGCAAAATCAGATGCCAGTCTTGGTTACAATCCAGGTTCTTGCCTGTCCGAGTCTGCTCCATTTGGAGACAAGGAAAGTGTCTTCTCTTGGCAATAAACATTGCCTTCCCAGGCTTGCAGAAGTTTTGTAAGAAAATAAAGCAGCACTGTAATAATTTTGAGGTCTTTGAGAAGAAAAAGCCACTACTGGTTGTTTTCTTGCTTTAAGTAAGTCAGATACACATCCTGGGATGTGGGTTGTGGCACAGTTTCTGACTCCTGCTCCCATTGTTGATACCACAAATGGCCATGGCTCTTGCGAGAGTGGTGGAAGAACAAGACACTCTATTCAATGCAAATCACACTAAGAGTGTGTCAAGAGCAAGAGAAGTAAGGTCAGTTCTGTTCCACAAAACCACAAGCACAGCCTGAGAAGGATGCCCTCTACCTGCCATGCCCACTTCCCACAAGCTGATGGACCACAGTTTGCTTTGGTAATCAATTCCTCTAACCACACAGAGCCTTTGTGTTCATCCTACTGCCTCTCTTGAGAATGGGACAGAAGATGAAGACCAGCAGCAGCCTAGCCCCAAAGTAAATGACCAGCTACTCAGCAGCACTCTCTTGCATGGCATGGGTACATATGCTACTTCCAAGGCACTCAGACAAATAGCATCAAGACTGCTCGGCTCAGAGTGATCTTGAGCATGCCCTCAAACTAGGCTGCACATCATGACATGTAGAAAACAGTGTTAAACCAGAACACCCAAAAATCCCTTTTGGGGAGTTTTAGTTGATCGTAGACTGCTTTGTTCAGCCAACATGGAGCTCCCAGGGTCAGGTCCTTATCCAAATGGTGGGCCAGCTGTACCACTGTATCAGACTTGGAGTGCCACAGTGGCTGTGCTGAAGTACCCACAAGTGCACAGCCAGCACCACTCTCTGCTGATGGTAGATGCAGTGCTCCATCCACTCTGCTCAGCCAGACATGGCATTCAGCATGGCTCATCCTTAACCATTTTTCAAACAGGCCATGGTAGAGCCAAGAAGGAACACTGAGGTACTCCCAAGACATGGCCTCAAGCAGAAGAGCACATGTACAGCATGTACAGCAGCACTAGGGATTAATGGTGAAGGAGAAACATGGAAAAACCTGGACCAGGGGCAGCACAGAGAGGAACTGGTACACAGAGGAACAGCAAAAAGTGTCAGGTGGCCTCCAGGGCTTCTTGTCCCAGACAGGCTGTTCAGCCACACAGGAGGGGAGCTCCAGCCTCCTAGGTCTCAGGAGGTCAAATGGCAACCTCCTCTTCAAGTAAGTGCAATTAAAAACCAGTTCATCTGGATGTCCTTTGAGCAGATTGTGTTTTAATAGCTAAGCAAAACCAAAGCACATGAGAATAACGATGTGCCGCACCAGCAGTAAATCATGCCCAACTTTCCCCTTCCTCTCTTCCACCACTTAGTCTTCAAAATGCAGGGACACTATTTCCCACAAACAGGAGCCAGCAACCTGCTCACTTACCACAAAAAGTTGGGCTGAAATTTCAACCTACAGTAACTGGAAATAATTTCAATCAGGTATAATAAATTCACAGGGAAAAAAAGAAAAGGATGCTTAAAAAGAGGGAGGTTTAAAATCACTAGAAGAAAAGGCTCACTAAGAGCCACTAAGCAAAAAAAATCAGGTTAGTGGAAAAGCTTAAGTGGCATGAATGCATTGTTACGGAAAAACAGTGAAGATTTTGCCAGATAAAGACGATGACATGAAATTTAAGTCGTACACAGGCATGCTGAGAAAGTAATGTTCTAAATACTTTCTGCTTACAATCACAAAATGATCAATTGTTGAGTGTTGGACAGAGAAATATATTCTATTCTGCCTGGAAATGCACAGTGGGCCAAGAATGCACCTGGATAAGCCAAGCATTCATTATCTCCCAGACACTCAATATCCCATAATACCCACAGTGGATGCCAGCTCCTTGTCCACCCTTGACCACATGCCATGTGCCCCATTTCACAGCTGAAAGTATTTAAAATTCATGAAGCCTGTTGAAAGCTTGACTGTCACATTCTGCTCATTCCACAGGGTATGGGAAAACTGCACAGAGGGGACATTTCAACCAGGGCTATTATGGCTGTTGAATAACCAATATTCCATTAAATTGCTAATAAACCCACTTGAAGATAAGTTGATCTCACTCAAACCATACAGTAGCATTCCTTTCCTTTAACACCAAGTTGTCAGGTTTCACTCTGTACTGTACTACTATTTCTGTGCCGTTTGTTCATGCCTTGACACAGAGCATTCAAGAGACTCACTTTGTCCCTTGCAATCTAAATGCCCTATTCTAAAGAGGCTGAAAGATCTTTGGCAAGGATAATACTCTGCTTATTTTAAGGTAGGGAACTCTTTTCAAAGGAAAATCTATGCTAAAAAAACGAAAAATAATTATACCTCAACCAGGATATTTGGGGTTTTGTAACATGTTAAACAGAGTGCTCACACTTTGGATGTAGTGGTAAGTGGCATGCACACCTCTCCCAGCTTCCCTAACACGCAGGCAAGCTTGGTCTGGTCTGAATTTTCATTTGAGTTTGAAATTCAGCAACTCATTTCCTCTTCCCTCCACCAAATCTTAGTTTTATCAACCAAAAGAGTATAAAAACCTTCTGAAAAAAACTCCAAGAATGTTTGTTCTGCATTAAAATGGATTTTCTTAGATTCATTACAATTAATTGTCAAGCTGCTGGCGTGCTTGCTCTTGCCTTCTGATCTTGCTGTGTGCGTATGTCATTGAGCCAAAAAGGACTCAATTTCATTATTTCTACCACTGAAAAGCATGTCAACTTCCTTCTCAGAAGGAGATTTAGAAGCTTTAGTTTTATATTAACTAACACGATACTGTTGAAAAGCAGCTCCCACCAACTCCATCCTAGCAGGAAACCATCATCACCACCCAGCTTCCACATTGTCTCTCTGAGAGATGTGGAAACCAACCTACAGACTTCATCTGCACAAATGGGAAAGGACCGTTGGACCAACATCAAGTCCTACTGCACGAGGGGGACAATGACCCACCAGATGCAGAATCATACCCTTGGCCCTGACTGAGCATGGGAGCCTTCCCAAAGGTGCTTCAAGACCTTGCCATCAGAACTTCTGTGAAAGCCATCCATTTGCCCCATGACCAAGCACCAACTTCAGACATAGGTGATACATCACCAAAAGTCCTGAAAAACTATGAATTTCTTGTTTATGACAGACATCTAAATGCTTGGGAAGAGGAAATAGCCAACTGCCCTTCATGCAGTGATGTGTCACCAAGACAAAAAGGGCACACAAACACTGATCTACAAATCCCTGATCTAGGCAACAGATATTAACTGAGTACAAACCAAAAGAAGAACTCCCTCAAGACCTCGCTGCACTTAATTACCTTGAAGTCTATGTGCATTGACATTTACACAATTCCCTCAAACGATTTCTGCAATATAGGCACAAGGATAATTTAAAACATTTTGTAAAGATGCAGTACAATACACATCCTTTCAATATTCCATAACAGATAAGCTCTGATCAAGTTTTAAATCAAAACCCAGATTAGAAACTACAGTTTAACAGAAACTGCTTGGGTGCTTATTTTAAGTTCAAATCATAGTCATATCAAATCTTAAGGGACACGATTGCTTTAAGGACTTGCAAGCATTATCAACACAACGTCACACAGATTGCCAGGAGAACACTCAGTTGTGACTTGGAATTAGGAGGGTCAAACCCAAATGCAGAACTTGACCATCTAGGCAGGCAGAGGATGAAATCCTGGTTCACCCAAGCCAGAATCCCCACACCCAAGATGTCCCTTTACATTTTATACAACAGATGCAGAAGTGTAAATGTCAGCATACCTGTAGGCAAAGCAATTTAAGAGCACTAACAGATGCAACACGGTGGGTTTGCTCCCTTCCATGCCAAACAAATTGTTACACGCTGTTGCATATTCCAAGACAATAGTCTTTCAAAGCTAAACACTGTGTTCAGTTAAGAAGCGCAGTGAAATCAGGGAGGGGGTGCAGTGGTGGTGTCACATTTTTAAAATAAATTTCCTTAACATCTGTAATTGGGTTACTCTGCACTTGTATATGCATAAGAAACAAGTGGCTTTAAACAAAGGGAAACTTGTAACGCACATGGGTGGGGGGAAATGAAGAAAAGCAAAATAACAGCTAAGTAAAAGTAACCGTTCAAAAATTCTACTTAAAGCTCTTCTAGTAGAAAGACACCTCAGATGTGAGACTCCTAACACGTGCTCCTTTAGTGAGGTGTGTTTTTGCCAGCTGAACTGTCTCCCCTTCACTCACTCACCAGGCATGACACTGGAGACACAGCTTCTTCAGTATCTTACTGCTTTGCAAACAGTTACTCTGGAAAGGGAAAAATCTCTCTGCAGGCTTTTAAATGCACCTTAGAATTTAGGGCATCACTTAAGATTTTATTTAATAAGAGCTACTCTAAAAGGGAAGTAAATCCAGTAAGAACTCTTCCTAGCTACACTGCACTGGACTAATTGAATTTAATGACCTACATTTCCTGATTATGCCTCCTGTATCTAAGACAGAGCACATGCCCGTATTTCACTGCATCTGAGCCAGCACCCTTTGCAGAGCAGCAGCAATGCTGCCAAAGGATTACATACTGGAGCAGCCAAGGTCTGTCCTCCTGCCTGCTGTCAGCAATACATGCACGAGGCACTGCTTTGGGGGCATGGTGATGCCATGATCCGCCCAACGAATCCCACGTTTGAAGCAATACCTGCCTCACACCCACCACAGCACAGAGCAAACAGCAGTGCGTGACTGATGGACGCAAGGCAACTGCAGCCCATTTCCAGACTCATGTGGAAAGAGGGAGCACGTCTGCTGGAATATCAGCCAAGAAAGGATGATACAGAAGACTCCAGTACTACTTTATAGTCAGCCTAATAGCTTTTCCTTTCTCCATGCAGTACTACATAAATTCACTGCCATACAGAAATAAAGGGAAATACTGAAATTTATAAAACTATTCCTAAATGGAAACCATTACCTCAACAGATGCTATCAACACCATTAGAGGTGTGGAAGTAACCTGACAGCTTGTAACTGCAACACTCCCAAAGGCAATGACAGAGCCCACAGGTACCTGCAGGACCTGCTGCAAACAAAAGGTGACCTTGGGCTGCAGTGTCAGTCAGTTGTGAAAAAGTGAAATGAAAACCACTCAACGAACTGCCACTGAGGAACTGAACTGAGTATTTCCTTGGCAATTGCTTTTTGTTTCAGCTGCTGGGGGCTCCTGTGCCACTGGGGAGGACATCACCACTGCATAGGGTGGTTAAGCCTTCCTGATGACTGCTGTCCCAGCCATGCAAGCTCCAGCCCTACCAAGAGGGCTCACTTGTGGATATGCCTTGCCATCCAGCCTGGGAGTAAGGAAACAATGGCCATACTATGTGGCAAGCATGTGGAAAATTGCCATGAGCACCTGGTCTTTGGACAATCGCCTTTGAGTGTAGCACTGAACCCTTAATGCATCACCTGCATGCATCCTGGAGAAAATAAAGATGTCCTTAGACTTGCTAGTTATCTATCCCCACGTAAGGAAGACAGTTCAAGAGTTCTTTATTCATGCCTCATGATCACGGGGTTACACATAGGAAGACCAGAAAAGCATATATTGTACAGCAGGTTTTTAGGTTCTTCAGTAAGGAGGGTCTTCTTGGTGTAACTCCCCAGTGTACACACTTACAGACTTGTGGGTCAAGCAATAAAGTGGAAATCTGGAAAGTCACTGCTATATTCTTTGTATATGTTAGCCTCGGTTCTAAAACTTCTGTCTGCTGCTGACTGCTTTTGATATCCTACAAGTGGTAAAACCTCAGGGTAAAGAAAGTCTGTTTTCCTACCTGTTCCAGCTGGTGAGAGGAAGTTATAACTGTAGTCACACAACAGTGAAGAGAAGCTGCAGAAACTAATACAGCCTGCAAGGTCGGAGCAGAAGAAATATGACATTTAATTTGGCCTGTCCCACATTTATCTTCCACTTCAGTAGAGTAATAGATGAAAAAGATGGCAAAGGTAGGAAGCAAGTCTCCAATGCACTAGAATACACCAAGTCTCTTAAATACTCACTCTGCTCTAAAAAGAAATATTGCTTCTCCTTCAGAGACCTTGTTACATTGACCAGAAAGGACGTTCCAGGAAAACCTCAGGCATGGTCAGTAGATATTAACTTATAAAGTTACAATAATTTGTTCAAGGTACAGATTCTGTGCTCTTTCACTTTATAAAGTGGTGAAGCTAAAAGGCACTAAACAAGTGTCAAATTTTATTGGCAAAATGGACGTCCCTAGTAAGTAAAAGCAGTTACATAATGAACACAAAACCGTTTTCAAAAGCTTTGTTTTCACAAAGCTGAAATAGCTGAAATGAGCCAAATCATTAAGAAACTGATTTGCTTACTAAAAAGTGATATCCATGAGCATTAAGAAAATATCATTAAATGTACAGAAAGCCCACTCTCACATGTGAGAAAATCCTGTACTAGATTAAGGATCAAAGACAATAGCTAAATTAATTGTAGAGGGGAAAGCAAATCAGATAGAAAAGTCAAAAAATTATACAAAGTAAGTTTTAGTGCAATATATCAGAAATTAAGAGAAACTATAAAGCAAAAGAACCTAGCAAAAATCTCTGGATAGCAGAACCAAGATTCACAAAGGCCATTTTTATTTCTTTGCTTCCCTACCTTAGGAACAACAGGACAGGCAACAGTGGTGGTGCTTCATTACTGCCTGGAAAGGCTGAAATCTTCAATATTCACACCAAAAAGTGGAAGTACAGAATAGATAGTTCTGCTCTGCACAGGGAAAAAGTCAGTTAAATATTCAAGCTGTATTACAAAAAGTAATTTTCATCCCAGCAGTAACACAGGGGACATTAAACAGCAGTTATTAAAAAGCACTTTTAAACCAGCAGGTCAGGATGATTTCCACCTAAGGAGAAGTTCTGTAGTGTTCATAATCTTTAACATCCTAATAGGCTGCCAGAAAAATCTGCAAAATACCTGACAGGGGAGTAATAAGAAACTGAAGGACAAAATAATCTATACCAATCAGCATGTGTTTACAAAAGTCAATCTTACCTAATTTGATACAGCTTTGGATGAAAGGATAACTCCAACCAATAGCAACCACAGCACTGATGCACCAGTTAAGATACATACAAGTGGACACTGCTGCTGGTATGCAAATAGAGTACTTTTCACCCCTCAGGACCTAATGGGAACGGCTGAATAGGTGCTTCAAACAGAAACCCATCGGTGCAAGATCACTCAAATTTCACATAAACAGCCTAAGGGCACATAATCATCACTGTTTAGCAACCAGGGTGTTAAATTGTGAGCAAACTGGGTCACAGGAAGGGGGGATGGCACAAGAGGTACAAGTGACCAACCCACGCTGCCATATGGCCACCATGAAGGCTGCATGGCTGGCAGAAGGACCTCAGGCCACAGCCAGAGGATAGGCCATCTGTTTAGTTTTGTAAATAGAGCCGCCACAGAGGATCATTCTCTGCATATGACCTCTACCTGCAACCAAAGAAAGATCTTCGCACGGACAAGCAGGGGAACTCTGTAGGGGCAGAGATCCACCAATAGCACATGCTGTTCACAGAATCACAGAATATTAGGGGTTGGAAGGGGCCTCTGGAGATCATCTAATCCAACCCTCCTGGCAGAGCAGATTCTCTTAAAGCATGTTACACAGGATGGTGTTCAGGAGGGTTTTGAACGTGTCCAGAAATGGAGACTTCACCACCTCCCTAGGCAGCCTGTCCAGTGCTCCACCACGCTCAAAGTAAAGAAGTTCCTCCTTATGTTTAGATAGAACTTACTATGTTCCAGTTTGTGCTCACTGCCTCTTGTCCTGTCACTACACACCACTGAAAGCCCAGCCCCATCCTCCTGACACTCACCCATTAAGTATTTGTAAACATTGATAAGATCCCCCCTTAGTCTTGTCCTCTCCAGGCTAACCAGCCCCAGCACTCTCAGCCTCTCACTATAACAGATGTTCTGGTCCCCTAATCATTTTCATAGCCCTTTTCTGCACTCTCTCCAGAAGTTCCCTGTCCTTCTTGAACAGGGGAGACCAGAACTGGACACTACTCCAGATGTGGCCTCATCAGCAAAGAGTAAATGGGGAGGATAATCTCCCTCAACCTACTGGCCACACTGTTCTTGACGCACTCCAGGATGCCACTGGCCTTTCTGGCCACAAGGGCACAGCGCTGGCTCATGGCCATCCTGCTGTCCACCCACAGAGCTGTATTTTAGTAGATCAGTCCCTAACCTGCACTGGTGCTCTGGGTTATTGCTTCCCAACTGTTGCCACAGTTGCCCTCCAGTACCACTTCCAATACACAAGAAGGTCGAACAGTAAAGGGCTTGGAGAGAAGACACCACGAGGAAGGCATCATTTCCAAAACCTCAATAAAAGCAGCATTCACAGAGCTCAATCTGTTTCGCTGATCAAAGATAGGATTATAAAGGTTTTCAATCATGTCGAAGACCTACACAAGGAATAAAAGTTTAGTAACAAGCTTTGACAAAATACAGCACCTAGAAGCTGAATCCAAACCAGGAGCCATGGTTGGTGGTTTTATTTTTAAAGGAAGATCATTTATTGTTTAGAAAAACTCTACCTTTTCGCAGCCTGAGCAGAAGGCGCCCATGGGTTGGCAGCAAGCAGCCTACCCCCAGTGCTAACAGCATGGGTGTGGGAGAATATGATGGGTGAAAGGCTGAATCAGGAAGCCTATTACTAGTCTGAGCACCAGAAAAAATGGTTGGGCAAACTGCAACTTCACAACTTTTCTCCTTGTTCAGTGAAGGGAAAGAAGATACAGAAGCTGGCAAGAAACTAAGGCACTTTTCAGACAGTGCAAATGATGTAATTTTAGGAATAGACAAATCTGATTATCTTGACTAAAGAACTTTTCCTTTTTTTTTTTTTCTAAAATTGCTGCTATGTATTCCCACAGAGGCAGGAGTACACTCCCAGAAACAGATGACATGCTCAGTTTACTACTGATAAATGGTTCCATTTTGCAGGTATTAAAAGGCCTCCCTGGAAAAGCTTGTGGCTATTTAGGACAGACAAGGTGGTTAAAGATATCTTATAGTACCACTTACTCACCACTTCTGCTGGTAGACTTAGCAAACAGGAACATTAAACGATAACAGTCTTGAGTCAAAGCACACAGCATCTGCAATACATATTGCTGCACGTCTGAGCTGTGGGGTAACTGGGGAGGAGCAGCATGAACGATAGAGTTCACTTGGGAGGGGGTGGTGGGCAAAGCAGCTTGGAAAACACTGACGCATTGTCTTTCCATTACTAAAAATTACACTTTGTGAAATAGCATTAGATCATTTTAAGAGGTTTATATAAGGACACTGAAAAACAAGCCCTTTTGCAAATTCTATTTTTTTAATGTCTCCCTCCCCTTTTTATTTCCACTATGCATCAGATTGTGAAAATCCAACATGCAATAAGTCTAGTGTTCCCAGACAGAGGAGACCAACTTCGACCCAAGTTAAATCTTCCAGCTGTTCCTTGCTTCTTTTCTCTCCATCATCATGGTGCCTTAATGACTTGTTTAGGAAGGATGTGACATGTTCCAATTTAACACATTCAGCCCTTCTTATAGCAAATGAAGAATTAAGCCTCAGTATGCACTTGGTAGATCTCTTAGCAACTAGAGTGCAATCAGCCAACAATGGATGATTCACAGTTTTAGCAAGAGTGTGCAGAACTGCCTGCCAAAAGTCTGAATAAACTCACATTGCTAGACACTATGGTAAAATGTACCCTGATCTCTTTTAAACTATTATATCATAGAGGAAAGTTAAACTGCATGCATTCCAGCAGCCTGCCTGAGTCTGGAAATACAACTGAACTGCAACATCAATTTTGTGATAACCAGGACTTTTTGGTGATTATTTTCACCTAATTAGGATAAATGTACCTTTCAAGGGAAACTGCTAAAAATCCATCAGTTTGTGTAGGCAAGGGATGACTTCCATTATTGTTGCTCTGAAATGGAATTAGCAGGGCGCTAATGAAGGTAGTCTATCCAAAGTCACATCAACTAAAAGATGGGCTTAATCTCATGCCTACTGCTGCAAGGACACTGGCATTTGAACTATTGAGATGTCTCTGTAATCCATGAGTCAGGGGAATAGCAGGAAGCAGCACAAGAGTCCAAATATCCATCCTGACATACTGATATACTCTCTTTATTGCTCTCTAAAGCCCAGTTGAAGACCAGGCTGCCAGAGACAAGACTGTACTTTTACTGTCAAATTTCTGCCCCTATTGAATAGTTTTACTCCAAGCTTCAGATTTTGATTTAGAAGAGTTTCCTCTATGCTCTCCATGTGAATATCTTCCTACACAAAACCTGATTGACTTGAGCAAATTCTTTACAAAATACTATTGAAAAACCCAAACCTGAAAAGCATTGCTGGGATTAGCCCCACAGAGTGAGGGCACCAAGTGACAGAGAAGCCACAGATCTCTCTTTCAGCTACAGCCACGAAGCATGACCAGAGCTCTTCCTGTGGACACCAGTCCAAGGAACTGGTGACAGCCCCCACAGCATCCCAGGCTCATCTTAATGCCATTACAGCGAAGAGTCCCTTTGGGTGTCTGCCACAAACTTCACTTCTGGAGGTCCGAAAAGCTTTTTACTTTATTTTATACCTATTTATCCATTGCAGTTGTTCGTATCTCACGTATTGGACTTTCATCATCCCTTCCCTGAGACATCAATATTCACAGCAGAAGAGAGCCGACAATCATTGTCCTTTTTACTTTTAAATATCTCCAGCTGCCACTCACACGGTACCCGCCCAACTTAACAAAACCTCATTTAAAAATAGAGACATCTTAGTCAGCTTTCTTCAACCTCTTTTTCAGCAGCTCTTGTCCTCCCACTCTGCATCAAGGTGGGCGATGACTCAGTGGCACTTGGTGGTACATCCCTCCTTAGCTCCATCCCTGCACTATGGAAGTGTTCTGACTCCACATTACTCCCAGGAAAGAACACCATGGTCCTTACAGACCAGGATCAGACCCAAGATAACGAAATGCTTGCAACATGCTAAATCTGTTTACCATTTTAGCAATACACCCTGGCATCCCCATGCTGTCCCAGCTACCAGCAGTCTGGAGATCTCTTCCATTGCAGGCAGGAACCTTGCTCCAGCAGCCTTAAGCAGCCCTCTTCCAGGTAAAGTAGATATGCTTGGCTAAATAAGTAGCTTTCTTTGGCACAGAAGAGATGAGCACCCAAGTCAGTTGGCAGACTTCACCGCTGAAAAGAGGGCTGTGCTCAGCAAAACGAATTTGAACACATCAAGCTCCATGTTGTCTTTAGTACTAGGATAGTCAGAGGTTTCTGCTCTTATGGGCAAAACGATGGCAGCAGGGAAGATACAGCAAGTGTCAGGAAGGAAAGTGCAAAAATACCATAGCTGAGCTTTCTGTAAATGCACAGGGACAAAAAAACTAGGCAGATGAAAGGCTGAGAGAGCTGGGTCTCTTTAGCCTGGAGGAGACTAAGGGGTGACCTCATCTATGTTTTTGAATATGTGAAGGGTGAGCGTCAGAAGGATGGGGTCAGCCTCTTTTCAGTGGATCTCAGTGACAAGACAAGGGGCAATGGCTGTAAGCTGAAGCATAGGAGGTTCCACATGAATACAAAAAAAATTTTTTCCCAGTGAGGGTGCCAGAGCACTGGAACAGACTGCCCAGAGAGGTTGTGGAGTCTCCTTCTCTGGAGATATTCAAAACCCATCTGGACGCACTTCTGTGTGACCTGGTCTAGGGAATCCTGCTGTTGCAGGGGCGTTGGACTAGATGATCTTTCAAAGTCCCTTCCAAATCCTAACATTCTGTGATAAAGAGAGGAGAAGGTACAAAAATAGAAGGTGCATATAAATTTATTGCATCTGTAAAGGGAAGCTTCCTACTGACAACATCCTAAATAGACAAACAAAAGCTTAAGAGATTTTTCCATAAGGAATAGATCAAAGGGCTGAAATGAATGTGAGCAGAGGGGCTGCAGGCAGCTGAGACACAGAAACCTTGGTTGGGGAGGGCACCATGGTCAGGAGGGGGTTCCAGTGTTTGGCTTAAATGAAGCAGCAGTATGTTGTCTGTGCCATCTACCACCACCATCATCACACACTGCCGGCTAAAAAAAAGCACAGTTACATCTAAAAACAAAATACACCGGGGACTGATTTTGCCTCTGCTCCGAGCACGCTGTCCTCTGCCTAGATGGAAGCAGATGGCATTTTTCTATCCCCAGGTTGCTCTGCTGCAGCTCTTTTGGGAGCTCTGCTACTGCACTGGCTGCAAAGCACGTGTGGTAGTATTTCTGCTTTGGAGAACTTGATGTTATTCAATGGCTGACGTGAATCCCCACATTGTACAAGGCAGCAGAGCAGAATTCCCTCACTCCCTGTTTTACCCTATAAGGACATTTGATGATGGTGCTGTGAACTTGTGCCTTCATACAGATTTTCTGCAGCTGCTGCAGCAGGACAAAGCCAAGCCCAAGTTTGGATTCTTGTGTGTTGTGCTAATCAGCTGGGGTTCGGAAAATCCTTCAAAAAAATCTAGTGTTCTGGCAACTTAACAAGGCTTCTGAAAAAAATAACAGTTTAACATCTGGAACAAAAATACTCTGAGGAAGTCCAAGACCAACACAGCAAAGAACATTTTCCCCCCATAACCATTACTGTACAGCACTTGCTTGTCCCCAGATCAGTGAAACTGGAACATTTGCATCAAGATGCTGAAATATTTTATTGGAAGTCATGCTGGAAGGTAGAAAGATAAAGGGGCTATTCATACACTTGAACTTTTTTTAATTTTCTGGGTTTTGTTTATTTTTATTCATGTCCCATGAATTTCCTCAGTCTTTTAATGTGTCTTAATCTTCATCAATATTTAACTCTGCAGCTAAAATACTGCATACTTTGTTTTCCCATTTAACTTGAGAGTAGATGGGGGAAAACACATCTATAGGAAGAAGAAAAACAGCCAGTTCTAAAGGAAATGACTTTTCCTTTTTCCACAAGATGTCCTGGAATAGAGTCAGGAAGAAGGATGAAAGAGAATAGTGGGCAGCAAGAACACCATGCTCTTTCAGAGCTAGCTACAGTTAGCTTCTTACCTCTGGGTCCCATGTTTAAGTCTTGCCTAAGATCAATACCAAAAGTACTTCTCAAGGACAGACTTAATTCTTGGCAGACATTACCATTTAAGAGTAGTTCCCTGCAGTAATAAACTGCAGCATCATCCACAACGAACAAGTAACCACATGTATATATAATTACATACACTATATATATGCACATCTACACACACATATGAGAACCTTACAACTGGGCAGGGGAATGCTTAGTAACTTTTGCAGGGTAAGAGACCTCTCTTCACTTTCAGCGTTTCATGGAATAGCAATTTCCCCTCACACACAGATCTACAAGAAACTGCTCAGCACAGAACTGATGTAACCCTGGGGTAGCAGAGATGCTCCATAGGACACCACCTTGCTCACTGTATTACACGGGTTTCCAACAGAAAAACAACTTATGTTTTCTTTGTCTCTTATTGAAATCTGTAAGTTCAGATCATGTCCTGCAAACCTTAGATATCTAATTTTCTACCTGCTTGCTCCATGAGGGAGCAGCACCTGCAGCAGTGCTTATGCCTGGGACACTGATGGTCTCCATGCATATGGTTAGAGATAAAACTAAGAAAATCTTAGTTAAAATGTATAGAGGGTTAAGCCTCCCACCACAGTATTTTCAGTGTTGGCTATGAAATGCTACATGCTTTTTCCTTGAAAAACAGTTTCTATGTTTGGACAAGCTCACACTCAGTTACTGGGGCTCATGCCACAGCAAATCCAGACCCCACATACCAGCTACAATAGCATTAAAAACAGCATGGAGCACCCTGCACATTGTCATCCACCAGTGTCCAAAAGATCCTAAGGTGCCTGAAGGACCTGTTCACGCCCTCAGCTCAGCCAGAAAAACTGGGTACAACATAGCTGCCAGGGCACAGCAAGCTGGTGACACAGCTCTACTTAAGCAGAGCTGGCAAGGCAGAGACTGGCCACCAACTGGTAGCTTCAGCAGGTAGAGAACAAAAATGTTTTCAAATGCTAAGGAACTGGGCAAGCAAGCCACAAAACTCATGCTGGAGAACCTGCACCTGTAGTTTTGTTGCTCTGAATATGGAAATCTCTACCAAATTAAGCAAAAAGCAAACAGAGAGTAAGAACTGGGACCAGGTGAAATAAGTACTGGTTTTCAGTAGGCTCTTCAGAGAACAGCAAGTCTGATCAGTGGTGCTAGGCTTTCAGATGGTTTATTTGTTCAAGACTGACTTCCAACGGGAGCAAACAAGACCAACAGGCACTTCAGAAAGAGCAGAAATGAGCTTTTTAAAGGTAAAATCAGGAGTTCATAATTTTTAAATCCTAAGATTTTTACTGAAATGTCCCCTCCATATAAGTTGTTCTTTTCACATATAAGTAAGACCCATCATGAATCATCATTTTAAGGAAAAAAGCTAACCCCCCCCCAACCCAAAACACAGCCTTTCATCCCTGCCTTGAAGCAGAAGTTGGCTCTACAACTGAATGGCCTCTATAGATGCTCCAGTGGCACCGCAGCACTACCTGGGGGAATCACAGAAGCCTTTCGCCAGTGCAGAGCTGACTGCCACCAAGGACTCTGGCACAACAGGCTTTGACTGGTTCTTTGGAACTGTCTGCTGCTGAACAGCTACTTTAGAAACCACTCTTCTCCCCATATACACACAGGGTTGTGATATAGGGATAAAGTCTAAGCCAATCAGCTGGGGTATGACCAGCATTCCTGTCTCAAACCTAGTGCATCATTTTATGGATTTCCATGTTGCCATTTCCTCATCCCCTAATGAGACCCATACAACTGCAAACCACACAGGCTTTGCAAAAGGTTGCAAGAGTCCATCCTCTAACCTTTTGTTCTGTTTACACTAAACTTTCTTAGAGGGCAGCAGAGAACAGCAAGAGGTCTACCCTCCTACCCACAAGGCAGGATAAGTGCATCCCACAGACGGACACCTACCCAGCTCTCCAGGACTGAAGAGCCCCAGACATTCCCACAACCTGTTCTAACACTTCACACTCTCTCATTTTTCTCTAGTATCAAACCTGTATCTTGCTCACTACAGTTTAATCCCACAGCTTCTTACCATATCTGCCAAAGCTAATCCTTCCCCTTCAGCAGCTGGCTGCCCTGGGGACGCTCCTGCATTTTCACTGCTACACTATACAGAATGTGATGAATCTTTAATTAAATGGACTTGAGGAAAGCCATTTAAATTAGGCTTCATCAGCAAGACAAAACCACAGCTGTCTTTCCTAAAGAATATAATGAAACAGTTTCAAATACCTGGAACCCAATTTTAGCACTGCAGAACAACAGCTTGCAAAGCCATCATTTGTTAGGTAAGCAGGGAATGGCTGAAAGAAGTATGCAAGACCTTAAACAATCAGGCATGTTTTAACCCATGCGGGTTTTACAGCAATTCCTTCATAAACCAGGAGATTCTTACAATTTATAAAGCTTAATGCAACCAGTAGCAAGAGTGCAACCAGTTTCACAAGTGTTGTCATTTGCATATAAAATGAGTTACAGAAAAATGGTGGGAAAGGCACCTCTGGGAAGCTTATTGTAGCTGCACAGAAAGGGAGTAAATAAAGCACGCATCATCTTTAACATGGTTCTCATCCCTTTAGGATAAGAGCAACACTGTGAGCTTCTCTTGTTTAATCTGCACGAGAGGATTCATGCACTTGGTGCTGAATGACTTCACATTACCTCAATGGGAATAAGCTACTCTGGACTTCACAGGAAAAAAGTACTAATAAAGTTAATGAGGTACAAACCAGGTTGTGAATGGACCAAAGAAAAAATTCTCCTAAAGCTATTTCCTGCCCTGCTGTGATCGAATACATGCATTTAAGGCCTTACCTTACCCTCTCTCCTTTCTTTAGGCAATGCTTTATTGTGCCCAGAGACTTTCTCCACTTTTCTAATCAGTTTCCATTATGTCCTTTTCTTAAAATTTCCCACTGTTACACCTCCATCAGGAGCAATAATGCTGAAAACAGCAGCACAGACTGGCTACAGCCTTTTAAATAGTCTTGAAATGGAGCCAAGGTGGAATAAGTCTACTGGACATGGGGGTTAAAGCTCTCTTTCTGCAGAGCCTGCATCTCTGCCCCTGCCAAGGCAGCTCTGCACACAACAACATGGAAAGTTTTAGGCCAGAGTCTAGTCCAGGGTAATAAAAAGTTCCTGATCTACAAGTTTTATAAAGGACATTATAAACCAGGGGGCTGGATTTGGCCCCCTTCAAACCAAAGGGAGACCCAAGGCCAGAGCACAGAAACAGACCACCTTTGGCAGAGGAGCAGTCAAACTATATAGTGAATTTTCCCTCTTTCCTCCTCCACTGGAAGGAGGAGGTTGATGCAAGTTTGCTTTGTGTATTCACTTCTTACTTTTATGTTCAAAACAAAGCCACCACCCCATGCATACATACTCTGCTATCACTTCTAACAAACCATTTTACCCACCTTCAAATATTTCTCTCCCAATCACATCCCTTCACAACATCTCACTCACCACAAGCAAGGAGCAAGACAGAGCAGGCTGGCAATCTCATGAGACAGGCTCTCACAAGAATTTCCTGCTTCTGGTTCAGCCAGACATACTGCAACAACAGACGATCTCGCAGTATTTTGGCACTTCCACTTCTTGTTCAGGCCAAGACCCAGGAATGCAAGAGAAAAAAAATCCCCACTTTTTAATTTTTAGAATTTCAAAATTTCTTCCCTCTGCTGCCATGTGTGTCTGCTTGGCTTCCACACTAGAAGATTGCTTCCACTGAGATTAACTGAATTTGGAAACTACAGTGCTGAAGGTACCACCAAAAAAATATGCTTCCCAGAAACAGCTTGGTAAAACACCACCACAGTAGGGTTTCATGAGCAGTTTACTCCAGAGAAGCAAACAGAACAAACAAATGACCACATAAGTACATGGAATTAAGGTTTGCCACGAGTCCTGGGATACTTCCAGCAAGCACTTCTATCAAGGTCACCTAGCTGGTGAAAGCTCCCCATAGAAGACTGAGGCAAGACCTACATATCTTTCATGCATGTTCTTAAGAGTGCAACTCATGATGAACTGAGAAAGCCAGAATTCTCATGTTTTCTGGTCCACTCTATTAAATTCCCATGCAAGCCTACACTACATCTGGATAAGGCCATTTCTCAGTGTGACTAATGTCTCAGTAAATACTTCAGATACTTGTAGGCTGCTACAGATCACACTTGTACTTCAGGCAGCATATTTCTCGACACCACTGCTGGGTCAATACAGTTCCCACTGATATATCAGCTAGGGGAAAAGCCTTACTGGAAATTCAGCATTTGGGCCACATAACAGATGCTCTCAGACAAATCCCCTCTCCTCATACCAGGTCTCACCTTGCATGAGAGCCTGAATACATGCGCATGCTGCTGGCATGAAGTAAGGACCACACTGAACCTTGTGGAGGGTCCTGGCTCAAGAGAGGTAGTTCTCAGACATTCTTGTTGTTCACTTCCTACAGTCTGTGCTGATAAAAGCAGCAGTCATAAATCTTAAGATACTTTCAAACACACTTCTGCTTCCTGCATGCAACAACATGCTCCTCTGCCTCATGCTTAGCTTTCTTACAGCAGCAAAAGTAGAAGTGGGGGAAGAACACCTTTTGTGGAAAAAGAAAAACCACCAAACCAATAGTCCTAGCATAATTGGCAGCTCAGGTTTTAAGGATGAGTTTAGAAACAGAAGTCCAAACTTCTCAGTACAAGTGCCTGTAGCTGGGTTAAGCTCCTAAATCACACACAGGTTCAGGAGGAAAGAGTCTGCCTTTCAGAGACACTGAGCCTGCACTTTCTATTCAGGGCTTTGGCCAGGGGTCAGAGGACACACCAGTGTGAGCAGTTATTCTGTCATGTTAAAATACTTTGAAAAGATTCTGCTGCTGATCTCATCTGCAGGAGTTATCACATACATCGGTGTCTGTGCAGGGCTGGGGTAAAGGTCTTGCACCAGACAGCATATGCATAACAAGGAAAGCTGGCATCAATGGCAGCCACCTCCTCATCCTCAGCTCCTCTAGAGTACCTTCCCAAAAAGCTAACACCTATTTTTTACTAGGTTTAAAGGGGCACAGAATCTCATTACTAGAGCTGTCACCACGTACGTGAGGCATATCAGATGCTTTAAGCATCAACAATAAAGAGGCAGCTTTCCCAGCCCTAGAAGAGCATGCTGAAAGCAAGGGACAAAGATTAAGTATTATTTAAAGGTTCATGGTTCACATGCATTTACCTTGTTCTTAAGAGTCATTGGAGGATATATTTAATATTACTACACACTGTATTTAGTAATATTATGCATGCAAGTTCTACTGTGCTATTTTGTGGGTACCACACAACAGTCTAAAATCTCCTAGTCGATATTGAAGGCTAAGAAAAACTTTAGTTAACACACACTTTAAAGCTAAAGCATTATCACCCTGACAAATGTTATATTACATCAAACTTTCCACTACTGAAAAATACAATCATGAGATCACCTCAGAGAGATGGTAAGTAAGCACACACAGGCCAGGAAAGCATTTAAGTGCTTTAAACTAAGACGACTGATTACAAGGTCTGTGTTAAGCACTGGCACCCACAGGATTGAGCCCCAGCTACTTATATGCTTGCGTCACAGGCACAAGCCTAAAAGTTAAAAGAAAACTTCACCTGAATCCTAACACAATGTACGGAATGCACAGCAATTACCTGTCTTTATCCTTTCACTCCCTTCCTGGACTGAAACCATCAGCTAGATCTGCAACCGACCCCAAGAACTTCAGAGCATGTAGCCAGCACTCACATTTCTCTGATGAACACCTCTTGGCCATTTCCTATACTGGATGCCTCCTGCTAGTACCAAAGTTATAAACCATTCTATATGTTCAAACATTTAACATGACTATCAATATGTATTTTGTAATGCTAATAAAAACTAAAATGGTGTTTCAGTACTTTTCATACCACTCCCAAGAAGTCCACTTTATGACCAGCATAGCACTTCATGGCAGATGTAGGTAGGCAGTGAATCTGGTTTCAGGAACACAAAACAGGGTGCTAGTTTTAGACATGGTCTCAGGATTTATCTACAAATGAATAAGAGCTTGGATACAGTTTTATTAGCAGCCCTTTGTTCACATTCCATTCTGAAGATACAAACTTATTTCTTAAAAAGTACTGGAAATACTGTTGTGCACTGGAGGGCTGGCAGACCTTTTGGGGCTCCCATTAGGCTTCTGGTTGTGTGCAGCAATCTTGTAAAGTGGGTAAGGCAACTAAGCAAAGTGGAAACCAGGATTAAATCAGAGCTTGGTGCAGAATCAAGAGTAGTGCCTTTAGTCCTTAAGAAGCAGCATAGACAGGGCACTATTCAACTATACGAAAGGTTTTGGCAGCTTCTGGTGTCTGCTGACATCTGTGCAGAGGTTCCCCTAAGGATGGGGAAATAAAGATACAGCCATGTGCAGGAAATATCAAAGCCAGAACATGAAACATCAAGCCCCAGGAGGCACAGACCACGCTCACAGCAAGCAGAGGGGACAGTCACAGGAGTATGCAGAGAAGGACTTGGGGGTCTTGGTAGATGGAAAGCTGGATATGAGCCAGCAATGTATATTCGCAGCCCAGAAAGCCAACTGCATCCTGGGCTGCATCAGGAAAGGTGTGACCAGCAGGTCTAGGGTGGTGATCCTGCCTCTCTACTCTGCCCTTGTAAGGCCCCACCTGGAGTACTGTGTTCAGTTCTGGGCTCCTCAACATAAGAAAGATGTGGACCTGTTGGAGAGAGTCCAGAGGAGGGCCACAAAGATGATTAAAGGACTGGAGGACCTCCCCTACGGGGAAAGGCTGAAACAGTTGGGGTTGTTCAGCCTCAAAAAGAGAAGGCTTCGAGGGGATCTCATAGCTGCCTTCCAGTACCTAAAGGGGGACTATAGGATAGAAGGGGAGAGACTTTTTGTATTCTCAAACTGTGATAAGACAAAGGGAAATGGCTACAAGCTACAAGAGGGGAAATTTAGGTTAGAGATTAGGAGGAATTTCTTTACCAGGAGGGTGGTTAGACACTGGAACAGGTTGCCCAGAGAGGTTGTGGCTGCCCCATCCTTGGCGATGTTCAAGGCCAGGCTGGATGTGGCCCTGGGTGACCTGGTCTAGTGATTGGCATCCCTGCCCATGGCGGGGGGTTGGAACTAGATGATCTTTGAGGTCCCTTCCAACCTCAACCATTCTATGATTCTATTTTCCCCATTTGTACCACAAACCCAGCTGCCTTTGTCAGAGCCTAGATAGCAGTTGCCTTTCTTTGTAGTAGTTTCACCTTCCCTGGCATTTACTTTTGCTACTCTTTAGTCTTCCTGCATGGTCAGGACACTGCCACAGCAGCCTGGGGTGTAGGGAAGCCACACAACTCCTGCTACTGGGCTAGGCAAAACCACTGGAAGCATTACTGCAGCCAAGCAACAGGCACCAAAGCAAACAGATGCAGCACAAGAGCCCTTCTTCCCTACCCAGCAGGCTCTAATGCCTACAGGTCCCAGGTTCTCACAGCTCCTCTTTGGTCAGTGCATTAGCAATGGCATGGGTCCACACTAGTCTTCCACACAAGGGGCTGAGGGCTCGGATAACTTCTGGAAACATGGCCACAGAAGAGTGCCTACCACCCAACCCTTGCCACGCCAGATCAAGTCCTGCTCCTGTAAAAGCTCTCCCGTCAGCCTTGTGCAATGCACAGCTGGTTTGATGCTCTTCTGTCAGAAATGGCTTTCAGGCTGTTCATGGTGTTATCTCAAATAGCATGATGGATGCCATACCTGGCAGCCTGTCATTCATCAAACCCACCTAGGAATGACTTCTACATCTGCCATCTGCAGGCATAAAGAGAACAGCAGTTCTGCTTCAAAAATTTAAGTGATTTGATTAGCTGCAAAGCAGAGGCATAAGAGCAGAAAAGAGCAATATCTTTTCCAAAGAGTTCCTTGTGCTCTGCAAATTAATAACTAATTCCTACCAGTTGGTGTTTTCAGGCTCACTCAATCTAGTATCAGGATATTCAGGAAAAGCCTATCCATCACCTCCACAGCACAAACTGGCAGGTTATCAGCTGTTGTCAACCATCCTACAACAACACAGATCCATCCCAGGGCCCATAAGAGACCATCCTTCTCATGGCACCTTTCTGAAAAGGCTCTAACAGGACACTGTCTTCCACAGTGTTAGGCCTGGCCCTCAATATATCAACTTATGTATGCCAAGTATTCATTGCTAGGCCTTTCTAAGAATCATTTTGCAAAGCTTGGATGGCAGTATGTTTTCACAGCTGATGTGGAAAAGCTAGAAACAATATTTCCTAATGAGAAATCTCTGCTTTACAAAGTGTGCACTGTTTCTTAGGGTTAATCTGACTTGTTATGGGAGGGGAAAAAATCCTTTTATACTGCTGACAAAATATCTGACTGTCTTAATGGTGGAATCATCTGATTTTCTACTATCTGTGCTAAGATTGATATACTGAGGCAGGAAAGAAAAAAAAAAAAATCAATCAACATCTGACCTTAAAGTACCTGTTTCTGGTGCTAGTGACAGTTTATCTTATGCCATCAGACATCCTGATTAACCCTGAATGCAGCTTCCCCTTGCTTGGTGGAACAGAAACACCTGCAAGATCTCTACAAGGTTAAGGCAGGACAGCTGCTTTCCAAATGGCAGTCCTTGGACAACTCATGACCTTCAGTATCACAGCAAGTGAGTCTGCTAAACAGCTATCAGTATTACAGCTTATTCATAATACATGAAGAGCTTAAGTGGGTCACAGAGACCTGTATATCCAAGTAGCCCGACTCCAACAGCCATAACTTCTGGCAGCTTAAGGAAAGAATAACAGAAAGAGGACAAGTGTAGAGCACTGCTGTCTCCATCATATTTTCCCCAGCTTATTTTAAGAGGCAGAGTAGATATTTCCAAAGCCAGATATTGCAGGTGGATCAAAGTGTTAAACAGCTATTGATAGATCTCTCCTTCATTAGTTGATGTCCAGCTGTACTTCTGGATTCTGCACCATCCTGGCAATGAACCTGACAGTTCAGGTGTGCATTGCATGACAAATTACTTCCTTCTGCTTGAATTTGCTGCCTGGGTATTCCCCTGGATGTCATCAAGTTTCATGCTATCATTCCAAGTTCATTTCCTCTCTACTATTTGAGATACTGAGATATTTTAGAGTTCTCTTATTTCTCCCCTTCCCTGTCCAAAATAACTTTGAGCTGAAGAGATTTATCTAATTAGCCTCACTTCATACAGAAGCAGTCCTACACTGCAGCAAGGTCTTCTCATCCATCCCTAGCTTTTCTGCCTACATTGCATTTCCAGGATAGGTAACCAGAACCTCACACAGCATTTCAGGTTCAGATGAATAATCAATTTAAGTTCAGTCAAAAAATAGCCTTTCAGCAATACTGGAGGTATACAGCATTTAGAAGTGTTTTGGAAATGCTCATCTAGAAGCAATTGTCTTAACCAAGAGCCCTTTAAACAATGCAAGATGGTTGGTTTACTGTGACAATAAGGTCATATCCCAGATCAAAAGGAAGATTAACAGAAAAGAGATTGCTGTCTGGCACTACTGAAGCTCTATTTCATATGGATTCGAGTTTCACAGTTGATCTTGCTAGCATCAGGAAAGGTGTTATATTTATTATTATACTTGGAAGTCCTGGCACAGGCTCTCCCCTACAAAGACTGTCAGGTGACAGTCCCATCCTCCTTCCTCTTCTTCACAGCCAGCTTTGACAGTACACCTCTTCAACTTCTGCCCTGACCACTTCTCCTGCATTGGTGGAGTTTTACCTTTTAGACAGTTTCCTTCCTTGTTCATTATCAGTCAAAATGATCAAGAACTATTGGACAAAGGTAAGTAAAGCCAACAGCAGTGTAGAATCTGGCTGATTTCTTCTAGAAACTACAAAAACCCAGTTGTCCTTTGCACACATTTCGAGCTGCTGCAGCCAGCAGGAATGTGGAATAGGGTATATTGCAACTGTCTCCTCTAACATCCTCTACTCCAGGAAAGAACAACATTTGAAAGTTTCTGAATACAGGTGGCTAAATAAGTCATCCCATACCCCCTTGTAAAAAGCAGGTAAGAAGACTTCAGTGCTTGCTGAAAAAAATCAGGTATCCAATCCATATCATCCTCCTTCACTTCAGCTTTTGTGACTGCACTTCACTATGGCAGGTACTAGTATTCCCATCAGAGGCTTGTAACAGCTACTGAGCCATGATCCAGCGCGCTGAAATTCAGTGAACACCTAGAAACTAGCAATAGTCACACCATCTCTCCTCTGTACGGCACTGGAAGAACATGAGATACTTGAGACATCACTTTTACTGTTTTAAGCACAGTGATGACAGGGACACATAGCTACCCAGGAATGCAAAACCCTCCAAAGCACTTGTACTATTTGCAAAGTTAACTCCTCTAGGACTGGCAAATGTCTCTCACCTTTACACAGTCTGGAGTTAACTACTAAACATCTGAACTATTTTTAGAAATACAGCTTGCTACTTCTGGACAGCAGGCCAACAACAAGCTCCATCTCTAAAACCATTTGCCTTTCTAGCTTGGACATGACCATCTCCATGGCTGCTGGTCTGTGACTCAAAGGACATCAACCACACTGAAGTGCAGAGACATATGCACAAGCAGGATTCTTGTCCTGTAATACCACCTTTGCTGTGAGGTGTGGAATTTAGCTTCCCTGACAGCTCTTACATTAAGCTTCAGAAAAAAAATTCAAAAAAATTACCACACTACCAATATTGTCCAATTATGTGACAGTCTTGTTTCAGTGTGCTTCAGTGGCCAACTGGGACTGAACCAACAGATGATTTCATCTTGCCAGAGAACTTCATTTGGCATCCAGAGACAGATGCAGATAGCCAGTTCCTTTACTATTAGCATACATAAACCTTTCAGAGAAAATATCACAATTATTTTTTAAAGATAGTGCCAAATATAGATTCTCTAGCAAGCAAAAATGAGTTCTTGGACAAGCTATTTTTTAAATACTTGTTTGGTTTTGCTAGCAACTCAATGACAGAAAAAATGGCATGTTACAGTGGAGTTATCTGACTTGTATGTGATCAGTAGCCTTGGATGAATGCAAGACCTGACTCAGGTATATCTCAGCCATAAAACAGTTAATTCTTCATGAAAGAAAAATTCTTAATACTGCTACAAAAGATGAAGCAAGAAAAGATATTGTCACCTGATGCTATAGGTGCTTCATTTATCTTCACCCTAGAACTGTGACTGCCCAGATCTGATACCAAGAATAAAGACCTTACACCACAAACTTGATTGATCAGACATATGCTCCTGTAAAACAGGTATAAACAACTAATGATCAGTAAATAGTGATGGCAATTTATTGGTAGGAGCACATTCTCTGCAGCCACCAGCCTCCACTAGCCTGCTATAAGCAATGACTTCTACACAGAAGTCTATATGTACCGGGACAACTTAGGGGCAATGAAGATTTGTACAGGTGATTTGTTTAAGCTCAGATATTTAATAATCAGGTCAACATTTTTGAGACAAAAAACTTTTTATAAAAGCAAGGAAAAGACTGTTTGCATGGGCTAATCTGAGCATCTAAGTTCACAAGATGCTCAGTATGGAATACTGCAAGCTAAAGCTTGCTATACTGTCACTTCCCACAGCAGAAGAGGTCAACTAGGTACCTGTTCAAGAGTCACTCTGAAGAAACTGGCAAGAGAATAACCAGTAATATTGATAAGAGTTTGTATGTGTTTAGATCAGCCATGCTTGCTGAAGAGCTGCATGCCCTGGTCACTTCATCAAGAGGGACAATTGAAGGCAGTGAGTTTAAGGATACAACTGGACTTGATCGAATGTGGTTTAGGGAGAAACAGTAACAAACCAGGAGTTCAGTCTCTACTGTATCTTTTTCTACATCATAAGTCTATTCTACAATGAACCAAGCTGTCTGTTGCCAGAGCTGAGGCTTGTGTTCTTAAATTAGCATCAAGGGAATCACACTGGTTTATATGCAACATCAGGAGTTCTGTATAAAATAATCAGGACCCTAGAACTGGAAGAAGCTTGGCAAGATGCAGCACTGGGACAACAAGTGAGCACAGTGAACTTAGCACAGAAACGTGGAAAGTATTGTTCTTATAAACCAAACTGCCAGAAGGGCCTGCAAAGGTATTTAAAAGATAATGGGAATAAAAGATTAAGGAATCTCTGTTCCACTGGGTCATACATGTAGCTGGACAAATAATGTCATTTAAAAACAAAAGACATCTCTTCCTAGAAAGTGTAGTAAAGGACCTTAACACAAGCATTGCATATCTTGTCTAACTAAAGACAGTGCTTTATGACAAAAGCTCCATATCAGCTAAAAGACCAGTCGTCATACTGCTCGGAGGAAAAGCTAGATTGCTATATAAACCTACAATGCATTAGTTACTGAAGAGTTTAGCAGAAAGTGAAATTAGGCAAGTTTTGATGAAATTAGGCAAGTTTTGAGAATTTTAATGAAGTGACAGGCATCTCTACACACTATTATTAGCAAACAGCTGCATTTAGCCACAGCCCAGCCTTTCAGAGGTGCTGTCAGAGATGTGCTCTGCCAGTGAAGATGCCATCCCAGGTCCTGTTTTTCCCTTGGACAGTACAGTACAGCCCCACAGCACTACAGCCTATGCTCTGCACAGGAGCATTGTGGGCAGGGAACATCATAATCCTATCTTGGGGGACCAGTACACAAGGTCTGCAGAAGGCAAATTTGCAGACAGAGGGCAAGAGATGAGAGCAGGTGGAGAGACAATGAGACTGGAGGTGAGTTTGCAGGTAGAAGCATTGAGGCAGAGGAAGAAAAATGAAGATATATGCTTCTTCTGGGCACGTGTCCTAACACAGCACTGGGAGCAACTGCTGCTTGTGCTATTGGTACAGAACAGGAAACCTCAGCTGGTGACTTCACTCTCCATACCAGAGCATCTCAAAGGCCATCAGACTGAAGCAGAGCATGTGAGAACTCTTCAGCATCACTTGGTCTGCTCCACCACTCTCTAGATATCCCATCCCTCAATGAGGAAGACAACACTGCAGCCTGCATACCAACCCTCTTTTTCAAGGACTGCAGGGTGTTGCAGGCTTGTAAGGAGCATAGGATTAAGGAAAATTCCAGCAGCAGCTGTGGTACACTAGAGTTTACAATGTTTTTAACACAGGCAGTTACCAAAGAAAGATTCAGGTTCAACTTGAAAGTCTGGGGAGAAATCTCAAGGGGAAGGAACAGGGTATCTCCAAGCCATATGTGTAAGTCAGAGCACTAGAAAAGGCTCTCTTCACTTTTGAGGAAATGTTGACAATATTTGGAACCTTCAACCACTTAGTATTTGCACTGAACCATAAGCTCACTAGGGGCTATTTATCACAGCTAAAGGAACAGAGATTAAAAAAGGTACAAAAGCTGACATCAGGCTTGCAAAATAATAATCAGCATCTGCAGGAGATTAAAACCCAGGCATTTAATTTGGGTTCTGCCTTCTTTTAATCTTCTGGTCAGCAACTTGGATATTCCTGAGAAAGTCTGACATTGCAATTTAATAACAAGGTCTAAATATTGCCTCTTCTAGAAAAGCATGAAACCCAAGTTCCTCCTAGTTTGTCCTTAAAGATTGTTTTACATTTCTATAGATAGAAACCAATTACAATGACCACAGTCCATTTATACTGATCTGAGTAGAAGCTACTTCCTCACATTGTCATTAAATCTATGATCACAGAAGCAAAATTGAAAATTAAATAATACAGTACTTGGCACAGCCAGTTTGCCCAGTGTCAGCCCTATTAATGTAGGATCAGAGCTATATCAGCAACGAACTTTAAGACCAAAGAACCACCTACCCAAACCATAAGTCGGCACAAACTACAAGGCAGATGGAAAGGGCAGAGTCACAGAAGTAAATCACAGTTTAAATAGTCTATTTTAGGAGGCTAAAACATCCCTCTTCATGTCTCCTGACACTCCCATTACATAGGACTCTGATACAGGTCTAGCTGATAGTGTCCAAAGGATTGTTCCTTAATTTGCACAACAGTGTTTAAGAAGCTTT
This sequence comes from Galbula dea, assembly GCA_013399015.1. Taxonomy (NCBI): domain Eukaryota; kingdom Metazoa; phylum Chordata; class Aves; order Piciformes; family Galbulidae; genus Galbula; species Galbula dea. The sequence continues at coordinate 1,437,660 of VWZX01001164.1, read as the reverse complement.
TCTCCTCTATTGGATGCTTTTCAGTTAATTTATATGCTAATACCATAACTCTGAAAGTGAAAGCTAATGAAATACATTAAAGAAAACACCAATGCAGATTCTGATAAGTTACTTTATTGCCTTCTGTACCCCATGATGGGCATTGCACATTCGCTCCTGGAGAAAGCCTCCAAGTGACACACATTTTACAGAAGATGTTGCATTTGGTTCTCTCACTGCATTATATGCTCTGCAAAAGACAATCAAAACTCACATTAAAACTCAGATGTGCCTCTTATCAGAAGTCTGACCACTATTTCTCGACTTGCTTTCAGTGTAACTGAGAAAACACTGACAATATCTTAAACTGATAAGCTAGTGAAAAGGATAGGTTAAAGGAGCACATATTGCATAGTGTAGAATGTGAAACATACTCAAAAAAACCTGACAAGAAGGAGGAAAGGTACCTACTGCCATTCCTAATTGCATGTAAAGCTTTTGCCCATGTTCACTCACCTGCTGTTCCATGACACAGTGGCAACATCCATGCTTTCTATCATCAGCTTTCTAGGCAGAGCACTGACATTAACATGAAGAACACAAAGGGTACAGCACAAAAAGCACACACAAAGGGGTCAGTGGAAATGTACAAGGCCCCCACAATTTTTTATAACCGTTTAAAGGACTATGAATTATTTGAAGTGGTAATAAAATGTTTAATCTCTTGTCTCTCCAGTCCTCTGCAAGCGCTAATCCTCTATGGAAATGAGAGAGCTTTGCGAGTTATGCAGAGATGGTTTAAGTGATTAGTCAGCAAACAGAGGTTATTTTGTACTAGCACGCATGATAAAATAAAATAAAAACCTCATAACCTAATTAAGCTCAGGAGCTAGCAGAGCCTTGCATCTGTTTCTCCTGAGCCTAGCTCTTCTATTACTGTGCAGGAGATATCATTATCTTACAGAAATGCCTGGGGATGGAGTGGAGGCAGCATCTAGCAGCAGCTATGTAATATCACCTTATTGCATGCAATACACACTTAAACTCTTTTTGTCTGCTATTTTCTCAGAAGCCTCCACCAACTAGCTGAGAATCATTCCTCCAAGCAGTCAGCTGCAGCTGGGGCTGCAGCCCAGCACATGGCACAAGCTCCAGTTCACACACAGCTGTGCAGCCCTGCAGAAACTGTACAGGGTGGGATGGCAGCTGAGGGTGCTCAGCACTTATGAGCCCATTACCTTGCCCTGTACAGCCAGACACTCTGCAGAAGCACTCCTGTAGAATAAAGCCCTGCCATACAGCGTGCAGATTTGGGAAGAGGTACCCACAAATGCTCAAAAGGCAACGAGGAGGCTTCTCCAATGCTTGCCAAGAGGATGGGAGTTGGCAAACATACTCCTTTGCTGCTCATCACCTGTCCTCACTGCTGAAGGACTGTCTACCCTCCTACATCACAGGAACACAGCACCACAGGTTGTCCACAGCAGATCTTAGAGGAGTGGGACATAATACTCTTGGGTGGAAGTTTCCTCTTGACAACTAAGGAAGGAACCACAGTGATCTCCTCTGCAGCAGTTCCTGAAGCTTTCCCAGCACCAGCTATTTTCCTTTCCCTATGTGGCAGCTGAGAAGAGGCCAGGTCACTGTGGGTGCATTTTGCTGAGCTTCTGGGATTCCATCCATCTGCATAAGCACAGAAATGGTGGAAAAGCTGTTCTGTGCTATCCCAAGCACATTAAGAGAACTTAGGCAGTAAGAGCAATGTGCTGATGAGAGCTCTTCTCAGCAGCTAGCATTGTTGTGTTCAGAAGGTGACGTGAAGAGTTTATACTAGAGGAATAAACAATTGAGAACATACCACTGGAACAAAAGGTGCTGGAACTGGCAAATCTGATCAGCAACCACATTTCCATTGGAGTTACTCAACTTGAACATCAAGCACACTGGTGACTTCACACAGCTAAACAAAACACCAGCTTATCTGCATTAGCAATCTGCCTCTGGCTTATCTTAAAGGCAAATCCAAAACTCCCCAGCAACTATGAATTTTAAAATAAGTTCAGAAGTTGATAACATAGAAACATAATGGCTTGAAATAAGTCTGACTCTTGCAAACAGATCATTAAATGCATGACTGATTTTTCTACTTTACTAAAAAAATACTGGGGCTCTTTCCCAGTACTGACTGAACATGACCAAATTTAATTCAGCTTTTTTCCTCCCTACAATAACTTGGAGCAAGAATAGACACAACCTCAATTTTTTTTGTTCTTTCACACAGACAACCAGTAAAGAATCCTATGGCGCTGGAGGAATAAGCAATGCTATCTAAAAAGCCTGAAAGGGCAATCAATGCCATTACAAACTACTGCAGAAATCTGTCTTCTGTATACAGTGTTATAGTAATTGATGACAAGCCTTCTTAATAAGGAGTCTAGTCAGTGAAAGAACATGCTGTGTCTGTTCTTAAATACTGCATTATAAGTTTTCAGTAGCATGAAATAGCAGAGATTGACACAGTGCTGCTCAGTTCATGCATCTGGCAGACAATTTACCAGAAGGCACAATACACCTGAAACAGCACTGCTCCAGCTGCATATTCAACCAGGTTGTCTTTTAGACATACTTTGGCAGCCTCACATGTCCTTCAACTTTCACTAGTCTGATTAGGCTTCAGAGCCTGACCTATCACCTGCCTCTTGGGAGGTTTCCTGGGCACAAGCCCTCAATCTTAATTATTTGCAGAACCTCCACCTACAATCTCCTTTCCTTCATCCCTTCCTTCCTCTACTGCTCCTGTCTGCTTTGTACAGAAGTCTATTAAACAGTCAAGAGATCAACAAGACAAGCCCAGCTGAGTCCTGCCTTACAGGGAGGTTCAGGTTAGGAGTGCATGCTCAGGAGTTGGGCTTTATATTAACTGGGTTAAGTCAAGCATGCACCAACTGTACCACCAAACTAGTCATGGTTTTGCACTAACAAAAAGAGTAGAAGATGGCACACTGAGAAACTGGTGCTATATGTAAACTACCGCATCCACATTTTTTCCCTGTCACTCAGTTGACCATGAGCAATGATGCACTGCAATAGCCTTGCCTCATTTTCATATCAGGTTAACCAAGGCAGCTGAGGCAGGAGCACAGTCTTCCAGAGACAGCATGAAGAAACTGGTTTCACAGGGCTTCATCCTTCTGATTTTCTAGCAGTGGATCCATCAGACCAGAACCACTCCAGATTTAATGACCGTCCACTGTCACAAAAGTGAAGGTTTCATGGCAGTTCAACTGACAAATGTCTGACTACAGGTATTCTAGCATACAACTGGTTTTAGGCTCGCAGAGTAATTCAAGTTGGAAGGGAACCCCAGAGGTTTCTAGGCCAACCTCCTACTCAAGGCAAGGCCAGCTTTAAGAACAGATCAGGTTGCTCAGGGCTTTACCCAGGTGGATCTTGAAAACCTCCAAGGATGACAACTGTGCAGCTTTTCCAGGCCCTTGGTCCACCCATTTGACTGTCCCCACTGAAAAGCTTTCTCCTTACACACCATTAAAATATCATGCTTCTATGTCTGCTGTCTTTTGCCCTGCTGCCACACAACTGAACAGACTGGCTCCATGTTCTTGATAAGATGCAATCTGTGAGCACCCAGCAGAAAGGGTAATCACTTCCCTCACTCTACTGGTTCTGCTCTTGTTAATACAGCCCAGGATCCTACTGGCCTTCTTTATGACAGGGACACATTGCTGGCTCATGGCCTCTGTGCTGCCCAGCACACTCCCCCCAAGGGTTTTTCTGCAGAGCTGTCCCCCACCCACTCAATCCCACCTAGAGACTTCCCTGGATCAGGACTTTGTATCTGTTGCTGTTCAACTCTGTAAGGTTCCCATGGGTCAGCCCCTTCTTTCAGCCTGGAGAGGTCACTCTGAACACCAGCCTGGACCTCACGCATATTGCCTCTCACACTTTGCCCACCTGCCCCAGTCTGGGGCCATTTACATCTCGATACAGAGCCCATCATCTCCTCCAGGTCACAGATAAAGGCCATTTAACAGGACAGATGCTAGGACAGACCCTGTAGAAACTTCACTTGCAACCGGCCTCCAGCAAATATCTCAATGAGGAATTTGGAGACTGAATATAAGCCTCAAAAAAGACCTTTTTGGCTGCCAGCAGCCACCCACCATCATGAACAGGAGGGTCAAGAGCATGTACTGGGCTCCCTCAGCTCATGGTGGCTGCAGGCCTCAGCGACAGGACTTTCTGAGCACCTGCAGGTGGTACCTTCAAAACCAGGGCTGGAGGCAGGAACAGCAGAGAAGCACTGGCTACAATAGGAAATACAATCACATGAAGCCACTTGAAACACTGCTGCTTCTTGCAGGGCTCTTCATGAAAGCAAGGTTATCATATATGTTTACCAAGATGTCCAAAGCACATGCCAAGTCCTCTACCATAGCACACATACCTCTGGGCAAAGTAATGACGTAGACATTTCTGCTTTCTAGAACTTTGACCACCTCACTATTTTCAAAGTGACATCCTGATCTCACCAACTATTCAAAGCAGACTCACTAGTTAAACACAACTGACTCAGCCACCATGCCAGGGAGGGGAAAGAGGTTGCCCCAGGGGATGCCTCAGAGGAGCAGACAGGCATTATCCAGCAGAAATGAGCATCTTCTCACCATCTCTGCAAACACTGCTGCAGTGATGTTCCCAGGAGGAAGAACTGTTGCAGATACTTAGGAGTTATATGTTCAGACAAGCACTACACTGCAATGTCATGCATTGTTACACCTTTAAGAGGATATTTGTTCAATTATTACAGGAAGGACCAGTAAAGACACACTTGGACTCTTGCTGAAAAACAGCTGCTTCTGAGAGTAGCATGTGGTAAACACACTTTATTCTGATGCTGTCACCTTTAAGAGCATTCAGATGTTCTTCAAAGAGTAAATACACACGGGTACAGACAACAAAGTGCATGTGTACAAGATGTGGGTAGTATCTCAGACTGTTACACTGTTGGGCAAAAATCAAGTAAGCTTTGCTATTGGTAAAAGAAGGGCACTGTATCAAACACACCAAATGGAGACACTCATCCACTGCACTTGATGACCAAGGGCAGCTATTGATACATTATAACTAGTGGACCAGCCCTGTCCCACAGGCACAACGGTATGTGTTTGTGGATCACAAGATGAGCTATTGTACCACAGAGAGGATGGTAACTGGAAGACAAGAAGAGGATTACATTAAAACATGCTTACAGAAAGGCAAGCAAACAGGGTAAGGTTTGTTTAACCTGCTACTCATAACTAGAGGGTGATAAGTGGGTGGCACTTCAATGCATGCATTGCTTATCAACTAGTTTATGAATGGGTTGAGAACAGTAAAAAAGTCTTAAGAATATCTCAATTAAGGCTCTGGCAGCTGCATATCGTTCACACTTCTCTCCAAAAGAAAGACATGCATCTCCTCACATCCATGCACCTCTGGCCCACAGGGCCTGAAGTGGCTGCACAGGGAATGCAACACCAGGTTCAAGGGCATTCAGGCTAATACTGAGTACACCAAAACACACAGCTTTTGCACACAGGCCAGCAGGTACCACAGACACCGGTAATGCACTGCCTGGAACAGAGCTCAAGTCAAACGTGTAACGAAAACGGGGTTTGGATTGAGCAGTGCTGCAGCACTGTCACAAAGCTGCACAACCGACCCGCGATCCATCCCGCAGGACCCAGCTGGGCAAGTTCGCACAGAGCGGGAGCCCCAGACAGGATGAGTCATAGTTTACACCGTCCACTTGCTTCCAGCAGCAGAAGAACGCTGCTCTCCGACAAACCCCAGGCGCAGCCAGCTCGACGGCGTCGGGCGCTGCCAGCCAGAGCCGCCAGGACGGCAGCGGGAGGCCGGGAAAAGCTGGCGCTGCCAGGGGCCCTCCCGCGCCGGTCCCACCGAGGAAGGCTGCTGCCCCCCCCCCCCCCCCCGCCGAGACTTCGAAGCGGGCCCGGGGATACGCCCAGCAGCGCAGCTACCACAAGCCCACCTGCAAGGCGGGGACACAGCTGGCCCCGGCCTCGGCCCGGCCACGACCGCCCCATACCTCCTTCCTGCGGCTGGGCGCACCCGGGCGGGTGAGGAGTGCCGTCTCCTCGCAGACCACGGCCACATCCTCCACAAAGACGCAGTCTGGGAGGCTCTCGTCGGCCGGCAGCTCCAACACCTGCAGCCCCAGCTTGCCCCGCAGTACACCCACGTACAGCTGGTGCTCCCGCTCCGCGCGGGCGAAGTCCACCTCAGGGCCCGCCGCGCTGCGCAGCGCCTGTCGGCACAGTGACTCGGGCAGCGCCCGCACCACGGCGTGCGTGCAACGCCCGAAGGCGGCAGAGCCACCGCCCAACCCGGCCATGCTGCGCGGCGGGGATGGCGAGGCACGGAGAAAGGAAGGAGGGACCGAAGGAGGGACGAACAGCCACGACCGCCGCCGGCCCCGGCAGCTGATAAAGCACCGCCCGCGGCCCGGCCGCGCCCCATTGGCTCCCCACCAGCCACATTTCTATGGGGACGCCGCCAAGCGCATTCTGATTGGCTGGCGGTGGCGGCCGAGGCGCGCCATTGGCCGCCCCTCGCAGGGCGCTGCTTACCTGGCGGCGGGCGGGAGCGGGGGCGTGAGCCCCTCGGCGTTGAGGGACGGGGTCAAGCCCCTCAGGGCGGTGAGGACCGGTGGGGAGGAAGTACTTGGCCGTGGTCTCTTACCCTCGGCGCTTTCCCTAGGCCTTGCCTCGGGTCAGGGTGTTGAGGCTGCCTGTGGCTACCGTGGGGCTCCAGTACCACAATGTGGCTTGAGGGACAGCATGGTTTCACATAGTAATTCCACGTAGTTATGTATAATAAGATAATTGTGCTGATAGAATTCAAAAACCTACACTTACCTGCATTTCTATGCACATTCAAGCTGGGCGTGAGCAGGGGATGTCAGCTTACTCCTCTGGTTGGAGGGTGCATTGGTCTGTCTGCTGCTTCCCTGCAGTGGAGTGAGAGGCTGGGTGGCTTATCCGTGCAGCCAAACGAATAATATCCCATGATGAAGGCAGTTCCAAATACAAACCCAAAGGAAATAAGTCCAGCCACCTCCTAATCCCTCATCATGGCTTTCCAGAAGGCCACTCACAGCAGAGCTTGTTGACTTTCCACTCTTTTATGCTGTCAAAGTTCTCACCTCAGAGAGATAAAAGAGGCACCAGCACCTCTGCCTCAGGGATTGAAACAATGAGCATTTTCCAAATTTTCCCCTAAAAGGAGCCCTTACTTTGCCCCCATTTAATTTTCTCCAGGTTTTATCCTGACTTGGGGTTATCGCAGGCAAAGGACAGCCCTTTCTGGCACCACGTCTGGCTTCCAGGCACAAGCTGAATGAGGCTTTGGGCCAGACCTGGTGCCATGGGTGACATCCACAGCATCAGCCCTGAGTTACGCTGCTTCTGCTACTGCCCTCCCAGGCCTCTCTGAGACCTCTCCTCACCAGAGCAGACAGGAAGAGAGAAGGAATATGACTTTTCCTTCCAGATCTTCTTTAACTGGCAAGGCTCTTTCAACTGTTCCTCTGGTCACAGAGGGGACCCCACCAGCACACAGATCCTTGTTCCCTCTCCAGTGCTCTGACAAAACCTGAGCAGCTTCCTTGGTCATGCTGTCATGAACAACAGCACATGTTCAGCATTTGGAAATACAGCTAACAAATAGCACAAAGGAAATATCAAAGTGTGTTTCTAAAATGGCAGCTGACTAGATTTTCTTCTGCATTTTCCACACGTTCTCCAAATATCCTGTAACAGCTGTCTGTACTTAACATGCATAGGCATAGTTATTTGAATAAATGTCATTCACTGAATAATGTGTAAATATTCTTCTTAAATAAATGGACAGGGAATTGAGTTGCTGTCATGTAGAGCATTTCAAATTCATAGAAACTACTACAAAATGGTATTATACTATCTCTTGTATAATGTGTGATCCTTCTGCAGTCATTAAAGCCTGTTTTTACTTATTACAGATTTGGGACATTGCTGTTGGCACTCTTTAGTTTGCTTCTTAATAGCATGACTTTTCACCAGAAGAAAAAGTGCTACTATCCTTCTGTGATATTTAAAAATTGCCAGGATTCCTATCTGAAAAGGTATTGAAAATGGTTGTTCTTGCAGCCAACAGATCAGAAAGTTCTAGTCAATGAAGACTTTTTTTTACATCCATAAATACCTCATGAATTTATAAGCAATGACAATTTTTAGATCTCACTGAGATTACAGAAATATGAACTATGAGGTCATTCCATGCAGTCATCTTTTAGGCACATGGTAGGCTAGGACAGTGAGGTTTGCCCTGGAGGCATTGTCACTGGCCCAGGCTAACCTAAGGTGGCCACAGCTGTTCCCTGGAAGCTGGCCAGGTATCACTTCTGACAGCTTCTCAATACCTTTTGACATTATGGGAGACAAGGCTGGAAGAAGGAGGGTCTATTTATGAAATGCAGTGGTATAGGGTAGTGGTATGCTATAGTAAAATGTGTTTTGGCAATACAAAAGATTAGATATTTAGATAAGGTTACAGAAGTAACGACTACAGAAAAAAAAAAATAAAAGTCCTCTGTATTTCCATAGCTGTATAAAACAGTGCAGCTTAAACAGAAATGAAGATCTGTTTGCTGATTGCAGTTGTTATATTATTTATGTTAAACAGAAAGGCATCATTAACAATCTAGGAACAGATGCACCCAAAGCAAAACTGTGCATATTAATAATAAGATTAATAAAATATCAGTTTATTCACAAATTAACATTACATAATAGAATGTGTTCACATAGTCTTGTGGGAGTAATGTTAAAATTCATCATATGCAGTAATACAAAATGGGTCAACTACAGGCATCGACATTATTGTCTACTTCACTTTATATCCAGTATTTTCCTGCAGTTTTGTGCTGCTGGAGAGACTAGTGCAAAAGACCAAAGCTGCACCCCCAGAAAGAAAAAAGCTGTGTCACAGTATGGAATTCATGAAGAATGGTGAAAACTTATGCTTGTGATGGAAGATGGACTGCAGACCACTTAAGCAGTAATACAGAAAGCTGTAGAAAGGAGAAAATGTTTCATACAGAAAAGGAGGTAAATCCAGGTGGTTTATGACTGGAACTACACAGAATCATCTGCTACCAGTGACAGCAAGAAGAAAATCGCTTTGCAAAATGTACTTGAGGATGCATGAGTGAATAGCACATTCACTTTTAGGAGAAAGGGGTAGATATTGAAACAGGAGATATGGTTTAAGAGTTAGGACAGATAAGTCATTGACACACAGAGTGAAATTTCATCCGTTTGACAAAATCACTAACAGTGTATTGCTAGATATTTTTTTTTTTTTACTGCCATGACTTGAGAATAGTCTGTAGCTGTATAAAAAGCTGTCACAAAGATGAAGGGAATAACTTCCACAAGGTGAAGGGCAAGAAACAGACTTAAATTATTGCAAGGAAAAGTACAGAAAACTTTTTAACAATAAGAAGCAGAGAACAAGTTTGCCTGGGAAGAATGTGCATCCTCTATACCAGGTGTTTTTAAGAAGTTGATAAAGAGTTACCAGCCAGGAGCAGAAATCCAGATCTGGGGAAAAAGGATGAGGAGAAGTCCCCTCCAGTCCTATGATTCTACATAATTTTTACACTGAAAATTACCGTTTTAGTGAAAACAGCTACATAATGACAAGTCTGACATCCCCAATAGCAAATGTGCAATCTTTATGTGCACTGCTAGGTGACTGAAGGTCACAGCTGGTCACCGCTGTTGAACAGTTTGTGTTATCATGACAAAAGGGAATTTGGGTGACAGCCGAATACAAAGGCATACCACCCAGGTTGATTGCTTGGGCGTGCTAGGCGGCTGCAAAGTTTGAACACACTTCCCATTGCTTGCAGATACTGGAACAACACCACTGGCTCTAAAGCTTTAATGAACATCTCTCACACTATTGATGAAATGCTACTTGAAACTCCAGACAGTCAAAAGCCAGGACAAGATGACAACTGAACCATTCAGTCACCAGTATGTCCCACTCTGGGGATGCAAATCTGTACTAGAAAGATGGTGAGACACTGAATTTCACTTTTTAAAAGTTATACAGGTTTAAGTGCTTTCTTCACTTAAAACTGCAACTACTGCACAGCCAAATGCCATTATTAATAGAAGGAAACACTGCTCTGCAGGAAAAGGTCTCACTAAAATCAATAGGTTGTTCTCTTTGTAAAGGTACAGGATCAAGTCTTACAGGCATAGAAGAGAAAAATATTACTTTAATCATGCTTTAGATACACAAAAAGTGGCTCAGAGTGACTTCAGCCAGACGGTTCACAGAATTTTCCATTTATGCTCTAGTACTGTAATGCAGAAAACCACAGTGATTCAGTGAAGCAGTATTTTTACTAAATGAAGTCCCTGGACTCCTCATTTAGAGGAGGTAACGACACTACACAAGTCACTTAACTTCACCCCACTGCATGCACAGGCTCATGAGTGTTTTTGCATTTTCCAAATGCTGAACAGTTTTAGCTTGACATCTATTCTTTACATAACAGATCACTCCTGGAAGAGGAGACCAAGCTCTTCTGGATGGTGTAAATCTACAATGCATCTGCCAGTCTGTAGAGAAATTCTTCTGGGGAGCAGAATTTTCCCTTGCCAGAGTTGAATCCAAGCTATCTCACAGAGTCTTACCAGAGTCAGATTAATTCTATATATAGCTGGTTCAGGGGAAACATGATATTTGTTTTGTCTGCTATGGGATAATGAAAGGGGTGTTTTCTCAGGTGGCATTTTGCATCTTCTGGAGAAGGAGGAATTCCCATGAACTGACAATTACACAGTTGTTGGGAGTCAAAGCTGTCAAAGGGTGACTCTTTAAAAGTCAGCTTTGGCAGCATTGTTGCCATGACACATGGCACTAAGGAGCCTGGACAACACTCAGAGAGGCAGAGCATTCCTCACATTTATAGTCTTCCCACATGTTTTGCCACAATAGGTTGCACTAGTCCAGCCAGGATCAACTTTTGGATTCACTTGGCTGAGCAAATAGATCATTGGGTAGAGAGCTGCAGGACTCAGACCATTTACCTCCTGTGCTCCTATCTCCTCACCTACACCATGCCTTTGTTATATCCACTTCTACCTGTCTTTCTCTGTAGGGGAAAAGACACTTGCTGAGTTTTTAGAAGAGAATGGGTAAGGGACCACAGGTTCAGATGACCATGACTGAAAAATAAGATTAGTACTTTGTGGAAATTTATGCTGAATTATAATAGTTGACATCTCTCTCACAGAAAAGAATAACACCGTTTTTTTTCCTGATGGACATACTTCCCAGAAATATGCTTAGACTATGCCAGCCAGGACAGAAAGAGGAGACAAGGCTAAGATAAGGGTTTTGTAAATTTTTCTTACTGTAACTGCTCTGGGAATATGAGACAATAAGACTTTTCCTGCTATCAGGCAGCATTTTTAATAAAGTATGCTATTTTATTGGCTTGTCAAGAAAGCATCAGCTCCAGCAGTAGAAGGGGGGATGGCTCATGCCATTCACACTTACATAGCTAAGTCCATGAATCCAAAACTAGCTGCTGTGTGGAGCTGCAGGTGCTCCCATGGGCAGCACAGAAAGGCTGCCTGAGAGAAGGGTGGGATAAAGTCTTTGGTAAATCATGGCTGCTAGACTGGGTGCCCTGATATAAGAGGAGTAAAACACATGTTTTTTTTCCTCCCCTTCAAGTCTTCCACCAAAATTTTACATTTATTCTCTAGAAAATCAAAAGCTTAAAAATGCTGATTGATGCAGGTTAATATTTTCTAAAGGACCCAAGCCCTTTGCAATGTAGCTTGAGTTGCTTTTTAATGTTTATCCTAAGTCTCTATTTCCCTTCTCTATAGAGCCAGCTGAACAGTTGGCAGCACCCTGCAGGTGTGGCAGGCTGTCCTTCCCTTTCATTGCCTGAAAAGCTCTTGTAAGCTCAGCAGTAAGATGCAATGACATTTAGCTGTAGTATTTCTTGCTTTTCTTAGTTTGCATGTCCGATTCACAGCTGCTTGAGAATAAATTCCCAGCCTTTCTAATCACCTAGGCATCTTTTGCCTTGATTCGTACATGCTTGGTGCATTTTTGGTGGAGAGTGGGTCAGTAACTTGCAAATGTGACTACGAAACTGTATATTTACATGAAACTTGTTAAAGTGAAACTAGCTTTTGTATTCACCTGAAAGAGAATATGGAGAGAGAAAGAGAGAGAAAAATACACACATGTATATATGTATACGTATGTAAACAAGTAGACAACTTTGTGGTTTCCCTTTTGTGGCTGCAAAGGGCAAGCAGGTCTTTTGCCAGCTTTCTTGGGACTCAGATTAGTGCTATAGACAGACACATTAATGCATCATAAATCAAGCTAAGAAAGTGAAAGGTTTCTAACAGGCTTTTCCACTAAGTTTACTAATACAGTGTTCAAAGTGTCAGAGTTAAGAAGCTAGAAAACATAAAAAGATACACAGATGAGCTTTGATATTAGTGTATCCAGACTGATGGCAATAACTCTTTGCTGTAATTTCTCACAGAATATATGTGAAATGATCTTTGCTTATTCAGAGGGAAATGTTCAATAGCTGTTTGCCCCACCATAGGGGAAAACCAGGTAAGTGCTTCCTCAGGAAGCAGATAGTATGCAGGGACTGACACAAGTTGAGAGGCAGTGGGTTTGTTCCATTTGAACTTGTGTTGTTCATTATCACTTAACCAAGAGGTTTCTAAAGGCCTCTAATTCACCAGCTGAAAAAGAATAGAGAAATGGAGCAGCTAAGGTATAGTTCAGAAAGGGATAGAACTCCTACTCCCCACAATTTCCCTGACAGGTAGTACCACCGTACATGATGGGGACCAGAAGCAGCACAGAGGGCATTGCCTTCAGCAGATAAACCAGCAGGAGATGAGTTGCCTCTTGATACCATCTAACATTTGAGGGAGTGCAGCGCTGAAGCGTCTATGGGACCTCAAGGTCTGTTTTCTGAATTTCAGTAAGATCAGAGCCTGGCTCTGTGTTAGGGTCACATACCCTCGTAGCACAAAAGCTTTTCCTGAAGTCCAGTTTGAACCTCTCAAGGCACAACTTCTGCCTGATTTATCCTCTGCATCTATTGAGAAGAATTTGTCTCTGTTGTGTTTCTAACTGCTTTTCAAGTGTCTTTAAGTTGCTACTAGTTCCTTCTTGCCTTATCTTTTCCAAACCAAACAAGCCTAGCTGTCTAAACCTCTCCTTCCATGCCATGGTGTTTCAGGCTCCTAATTACCTTGGTAGTCCTCTGCAGGGTAATCTTGTTTCTCATTCTCTGTCAACCAGGGACACACTCAACACTGTATTCTAATTATGGTCTCACTAGTATCAAGTAGAGTGCGGCAATAATTTCTCTCATTTTTCTGAGATCCTCCTTGTGCAGCCCAATATGCTATTTGCATATTTGGAGACTGTGAACCTCTAGCCCACAGTAACCCTCAGAGTCTTTTCAGTAGGGCTCCTCATCAGTTGGTTCCTATTTTGTGCAGATTCAACCATTTGCAAAACTCTGCAGCTTTCCCTGTTGGCCTTCATGAAGTTGCTGTTAGCCCCGGGGCTCAGGTTCCACAAGATCTGTCTAAATTCTGCCACAGATCAGCACAACTGAAAATGAAGATCTCCACCTTAGCATAGATGGCACAAAGAGCAAAAAGGTAGATCAAACTGTTAATCAACGCTGTTAAAAAGCCCAGCAACCTTCTATACATAACACAAACCCTCCTACCCTTTCACTTGATTAACAGGAATTCTACCAAAAACCACCTCCTCCCATTTAGTTCTATGGCAATCACACACCTGTAATCAGCTCCAGAGGACTATGCCTACTTACTGTAGTAAAAGATCTCATTCACCTTTTCTTGTGTTGTTTTGAAACTGATAATTACAACTCTTTTTTCCCCCTGAAATCCTGAGGACTTGTGATGACCTGTAAATTACTATTTCCTATGTGCTGCAGATATTCTGCACCGATGCCCACGCTTCTGTTTGATCTGTTGATATTTCAAAATCTCTATCCTTCTACATTTGATAACAATTTAATATTTTGTGGAAATCCAACTGGTTTAATTTTAAGTAGACATACAAACACTGTCAGCCACATTATTGGAAAGGAATGAATGTTGTCTTAAACTGCCAGGAGAAGTCAGTTCACATAGTGAATACACTTGCCAATAGCTTTGCTGACCACATAAATTCAGTACTGTTTGAAATGTGTTTGTGAAATCAAGTGGAGAGAACCAATTCTGCCTTTCACAAGAGACCTGCAAAGACAAAATCAGCACTGAAAGCAGATAGCTCTCATATTGATTTCTCTGAAAGCAGTAATAGAAAAGTGTATTTCATGCATTTTGGCAGTTCTACTCCTTTGTGCTATAAATATATAGAGACTAGGGCTTCAAAATGCTCATCTTCTTATTCCATTTAGGATCAGACAAGAAACCCCATATGGTAATGAGAAGTGAGGATGGAAGAAAATTTGTTGTGCATGTAGACAAAATATAATTATTTAATAATTATGGCCATAGTTTTACAGGATAGATAGATCTAAAGTATAATTATCTGCTCACTTTAACAGAGGTGTTAATGGCACAAATGGAACTATATACTTATTTATTCCTTTCACTTACAAGTAATTAACAAATTTTTTTAATAGCAGAAGGAAAAGCATTCTTTAATTTCACAATGGGAAGACATTTTAAAATATAACTAATTGTTTCAGGCACTTCTACTTATGGATACTCTTCTTTCAAAAGCTGACAGCCAAAGGCTTTGGGAAGCACCTTGGAAAAATCAACATCTGAAGCAGGGCACACAACACCTGAGTCATTTCTCAAAATCTCTCCAGAAACAGGGAAGATGACAGGACAGTGTCAGGTGAGAAGTATTTTGTTACAAACAGTAGAACCGCTCTGCATATAAAATGAGACTACAATCCAATACTGAATAACAAAGGGGATGTATCATTAACTGTTGTACTTTCACAGTTGTCTGAGGTGCCAGATGGCTTTTGCTGTGTATATTGTCATCTCCTGATTAGAAGGGGAGATATATATACACACACACAAAAGTAATGTAGCAGTGACATCATGGCTTAAAAATAGTCTAATAGCACAAGATGGAATTCAAGATCTAACTAACCAACCAACAGAAAATGCATTGTTTTTCTATTTTAGATTTGGTAAAACAGCAGCAATGTTTATATTTTTTATCTCTACTATCTTGTCCACATATAAAGTTTGCTTTCCACTAAAGACTATTTTAATGGGGTTACTTAATAAAGTCAACAGGAAATGAATCACTGTTTCCAAGACAGCTTGTCTGATTTTGGAATTACTATTTTTCTTGCTACTGCATCAAGTTAACTCTTTCTTAAACAAAGACAAAAAAAATCAAGATATGACTCATCAATTATATTAATATTATATACTAATCCACATTAGGCATTGCTTTCCTGGTAAGTCAGAAAAAGCCACTTTAAAAATACAAAAGTTATTAGAAAATATTACTTTTACATGATTACTTTTTTAGTCATTAGTCAAATACTATTTCATTTTCGCAGCCCAGAAAGCCAACCGCATCCTGGGCTGCATCAGGAAAGGTGTGACCAGCAGGTCTAGGGAGGTGATCTTGCCTCTCTACTCTGCCCTTGTAAGGCCCCACCTGGAGTACTGTGTTCAGTTCTGGGCTCCTCAACATAAGAAAGATGTGGACCTGTTGGAGAGAGTCCAGAGGAGGGCCACAAAGATGATTAAAGGACTGGAGGACCTCCCCTACGGGGAAAGGCTGAAACAGTTGGGGTTGTTCAGCCTCAAAAAGAGAAGGCTTCGAGGGGATCTCATAGCTGCCTTCCAGTACCTAAAGGGGGACTATAGGATAGAAGGGGAGAGACTTTTTGTATTCTCAAACTGTGATAAGACAAAGGGAAATGGCTACAAGCTACAAGAGGGGAAATTTAGGTTAGAGATTAGGAGGAATTTCTTTACCAGGAGGGTGGTTAGGCACTGGAACAGGTTGCCCAGAGAGGTTGTGGCTGCCCCATCCTTGGCGATGTTCAAGGCCAGGCTGGATGTGGCCCTGGGTGACCTGGTCTAGTGATTGGCATCCCTGCCCATGGCGGGGGGGTTGGAACTAGATGATCTTTGAGGTCCCTTCCAACCTCAGCCATTCTATGATTCTATGATTCTATGATTCTATGATTCATTTTCATTTATAAGACATCACTTAACTTTACCACACTTACTCAATATATAGATATCTGCAGGCTGATTCTGCCCTATCATTGCTGTCAGTACAGTTATTCTAGTAAAGTCACTCCAGATCAAAGCATGAGCAAAAGGAAAACCAGCTTTGTATGCCTTTATGTTTATTCCTGTTTGGTGTACAAATAATTCTGCTAGAATATGGTACATCTAAAAACTTTTATTATTGACTCTAATTTTTGCTGTGTAGTGTCCATTGCCCCTGGGGAACTATGTGATGGAATTTTCTACATGAATAAGTCACATCTACAGAATATTACCATTTGAAAAATTATCCATTCCTCAGCAAAAGGGAATTAATTATTCTAACCTTTAGTTTTTTAGTTTCATAAAACCATACAAATGGTTACCTTGCACAGGCATGCTAATTTCCATTATATCCACAGTGTTAGATTGATTAGTTGTATAAAATTCTGTTTGTGCCTAATGATGCTATTTGCATACTGTAAATTGCAGTAAGTCTGATTTTTTGATAGCTTTGCAGAGGTAATTCTACTTCCTCTTTCTCTCTTCTCAACTTTTTCCCCAAAAATACCACTTTTTTTTTTCCTAATTAAGTTGCTACACTTTATGTCTACATATGAGTTTTCTCATTGTGTCTTTATTTCAAGATCATGACCTACACCAGCAATGTGCCCCTGGAACAATGGAATTGTCAATGACAGGGCAAAAACATGGCATTTAGCCCAGGAAATTTGGAAGGTGCCTCCAAAAGAGATCATGTTGGCTGTGGACATCTGCATCTTCAAAGCGAAATGCAAAATCCACTTCTTTGATCTAGTCCTCTGCTCAGTAACACCACATTTATAAACAAACACACATCATATAAAATAAACATTGCCTTGCTCCTCTTGAGCAGAGAGAGAAGGCTCCTTCTGTGTCCATTTTATTTGTGAGAGGCAACCAGACACTACAGCAAAGAGATGCTTTATATAAGGACCTAGAGATGTGGAGATTTCCCAAAACCAAGAGCACATTGTGCACTGACAGTGTGCTAAGTGAGGCAGTTTTAGTATCAATGCCTTGCAATTCTAGCCACATATTGAGCCGAATCCCCACCTGAAATCTGCAGATGAAAGCAGCTTTAGCTTGGACACAGCAGTGACAGGGAATGAAGATACACATCAGGGTGATGAGCACTAAGAAGTAAATTGTTTGCCCAGATGGAAATCAATAGCTCTGTTCTTTCTCTTCCTTCTTTGGCATGACTGGGAGCTGTGGATGGCAATTAAAGCTTATGCAGCTGCTGAGTGTCCTAATTACACACAAAAGAAATCCCATATTTCTTCTTCTACCTGAAACATCCCTTGCATCATATTCAATAAGCTCATTACAGTCAGACCTCCTTCTGTTGCTAGCACTGATGTATTTTTTAACAAAAAAACCCTCAGTCCTTGCTAGCACCTGGCACCATCAGTGACTGATCCTCCCAAAGCCCCATAGATGTTCCACGACAGCCACCAACCCCTGTGCTGCACAGGGATTTTCACAAGACCCTTCCAGGCAGTGTCTTCCCTCTTCTACTCCATTCTCAGTGTTTTTCACCTCCCACTGAATTTTGCAGCACACCCTCACCTACCCGGGGCATTTTCTGTTAGTTATTCCCTTCCTGCCTCATCATTCATTTCACTTACACCGAACTTCCCCACATCACCTTGCCCACTGGAGCTCTGAGCTGCTGGCCATGTTGCGAGCAGCATTTAAAGACAGTGAGAAACAACATGGGCCATGGCTGAGATGCAATGCTAACTAATGGTGTGTGGGATCATTCATGCAGACCACCCAGTCTACATGTGCTGCCTTTGAATGCTCATCTGCACTAGCAGGTAACTGAATTTACAGGCAGGCAGGTCATTAGCTGCATAAACCACTGAGAGCATTCAAAATGGAGCAGAAAAGTTTCATTTTGATATCCATGGATTTTTCTGATTCATTTGGAAATGAATCCCTATCTTTTATGAATTTTGTCATTACAGTGTTCACCCATCCTTTGTGAACTGAGGCTGGCCTGGATTCTAAGAGGAAAGAGTAGATTTTACTTCCCTTGTAAGGAAAAATATGTCAAAAATTTCTCATAGAACTTGATAATTTCTTTAATTTTCCTGGCATGATTTGGGTGCTACATAAAGAAAAGCAACCAATGGACAGCTGAGCCTGAGCAGTGCAAACTCCTCCTAATTGTCCTCGACCAAAATAGGTATTTGTTGAAGAAGCCTTCAGTAATTCAGGTCTGAATCTAATGCAATTAGTGAAGTTGTGCAAATCATAGTGAAGAAAAAAGCCACTAAAATCTCAGGCTTCTTGTTTAATGATCATGATTATCACATTATTATGAATTAAATTAGGAAAACCCATTAAGTGTTCATGGATCCAAGACCAAGGGTTCTAAAAAAGCTCTAAAAAGACAAAGGTGAAATAGCATCCCACTTAGCCCAACATTACCCAAAACATTGTGCTGTATAAATTTTCTTGTGTTTGCAGGAAATGGTTATCTTATATTAATTAAGGCACAAGATTGGCTGAACAGGGTTCAAGTCTCTTCACCAAAGAACAAATAAGATATGGGATACATCAAGAGACTAAAGAAAGGGTAAGAGGAAATCCATCATTCCACCTAAGCCATCTGTAGCCTTCCAATTTACATGTGACCTTCTAAGGAGGAAGAAGATAAAAAGAGTATTTTGAACATCAAAGAGTATTAACTTCTGTTATCCTTTTTTTTTTTGTCCCTTTAATAGCACTTTGATTCTAATATATTCTCAGCTCCTGCTGCACTGCTATGGAAGGACAGAGAGGCCTTGGAGGCAGGTATAAACAAATTTATGCTGCCAGAGAAGCATAAGGGTGCCTTACAGCTAATAAAAATGATCTCCACTGCCAAAGAAAGAAAAAGTATTGAACAGCCAGCACTATTGTTGGTGCAAGAAATAATTAAAAAGGTCACTTCATCTTGACGTGTTATAGTTTGTCACTAAATGCTATATTAATTCTCTTTTAATTGGAATTCATATGCACACATACACTATTGCAAATAAAGCCTGATGGGAATTTTCCTTGAAGGAGAAAATAAATCTGTCCTCTGTCAGCCAGGCACAAAAGGGATGACTTTTTTTTTTTTTTGCCAGTCAAATCTAGGTGTGGGATCATCTATCACAATAGGCAATGTGCCATCTCCCACACTGGTGAAGTGCTGTGTAATTTGCAGTGCTGTGAACATGAGTTGTAATTGTATTTGATAGGGCCACAGGATGTAAATTACATAGTTTTTACACTGAGCTGCTACTGCAAACTCTTGCTTGGCATTAGCTCCTGGAATTTTTCAGGAAGGATAAGGAGGAAGGGGTGGGGAAAAAAAGACATGTTCTGAACTTTTTAAAGAGACTTCATTTTTAAAAAAATGTGTTTCAGCAAAAAAAAATTAAAAGTCTATGTGGGAGTGGTTTACTATTACTATTCTTGCTTTGTGGTCGGTTTAGTTGGACAACATCCTACTAAGACAAGCAAGAGAAGAAAAAAGACATAATTTTTAATTATTTTTTTTTAAGTTCAGGGCTGGCAGTATCCCTCCAGGTATGTCATGGCAAGACCAGTATTCTTCCCCTATTTGCAATGATTTGTAAGCACAGCTGTCAGGCAGTATTCTGGTCTGGAAACCAGCTCCAAAAAAGTGATAGCTTACAATCCATTATGCACATGTTGTGTGCGATACTTGCTGACTATCGGGACAGATACTCTCCGGGACACAAAGCAAGAAAACACCTCCTGCAAAGATCTTAACGATGGTATTTGAGGAGACAGATGCTAATCATAGCACATGAGTACTTACTCTGATTCCCTGGGATTTACTGTCATTAAGGAACCAGAGGCTGAAATGGTGGCACAGCAAGGCCATCCTTGAGCACTGATCCCAGCGAAATGCTGGATGATTGAAGATTAGCAACTATTTAATCCATTTTGGCCTGAAAAGAAGAAGAATGAGAAACTTGAATCAAAACTTGAGTAAGCCTGAAGCTATCCTGACATGTTTGTGAACTAAATTCCCTCTTGACACTTCTCTATTATTTCGGTTCTTGGATCATCATTCTTTGCATGCTGGGACCAACAATGCCTTTTATTGTAGCCTGCCCCATTTTCCTCTTGCACACAAAGGGAAAGCTCCCTCAGTGAATGCCAGAGGCAAATACCGCTTTCTCAAATAGTTACATGGGAGAAGTATGCTTTGGCTTTTGTTCATGTACTGTAATCTTCAGAGGCACCGAGAGTAGGCTTAGTCATTCATAAATATGGCCTTTGGACTTTAAAGGTCAGCTATGCTTTTTATTATAAAAATCTGTTAACACAGAGTCATCCTGGCAAACCCAAACATCAGTTCTAAGTAAGGTATCACACATTACCCACCATGATAAACACTCCATCCATAAACTGTTACTCTGCAGTCTACAGCAAGCAGTACCAAACCAGGAAGACATGATGGAGATAAGTTTGTCTTAGAAAGGTCTAGGAAAATCTGTGATATTTTTCACATATCATAGCTCAGTAAAGGAGTTTACAGAAATGCCTGGCACAGCTGAATATGAGAATATGTAGGCTTCTGAAACAGGAGATCAAGTCAGGAAAGAAGCAATATGCAAAGTATCAGCTCATGAATGGAAAGTCTTGCAGTGAAATGACAAGACCAGTTGTAAATAAGAGAATAACATCTAAGACAGAGAAAAGAAGCACAAGCTATTTTCCAAACATAATGAAAAAATAAACTCCTTTCAGTGGCTTAAGGGTATTTAAATGTAAATGAGCTTCCTTTACCCAACCCAGAATCAAAAGCTGCTCAGAATTTGTTGCATTATTTTCTGTTGAGTAGTCAACTTTTGAGTATCCAGTGTACTCTCTGACAAAGAGCTGTGAACACAGTGTCTGGGTGTGTGTGGGATTGTCTCCCTTTAAATACAGTGGATGTCTATTCTAAAATGATGTAGCAGCTTCACATCTAGGTTTTGTGTGCATCAATTTAGTTAAGACCAATTGCCTTACACATATGCCTGAACTCCAGCACTCACTGTAAACTTATTTTGATGAAATTAAGTTAGAAATTTGTAGAAAGAGTGCCATGGGGTTACTTCCATATAACAGCCATAATACATTTTAAAATTTGTGACTGGATTTTGAAGCTGATGAAAGGTTATAAGTTGACAGACAGAAACCAAAGTCCACTAAACTCACAGGAGCAAATAGCAAGAAGCAACTATCCCCAGCCCCTTGCAACTATGTTCTTGCACCATGGCCACAGCAGCCGCTGCCACCACCCCTGAGGCAGCCAGCTGCCCACATCCCTAATGGCCTCAGAGACACCGCTCAGGGCCAAATGTCAGAGAGATCTGTGTCCTGGAGAGTTTCCCAGTGAGATCACAGAAGTGAGAGCTGGTAGGCATGCTGTGTGAAGCACTCGTGTGATCGATCGTGTGATCGATTGAATCTTCATGTTTCTCTTTAACCCCTTCCTCCTGCCCCATTCATGTCATCAGTCTCATCACCTCTCCTTCCACTCAAGCACCCAGAGTTGGACAGCTTTTGACTGCTCCATTTCCTTACCTCTTCTATCCTTCCAAAATGTGTCTAGGGTCTTATCTCTTTCTCTACAACTCTACTGAGAAGTCCAGTCCGACCTTGTCATGACAGCAGCATAGTATCCCTTCTGTCACCCTAGCACTTGGCTGCCCCATCCCTATGGCTTATAATGCTGCTTTTGAAGTTACTCGACTCTGGGACCCCGCAAATACATAGCTTCTCATCCTTATTCATCAGGCTTGGGCTTCTCATAGCAAGCCCAAAGTTGGTGGCAGCTGCCCTAGGTCCCTCTGGCCTCAGTATAAATGTTTTGTCATCTGTAGTTCTACTCCTTGTTCCTCCTTCAAAAATTCAGTCTCTAATACCATCTCTTTTACACACGTGCCTACTGCTCCTTTTAGGCTCGCTCAGATTGATGTTTTCTTCTCTTTCTTCTGTGCCACCTCTCCACAAGGAAATGTTTTGCTAATTCTGCTAAGCTTAACACACATTATCTTTTAAATGCCTCCTCAAACTCATTCTGGACAGCCTGCTCACAATGCAAACAAGGTAATGCCTGGTTGTTTGCATTAGCTTCTCAAGAAGTTATGCCACTTTGCAATATAACTTAACCCTTCTCCTGGGTGCTTGCAGGCAGAGCTGCTGAAGGAGCTGCTTAGGGGTACAGGACAGGTTCCTGCACACACGGGAAGGCTGAAGAGACACAGAACACTTCCCTCAGTTGCCCTGCTTAGATGGTGGCCCCACAGTCCTTCATCCAGAGCCAGTGCCCAGACCCCAAAACTACCGTCTATGGCTCTGGCCCCTGCTCTCCATCCCCACTTCTGTTGGAAACACTCAGCTTTTGGTCTTGCTTAAGTTTGGATTAGTAAGGAAACTTGTGCCACCTCCAATAAGAGAATTTCCCTTAAAGCACCTAGCAAATTGCAGAGCACTGCCTATTTACCAAAGGGAAGACGATTTCTATTTTCAAATAGTATGAAAATGAATGGATTTGACAATATTTGTTTCTAGTGTTTGATAAGTATATACTCATGCAGATTAGGAATGACACTATTCCCACATCCAGTTAATTCTGCAGAGAGTGATTAGCAGTATCTATCATTTTAACTGACTGACTCTTTCATCAACCAAAAAAGTCAAAGCTGGAAGCCTTCAAGTGAGAATGTGAAGATGGAAAAGGATAAAGAAATCATACAGATTTTAAAATATATATGCTACTGGATTTGTATTGTAGATACCTGAATACTGGCATGCCTCATACCACACTGCTACCCTGTTTCTACATCTGAAAAGGCAACAGAGCTACTGTCACAGTTTCTACATTTGAGAGCTTGTTAAAGTTTGTTCCTGTAACATTTGATGGTTACAACAAGGCCTACCCTTAGTGAAATATGTATTTAATTTGTCTTTAAAATAATTTTTGGAAACTAGCTCCAGACTTGTTTTATACAGAAGAGTACAAAGGCCTATGGCTGACATTCACCTGAGCTTCAAATTGTACTCCAGTGAGCAAGCTCTTATTTTAACTTGCTTATATACATTTATGTTGGTAAGTGACTGTAATGTCTTATTTTATTTGATGCTCATGTCTTGAAGAATAGAAGGTACTAAAGGTAGCAATTACAAGAGCCTGTTTTCTCCTCCGGTATCGGAGAAGCAGTGAGGAGCTGTGCTGGGGATACCTGAGTGCACTTATGTAACTGTCATGAAGATGGAAAATGGGGAAAGAAATACCAGCAGAAGGAAGGAGAGCAATGAGTGAGGGAAGAGTGCTCAGATTCCATGCAAGACACACCATTGGGTAGCTCTGACTAGAGTACTGTAAGATTTGTGCTGGCCCAGTAATGAAGAACAAGACAAGCATCCCAACACAAAAAAAAAATGAGCTGAAAATGGATAACGACCGGATACAGGTAAAATCTACAAAAGCACACTGTAAAGCCAAGCAGAGAGATACTGGGTCAGAGGCAATCTGACACAGGCTAGAAGCTCTTCTGAAAGCATAGGTGTGTCTGTATTTTAACACACCAAATAAAAACTTCGATTTAGAGGATCACCTAAGAACATATGCTTGTATCCTTATTTTTTGTCTCACTTGCAAAGCAAGGGTGACAGCCCAAGAATATGTCAAAAATTTAGCTTAGTGAGAGCAGAACACCTTTCTGCCTCAAGCCTACACAGTCCTGTGTGTGCAGGCTCCATGCTGTGAACCAAGGGAGACTTTCCTAGGAAGAACTGAGAAGAAAGGTGAGGATAAAATAACAGGCAGAAGAAAAACTGCAGGGACAGATCAAGGCAGTGTGTGTGCATTTCGGATGCCAGCAGAAGCAGGTTAGGGACAGGTACCTTCTCGAGTGGCAATATGCCTGCAAGAATCTGACCTGAAACACAAAGTTCAGCATTTCATTAATGCATTTGCTGTGTGTCTGGGTCAAGGGAGGAAAGAAGTCAAATCCATTTCTGCAAGAAAGCCAGGGTCTTTAGCTGGGACATTCTTCGCACCCCTCCTACCTGGTGCCCAGGCAGTCACCTCATAGCTCAGCACACGCAGGTACTGTTTGGAACTTGTTTTTAAAAGTCAGATGTCAAAAGGACCCCTTTTTTTTTTTTTTTTTTGTCCCAAAATGTAAAACTGCTTGTGCTGGCATCAAATAATTGAAAAGCTGCTGAAACAAGGGAGTAATAGTTAATCCTGACTGAAGGGTAGACCTAAATTTTCCCTGGAAAGGCTGCTGCATGTGGGATTATATACAGTGGTTAACCAAATATTCAAGGGACATTAGTAATTACCATAACAACCCACTACTTACTCTGTCAAATGTACAATTTATGTGACAAGCCCACAACTTCAAAAGGAATTTGTTTACTTTAAAAACAGTTGGAAATACATTTCCAACCCACAGTTTTTTCCCACAATACCTTCCTGTCCCACCTCAAAAAATGCCTGAAAGCTTCTAGGTGTTTTGTGTAAACACCTTTCCCAGGGAATTTTTCCCTGGTCCCATTTGTTTCTATACATGTTGTGCCAGGGCAGACAGCTCCATCACGTCCCCACTCTCCTGGCAGAGGTGTGTGCCGGCCACCAGCATGTGATAGCTGCTCCTGATGCTGGCCCCCAGGTCCAGTCCCCTCATGCCACCCCACACCCCTGCCTCAGGGGATCCCTCATCTGCTTTCACCGTCATCAGAGCACGGGAGATGGTCATAAAGAAGGTGGCTGCACAGAGATCAACCTTTATGTTGCAATTTCTTAGTAAGATTACACTACTGGAAGCAGAAATACACCAGGGAGTTGTAGACAGGCATTAGAAGTCAACAGTTTTCACCAGTCTGCAGTACCAGCATCCCGGGCGCCAGAGGAGCACCAGGATGCAGGAGAGGTCATGCTCCTCTTAGCTGCTTTGC
Organism: Galbula dea; assembly: GCA_013399015.1. Classification (NCBI taxonomy): domain Eukaryota; kingdom Metazoa; phylum Chordata; class Aves; order Piciformes; family Galbulidae; genus Galbula; species Galbula dea. The sequence continues at coordinate 1,412,308 of VWZX01001164.1, read as the reverse complement.
TCCTGACTCTAAACAAACTGCAGCCACGGACCCAGGGAGGGCAACCCTTGCCCGAGGGGAGCAGCTAGCTTTTCCACTGGGAACCAGCAGCTGTCAATGGGAAACCTCCCAGCCCTTATCGTTCCAGGCTGTGCTGGGTCAGGGCCATAAAAATAAGAGCAGCCTGGTTCTAGACCCTGTGCTCTGTGATCTCCTGGCCCTAATGCTGCACTGACCCATGGTTTCTGGAGCACTTTGCCAGCCAGGCTAGTTGCCTGCCTAGACTTGTTGTAACCTGTAGCCACATCATTTCAATGGTGTGCCAACTGAAAGCTTACACTTTAAATCCAATATGTTTTGGTAACTTGCTTTTTTCTTATCTAAGCTCAGGGAGCACCAAGTGCTTTTAGAGACAGGGGATCAGGATATGCCCCTAATAATACCATGCTTTTATAGCAGCACTTCAGTTTCTGAAGGCTTTTATTTAAGACTGTGAAATATTTTATAGTTAAATGGAACTGAGCAATGGAATAAAAATACACTTTGTAAGTTAACCTTATGCTTTATCGGTTGGACTAGATGATCTTGAGGGTCCTTCCCAACCGTAATGATTCTGTGATTCTGTTAACTGACTCAGTACCATTAACCAAGAAAGAAGTAGTGTTTGGTAATATAATTTTGCTTGATCAGTCTAACTTAATAACCATGTTGAGCTGAACTTAACTGGTCTTCTGAGGTTGTGCTCACTGCCTTCACTTGGACTTTTACATGGTTCACAATCCCTGCCTTTTCCCCAGCTCAGGCACAGGGCTAACTGCTCTTCGCAGTGTGGCATGCTGGCAGGAAAGGACCTTAGTGGCACAGGAGGCATCCCCTACACATGTGTGCAGCCTGCTTCTGTCCCCCTGCCCTGTCCCTGTACATGCCAATCACCTGCAGCGCTCTCCTGGACTCCACTCTTCTGCCTCGTTTTCAATTTAGTTTTGCCTCTGACCTCAGTGGCTTTGCAGTTGAGCCTGTGTTGGCAGATTGCCATTACAGGGTTTTTAAAAAAAACAATCTCACAAAGATATGGGAACTGAAAGCCACACTTTGTTCATATTTGTCTTCCCTTGGATGTGTGCATGCCAAAGAGCTATCATCTTGCTTCCTGGCTGAAATAGAAATTCAGTAATGCATACTTGGGGAGTTCTGTCACTGCAGTAATAATTTAATAGTGACAAATAAGCCAGGGAATAAAACAGATGGAAAATAGTCATCTCCATCCATGGACACCTGCTCTGGGATGCAGTCTGTAATGATCTATGTACACTTCAGAGACAAAATTACTTTACCACACGTTGAGAGTATCTGTTCAGATCTGGGAAAGAGTTACAGGAAAGACATAGTGGGTACCAAAAATGGCATCAAATGAACAGTCTAAAAAGTACCTAGTTGTAAGTTTTGAAAATAACAGATTATCTCATTCACAAAAAAGCCATTGAATTGGGAAACAAAACAAGGGTAAAAATATCCCTTAAAGAAAACGAATACAAGCCACAGCACTATTCACCTCTAGGATGAGTCACAGGCACTATAAGCTTCCAGGGCTCTTGAAAATGTGGGTTACCAAATCTCATTTTGTTCAAAAGAGGCATTCCTCTGACTAGGAGCAAGGTGGAGCCTTCCATGCATTTCATCACCAAGCTCAGGCCTTAAAGTATTTAAGTAGAAGTTAAGAATTTTCAAGATATTTAAGACTTCTGAAGCCCATATTGAATTGGAAGACATACACACTCAAGACTTCCAAAAGACAAGGCCAAGCTGATTGTATGCCTAAGCAAGATTTTAAGAGCATAATAATACTGGCAAGCATCCCAATCTGAGTGTGGTTTACAGTAAAATAGAAGAATGTTTGCAAGAAGACCTTGTATCTGTTCCCTCAGCAAAACGAGTTTTATTAGATTTTTTTTTCCAAGTAGAGAAATGATGCAAAGAAAACATGCCTCTATTCAACAGCACCATCCCAGTAAAAGTTTCCAGTCTCCATTCTTCTGCCATAATGTATTTTCATTCCTCCCTTTTTAAAGTATCTCAGAATGCAGCTAGCCAGAGCACTTTTACGTAATAATGATGTGGCTTCATGCTGTGAAGTCACTGTCTGGTAAAATTTCAGCTGTTTCAGTACATAAGTATTTTAAGACTGGGACTGCTGGTCTTTATTTATAGGAAGGTCAGATTCAGGTTTCCACAAACTGAATAGAAAGAATTCTCTTTCCCTGCTCTAACCCCTCCCCTTCTTGAGTTTGAGGGGAAGCAGAATATGTACTAATTATATATTTATTCATCATTTTATCTTTCTGAGTGCATATAAATATGTTGAAATAGTTCACTAGCTTTCCTCACATAAAGTGACATAATGTTACTAAGACATCAATACTTTTGCATGAACAAAATACATATTATTGCAGCTCTGGACTTTGAATTGAATCCTTTATGTCCAACAATATGTTTGGAAAACTTCATAATGAGAGGGAAACAAAAGCAGATGTAAACATGGAGATAAATTGAAAGCAAGTAGGCTGAATTTTGATGGCAATTACATAAAACAAGTGTGAGCATACAGAATATATATAAAAGCCTTATTGCATGCTTTAGCATCAGTTATAAAACATCATTCCAAAAATAACTTTTCCAGCAAAAAAATCCCAAAAACATATCCACAGGAGGAACAGAAGGCTGTTATATAAAGGGAATCAGGGTCAAAAAAGAAGGTCCAGGAACAGTGATCTATTCACAAATCCTGAATTACTTCACCTCTTTCATGGAAAAATACAGGGCAAGCGAAGGCTTTCTCGCTTCATGTGGTTACAACTATAAATACATCTTCTGCTGACCTGCAGATATATACTAATACCAGGCAGACTAAAAGGGAATTCTTGCCAGCCGTCTGCTCTGTTTTTGATAACAGGTACACGTCAGCAGCCCCTAGCCACAGCATGGTTCAAAAATTACTTTGGGACATACACTAATGAGGGTGGCTATTTTTATAATCCACTTGTGCAGATCTGTGGGATTTTCCCCATTACAGAATTGTTATTTTAAGATTAACTTGTCAGCCAATGTAAGGCAGAAAGATGAGATCCAAACTCTGCACTGTTTGTATCACCATCTTGAGTCAGTAGTTGGTAATGCTGTAAACCAACTCATTTTAGGCATCTGAGCCACAAAAGCAACCTTCAGGCAAACCAGCACCATAAGCAGACCCGGTCCAAACAGAAACCCATTCAGCATGTTTCAGATGCTGCCCACTGCTATTTGGCAGGCAATACTAATTAACCCTATCTCAAGACGCAGACAATATTGCTTCTAACCCACCATACAAGCCACAGGGTCATCGAGAGCTTGGTGGCACACCACCACACCACTTGACTTACCTTTCCTTGCAAAGAGCATACTGACAGATGAAGGTCCCTGCTGCTGGTTACATTACTCAAGCTTTGAGAAATGCAGATTGTGAAAGAGTTTGGCTGTATGGGAAAGAAATTGTTATTTTTCTTCCTTCCCAGAAAGGAATGGATTCAGCATGTGCCAAACTTGCCTCTTTTTTTTGTTTTTGACAACTTGCGGCCTATTGTTTATTAAATGGCACTCTGAATCTTCTGCGTCATATTTGCTTTGACTTAAATACTTTTCTTTAACTGACACAGTGTCTGTGAAGGCAAACAAATAAATACAAAAAAGCAGGACTTCTGTCGAAACAGTTTACCATTTCTCACACAGCTCAGATACTGATTTTCCTAATGAAATAAACCACTTACATATAATTCTGCTGCTTTCTACTCCAGATAACTCAGAGCCTTACACTGGATCTTTTCAATGTGACAGCTGATTACAAACACATTGTAATCACCTCACCTTTTTTTTTTTTTGACTGGTGCTACATTTTGTTTTACATTTGGCTTCTGACATTTTTGTTTCCTCCAACTGGAACAAAACTATTGTAAAATATACCTGTGTCATCCTCCCCACTAGGGCAAGTTGATGTGGCTGAGGCAGATGACCACTGTCCCTGGCCAGCACAGGGATGATGCTCCACCACATGTGTTCCTGTGCCAACACTGAGCAGGGAACCTGCCAGCAACTCACTAGAAACAAGAAGGATTTGGCTGGACCCCAGCATACTCCAGGATGGCAACTTCTACAACATGTTAATAGCTTGAATAATTTAGGGCAGTCTTAACGCTGCTCCAGCTCACTCCAGGGCTGCTTAACTTTCCTTGCTGCGCTGCTGTTGTGGCTATTGGAATCCATCTCCTCAGTCCTCTCTAGTTAAGCTAGTTAAATTTTTGTATTTGATCAGGAGAAGTAAACAAGAAATTCCATGTGCAGTTTGCAAGGCATCAGGAGAGTCCTGCGAGGACCTGACAAGGGTGGGCACAACACCTGTCAGAACCACTGCACTTCTGCACATCCCTCTCATCCCCATCCACTCAACTCCATTTGAAAAAAAAAAAAACAAACCCAAAACAAATCAATGCCTAAAATACCTTTCTTTGAACTACCTAGCTTTCTTTGAAAATCCCTACCTGTGAACTATCAGACTACCCTGTGGGGTTTCAGAGGGCTGCAGCCCTTCCAGTCTAACAGCTTTGCTGTAAAGGATTAATATGCAAAAGCACTAAAATATTTATGAGCATCAGGGAATGAGGCCAGAATACACACAGAGGGTGCAAGGGTTGTTACACTTATTTAGCACTTCTAAATAGTACCATCTTCTCCTAAAGACAATATTAATTTTTATTAAAAAAAATCCAAACCCAAAACCCAACAATGTTGTTTTGAACTTACAGTTTACTTTGGAGACTTTGTTCTTCAGGCAGCCAGGTGATCTGTAGCTACAGAAGGTCTCCAGTTGGTTTTGTCTTTTTTTTTTAAAACAAGTTCCAGTTGTAAATAAGACCTCTGATGACTAAACTGGTGTTGGATCAATGTGCAAAGCTTTTTCAGGATGTTTATTAGAACATCTGAGAAAGCCTGGTTCACTTTTTCCTCTACACAGGCAAGTTTCCTCTGCTTCTGTGTACAGCAACAGAGGAGAGAAAAACACTGGGAAGATGCTGGAAAATATGATAGTAAAACTGCAAACACTGACAGGTGGGCCCAGAGGAGGTGAATTGCTCCATCATTTTGTTTTTAATGGACTAGATTTGATATCAAAGTGCTGCTTTCTCCTCTTGTTTAAGAAGGAGTCTGTTTATACTGGCAGGAGGAAAGGACATGGGGCAGGAGCATTAAATGATGGCGTTGGCAATTCACTCAAATTCGTCCAAGCTCTGCAGAATCACTCCAGTCATCTTTGCTCACCTGCCTCCCAAGTCCTCCTGCCCTGCAAGCAGGGGTGAGCTGGCTCAGTCCTGGGATGCACATGGGTTCATCCCCAGAAGCAGCTCAAACGCCCTTTCCAGATGTGATATTTCTGGGTTGCAGCTGTCCACCGAGCTGCTGGCTACCTCCTTCAGCTGGGCATAATGCTTAAATCAGCAGCGAGGTGGCCTGCCAGAGAAGATGGCTCGGGCAATGCTGGGAAGCGTGTCGATGGCACCTCCCCAGCAATAACCTGCCTTCTGGGGGATGCTGTGTTTATGGTGGCTGAGAGATCCCTGCTGGCTGAGCCAGGGCTATACCCACAGCCTCACTGCGCTCACCCACGCTGCCGCCAGCCATGCAGGGCCATGGGCAAAATGAGTAGTGCAGTTTCTTGCTAGGAACATTTGAAAGCAGTTTTAGAGAAATGTGTCCCATTTGGAAGACTCAGTGTCACAGTGTTGTTGTGTTTCTGAGCATGGAGATTAGAGGTGGAGGTGCAGTGTTATGCAGGCAGGAGGAAAAGGCTTGGCAGTGCTCTCAGCTCTACAAAACCTGACCTGCAGTTTGCATGTACTGAACAGTGGCTGCCCAAACATTCAGGCAGTTTTTCCCCAGTGATGCTCTTGAAGGGCTATTTTTTTCTTTTAAACTGTGTGTAGTGCTGCACAGCCTCTCCCAGGCTCTGTGTTATCCATCATTCCCCTTCAGGCAGTGATGAAGTGGCACCAAACCCCCGATTGGAGCCCAATCCCAAGAGGCAGCACCAACATGTGGCAGCACCCCTGGCCCTCTCTCCCGCACAGCCCTGCTGGCTCTGCTCCCAGTGTGAACACACACCCTCTCTCTAAAACTTTAATCCCCATCTGCACATTCTCTGCATCACTAACAGGCTGCAAAGCTGCCATCAAGGGAAAAAGACATCCCTCAGGAGCCCTTTCCCCAGCCCTTCTTCTCTAGTAGTCATAAGAGGGTAGAGCTCATCCCTCACCTGCGGTGGCAAAGCCTGCAGCAAGAGCTCACTCAGGGGTGCTGGAAGGCACCAGGAGTGAATCCAGCCATACCTCCGTGCCCAGGCTGCACGGCCAAGCTAACCAGCTGGAGCATGGAGGAACAAGAACTGTTCAGTGGTTTTAAAAGGGGAAATTATTTTTTCTGCCAGACCATTCCAGGCTTCCAGTGCTAACCACACCATCTGACCACGGGCTACATTTAAAACATGCTCTCTGTCTCTTTCTCACTAGGGAGATGATACAAATAACGAGTTAGTACAGCCTTCTTATAATGCCACATTTTTCTGTTTGGTAAAATCTCTGGCAAGAGCACAAAGAAGATCCAGATGGATATCAATGTGCCAGCACAGCAGATGCAGATTGAACTCCTGCACAGTGATGGACAGTTGAACGTTCATCACCTCCTGTAGCAACACCCTAGTCTGTGAAGCACCTTGACGTCAGGGAGGTGGAAAAGCAGAGTGACTCAGGGAAGACATCTGCCCAGTTTCCAGCAGCCCTTCAACCAAACCAAACGCTTGGAAGTGTTGGTGGAGCCATGAGCAAGTTGTGGACAGTGGAACTAATGAGACCTCATTTCCTTGGATTTGTGTCCTGTGGTTGGACTTTCTGGTATCTGGAGACCATGTAAGTGCCAAGGAGGCACTTTCTGTGGTCAAGGTGCTCACAGTTTCTACCTCCCCACCACAGATTCTTCTTCCCAGCCTCTGACCAGAGCTGTGTTCAGGCTGCTTGCTCTCCCTGGACATCAGCAAGGTATCCCTCCTCCCTCTGGCTGCCCAGGCTCTGCCTCTGGCTTAATCTCTCAGAAACAAATACCTTCTTTTTCATGGTTGGCTGAAATTGATTCAATAGACTCAAAAATAAAGAGTGAACTAGAAGGCAAAAATGACTAAAAAGATGCCTTTAATAAGAAAGCCAGCATAATAACATTACAAAAACATACTATAAAGCAGGAGCAGCCCACAGTCTTGAGTCAGCCCCAAATGAAAACTTTCCCAAGGCCAGGAGGCGTTGGGCATGTACCACATACCTTCTAGTGCTGAGGACAACAAGGGAGAGAGAGAGCTGTGACAGGGGTTCCCAGTTACCTTCTACCTTCTTGGGCATCAGTGCAATTACCTTCCTGGGCCTCCCACTGTGTCCCCAGCAAGTTTAGCAGCACAGTCCCTGCTCTCCCACCTTCTGTTGTGGGCGTCAGGATCCCCATCACAGTATAGCCATGCCACAGGTCACCAAGCACAGCAACAGAGAGGTAGGTGAAAAAAAAGCCAGTAAACCCCTCTGTTTGGTACACACAGCTGAGCAAGCACATGTTGCATTTCCCATATTAAAAGTGGATCTATTTTGCATACATGTTTACCCTCTGTGAGACTAATGATGTAGTGCTGGCAAGGAAACACCTTTGAACTTTGCTGACCCGCATGTGGTTCAGTGCCACAGACTGGCTGGTGCTGTCACACATGATAGGACAAGTGGAACAAATCAAGGGCAAAAACGAGTGTCTACCCAGCTTGGTTTACAATACTGTAGTTGTCATATGCCCTAAAGCTATATATATGTTTTTTAAAAGACCAAAAAGGAAGGCAAGCGCTTGCTAGTAACCATGCAGTTAGTCACCGTGGAGCAGGGAAGCCTCCAGGGAGCCCAAGAGCACCATTTGGCAACTTCAGGGTGGTTATACAAAAGTCAGAGCCTGGCTGCTCACAGTGGAGCACACAGGAGAGATGCTGGGCAGAAACAGAAGTGAGAGAAGTTCAGACTGGGTTCTGAATTCCACATGGAATTAGCCAGTGATCTTATACTTTCCCTGCGCCTTGGTTTCCCACGTGTAAAATGCAAAGGCACACGTCCCACTGACAGTTTCATGAGAACACATACACTAGGACTGTACAGCACCAGAGACCACACAGGTTTAAAAATAAATATCTTTTTAAAATAATGAAGAGTAAACACCCATCACATGAACAAGTGCAAAATTAGCTGAGAGCATGTTGTCTGTAGGACAGGAATTCACTTTGCTGTCAAGCTGGTTTGCAGCAGAGCTGACAGGCTGCAGGGTGTGAGCCAACAGCACAACCCTTGCTGCAGAAGGCAACCAGGACAGTGGGACGCAGCCTCGGTCTGTATTTATGGCTTAGTCCATGCATCCCACACCTTCTCTCTTTTCACCATAATCTGCTTCTCAAAATATTTCCTTCCTAAAACTAACACGAAAATGAGAGCAGAAGAAACTTAGCCTCAAACTGCTGTTTCAATAGCACCAAGTTACTAAAAAGCAAAGAAAAAAAAAAAGCAAGGTGAAGACACTATCATTTGGAGGAGAAAAGAATGACAAACAGCAAGAGGCTTCCAGATATGCTGACAGAAAGATGGCTCCAACTCTCATCAACAGCAAAATGTCACTCAGCATTGGAATCAGGACCCCTCTGCACTGAAGACCAGCTTTTGGATGGGGGCTGGCCACTCTCTTGTATTGACTTGTCTATGCCACAGTGATACTGCTGCTAACAATTTATTTCGTCCATTTAGGAGACATCTAGTTATCTCAATTATTTAACTATGTGTAAAATTACAAACATACTGAACTACAATATGTTCCTCTTGCGTAAACCTCTCTTCTTGGCCACATACATAATGAAAACCCTGTTGAGTCTAATAAAATCCAGAAAGCTTTCAAGTCTCAGAACTGAATGTTCAAATTTTGTAGCTCACTTCCTTTTCTAACCAGACAGCAGGGCTGCCAAGAGAATTTCTGGGCGTTCAGCCCCTTTTGATATACATATACATACACATAAAAATATATATAGCACTCTACTGGGGCTGGCAGAGAGCAGGCACTAATTGTTTTTAACGCAGTAATGAACAAATGCATTTTAGAAAGAAATCAGAATACAACTTGTTTTCATCTGACAGAACAGACAGACCTGGACAGGGAAAACAATCAGATCCAGCTCTGTCAATGAATAAATATTTGCATTTCACTCCAGCAGAGGAAAAATGCAGTGCTGATTTTAGGAACCAGCCTCAAAAATTCATGTGTGAAAATATCACAATTCTTTATGCAAATGGGCCAGTCACACATGCAAATGCCTGATTTGTGTGAATAACAGTGCTATATGCTGCTACAGGTCAGACATATGATCTAGCATACTGCATTTTTGGAGGCTGAGCCTTACTCCCATGAAGAGCAGAGCATCCTCATCCTGCATTGAAGCCAAACAGTAATGAGTGAACTGGGCCAATCACAACTGGGAAGACTTTGATAACTAAATATGAGAGCCTTATGACTATATTACACAGAACACTTGTGATTCCTGTCTGAAAGACTGAATAGCTTCTGAATCTTTTTCACTATTTATAACAGCCACCACTACAATTACATTTATTTCTCTTCAGAAGCACTGTCTGCTTTTATATTTACACAACAAGCAGCATATTAAAAAGGAGACCAAATAGATTTCACATATGTCAGTGCAATACAAGAGCAAGCATCAGCCACGTGAAGGGAAGGACAAACATTCAATGAGTTTCATATGGCATGGAAATACAAAGTGAAGTTCAAGTCTGAGAGTTTTCCCACACTTCAGCTAAGTACATTACCAACAGCCACTTAGCTACTTGCTGCCACTATAGAGGAGAAAGATGATATAGGACATGGCACAGCACCCCTGCAACACACACAGGTATTTACACAGGTGTGTGAATAAAGAACAGCTTAATATGAGATAAACTGGCAAATAAACATCGGCTGAGGAATTAGACCCTGTGGTTCTTCACTCAACATGCAGAGCAAGGTCATCCTAACCTACCCTGCACTCTACAGCAGGAGATCTTCACATTGCTTTCATGATGAAATCTTTCCACTGTCAGTCTGCAATGAGTCAGGAGAGGAGAGGGATACTGTTTACTAAAAAGCTGTTGGAACTAGAGGGAGGAAAATGGAAATACACAGGGAAGGCTAAGATGGGTCCAAAAACAAGATAAGAAAAATAAAACATGAAGACGAAGGCAGAAATACCTAAGTGAAGACAGAAAGGGAGATGTGCTAGAAGAACACAGACAGAAAGGTGAGTACAGGTAAGGAATAGCAGAAGGACCAGAAAAGTGTGAACAGGAATGAGAGAGATGAAAAATAGCAGGATAAAAGGTGGCAGTTTCCCAGATTTTGCCCTCTTTTGAAAGTGAATATATAACAAAGATGATCCTAAAAATCACCAGGACACAGCTGATCCTATCAGGACAGCCAGCTTGCACTGGCAGAGGGCATAAAACAAAGGTGTCTGAGTAGGTAGAATCATGGCAGTGACTAAATCGACTGGGATCAAAGGGAAGATTCATCACCTCCCACCAAAATGCCATTGCTCCCCGCGAGAGGGGGCAACCTGTGTACTGTAGATGGTCCGCATACACTCTTGCCATTTGTAAGCACCCATAATACTCTCACTCATGCTTCAGGTATCTGAATGCCTTCTAGTCGTTAGCATACTCTCCTGACATCCCCATGAGTCAGGAAATAATGCTTATCTCCTCTTTACATGGGGGCATTGAAGCACAGGGAGTTGAACGATTTGTCCAAGACCACACTGGCAGGCTGTGGAAACCCAGAGCTTGAACACAGCTCTCCCAAGTCCCAGGACAGAACTACAGCTGTTAATGAGAACCAAGAAAATTTTAAAAATGCAAATGAACCATCTTGAAAGTTTTATAAGTTAAACTCCTGCTGCAGGCATGATTGGAGGAAGTGCATACTCCAACGGGCAAATTCTTTGCCACCCCATCTCCTGAGTCCCAGAAATCCTGTTGATCTGGGCTAATAAATTTCCTCAAGCCCTAGACATTCTCTTGGCCCTCATCCCAAGCTCACATAAGAAGCTATTTCATAAGCAAGGTTCTTGTTTACAGTTACTCAAGTCTCATAATATTTTATCTGAGGTGGCATTTTTAACACTCCCCTCCCCAGTACTGGATGAACTGTCTCTTTCTTTGCTTTATAGGTTTGCTAACTGATGCAGTTAAAAACCCATAAATATTGGGGTGTTTCTGTGCTCCCCATTCAGACAGGAGGTTGGCTGAGGAAAAAGTCCATTAGCATTAAAATGATGGTGACATCCAGACTGAAGCTGACCATTCATTTTTTTGTCTACTGTCACTATGCCAGCTGCCCTTCAGGAGCTCACTGTGTAGCCTCCTGAACACATGATACTTGGGCAAGGGTATCCTGCCATAAAATCCAGAGAGAGTCACAAGTCCTTGCCAGGTTGCACAGTAGGTTAATGTGCTGGTTTGCTGCCTCTGGGAGACAGGAGCAGGAGTCTTTGTTTTACTGCAGCCCCGTGTCCCACTCTAACAAGAAGAAGTAGGTCACAAATGCAGAGGAATGGGGTGCTGGGGAGCAGCCATGGTGGAGCAGGGTGCCTCAGGCCAGCCAGCGCTGCTGCTAGAATCAATGAATCTCAGTTTAGGTCTAAGAAGGCTGGGTTTGCTTGGATCAGCACTCACAGCTAACACATGGTGAAGAGGTGCGAGCAGGCCATCCTGAAACATGCCCTGTTTTTGAGTTTGCGAAGAAAGAGTTGTATTATTCTGCCACTTCTGGATGTGTAATGGCCCCTAGTGCTGCTGTGGTAATACCAGCGCTCAGCATTAGGAGTTCCCTTCTCTTTAGCACCCTCTTTTCCCAATACTCCCTGGTGCAATGGGGTGATCTATGCACAGTGCTTGTTAGAAAAGGAGTTGGCAAACAAGAAAGCTGCAGACAGAGCTCAAAGGCAAAGGCAGCCCAGCACCTCCATGCTGGAAGGCCCCAGTATGGAGAGGTGTTGTGCTGCTTTTACCAGGATGACGCTGCCCTGCGCTGAGCAGGTACCCATGGAATGGCCTTATCCCCTTGTGGGACCATGATGGCAGTCAGGGAAAGATGCCCTCTGCAGTTGAGGCTGGTGGGAAAGTAAAAAAAACCTCACCAAGACTCCTATCTTTATTCACACACAGAGATTACTTTTTTATATGTATATAAGGCTACCTTTAATCAAAGAGTGCTTAGCCAGCCCTAATAAAGTCTTCTACTTCCTAACTCTACTTTGATTCAGCAGAAAACTCTTCTGAGAAGTTAGGAAGCCAAATAATCTCTTTTTAAAAGTTAGTCTTTTTTCTTCAAGAGTTAAAAATCTGCCAGGTCTTTAATCAGATTATCAAAATAAAATCAATTCCCAGCTGAGGATAACTTCAGAGGAAATCATAGAGAGGCAAATGCAACCACCCATTCCTTGGGCACTCTCCAGAAACTCAAATATCTGTTGTTTCAATTAATTAATGTGTGCTAATTAATTAATGTCACTAATTTTGACCAGATAAATTAGGTTTAACATCAAATCAAGATCAGAAGCTAGTGCTGAGATAAGACCTCAGCCAAGATCAAAACTAATGTGTAAAAACATCTCCCTGACTGTGGAATTGGATATCCCATCATCCCTGTCAGCATCTAGCAGGCGTGGGAGCTGTGTGCATGCATCCTGTCACATGGGGAAGGCTCTACACATGTTGCTTTCCCTGCAGCATCTGGTCCCACTCACCTTTTAGGAACATGTCCAGGCTCTCAGACGTGGTCCTGAGCCCCAGATCCTAGTCTGTAGAAAACCCATAGTCATCACACACCGGCACGTGCCCCCACCTACCTGCACTTCCCCATGCACGGGGTATGCTGCCCCACTCTGCTCACTCCTGAACTCTTAATTTACACCTGACCATCATCAGGGGCATTTCAGCAACAATCCTATTCTCCTGCCAAAAGAACTGCCACCCTGATCATCCCTTTCACCGGCTACATGTGAAGAAAGACTTCTTACCCCATATCCTCACAAACCACCATCTAGTCCTCTGGTTTCGAAATATGTATGGCCTGAAATGTAGAATTTGGGGTTTTACACCAGCTAATATTAATAGAAACATCCTCAGGACTTTTTTTCCCCCCAGTGTAAATGGAACAATTTTATTTTTTTAAGCATGCCCCTGCTGTGCTCACAGGCCAAACACTGCAGCATTGTGCCCGCCCGGGGAGCTTGCTATAAACACATCTGTCTAACTGCTCTGTCAGGCCCACTGAGCAATCTATAAACACAAAAAGTAAACCCGTACATTAAATATTTACGGTTTTCAGCTACAATCTAGAAGTGTTTTTAGCAGCACAAGTAAGGCACACTTTTAATTAATTATTTTTATTTTGACATGGCACTGTTAAACACTATAGATACATCCTGAAAAGCCCACTCCTTGAAACCAGAGGCTCTCCCCACGCAACTGGTTACAAACATCATGTTATCACACACTGCTCACCTGAAAGACCCATCCTATCTACAATTTTTCCATTCTGATCTCATATAATCCTGTAAATCTAAAAGTTGAGCTTGTGGGAAGTTTCAGAAGAAGATCCTAAGTTAGCCAGTGAGAGAGAACAGTGACAAATGTGTGGTTGACTGTGTACAAAAAGATACAGGCAGATGCAGAGAATAACAACACAAAAGCAAGCTTCTCTGAAAGTAAATAGCCACCAGCCAGTACTAATTTTCTTCCATGAGTAATGTAACAACAAGCTTTTAGTGCTTGCTCCATGCAGAAGAACTCCTGCTTTCATCTCAACACTGACACTAGGAGTCATAATTTCTGTACAACAGGAAAAGAGACACTAATGCAATCATAAAAAAGTCTCTGCACCAAAGTAGTCTGCTGATAGCCTCTGCTTACCTTTTACTTCCTGAGGACATCAGTCCCTGGGAAAACAGTAGGCAGCAGGCAGGCTTCCTGGCTGACTTAAATAGATGTCCTTCTCCCGTGGGACAGAGCCCACACGAGGACTCTTTCGCAGAGCAGCCCACCAGCTCTTGCCAGCCAGCTCCCTCCAGTTTTATTTCAGCCACCATCAGAGATAAGGCAAGGAAGAGATTTCATTCACATAGCTGCTTCTTCTCTCCCCTAGAAACATCACCCCAACCAGCTCCACAGTGTAAGACACATCTTTCAGATTTAGGTGCTAATTGAGTCTATCAATGGTTTAGCAGTTTTCCCTAACTTCAGGAGCACAACACCAGGATAGGCAGCTGTTTGCACATTCTTGGACTGTAACCCTGTCTCCACAAACATTCTTAAAGCACATACATGATCTGTTGGCTGCCTGCAAGTCTTCCCTATCTGCAAGGATGACATCGTGTCTACTTATTTGTTTGCTACCGATTTTTACACTACACTATCATGGACTAGAAGCAAGGGGCACAAGCCAGAGAATGACACAAGTAACTAACTGATCTCCAGCAGCAGAATAGCCCTGGAGGAGGTTCTGTCTGGCTTCTCCGCACCAGTTAGCTCATGCATGCCACAAAATAAGCATGCACAAAAGAATACAGCTAGCTGTCCCTGCAAGGTGCTCATGCAACATATTGGTAGGGAAAGGGTAAGAGCCCAGATGCAACAGAATGAAAACAAATAGTAATGCAGCAAAAACAACTAAGGTCTCACTGTTTTTTAATAAGCTTGTGTAAGTAGCAGAGAATGAGTAATGATTTTGGACAAAGCCAACAGGCACCTAAGGGGATTCTGAAACTAATCCCGTGACATTTCCAACAGCTAGCCTGGAAAGGGCAGTAAGTAACAGAATTTACTGTGCTGCAGAGCACATTAAGCAGCCTGCCAGATCAGGACTCCCCTCCTATGTGCATGCAAAGAAAAAAATATATTAATATTAATTTTTTTTTTCAAGGAAATAGCTACAAATTATGTTCTAAAAATTAAAGCCTAGGGAAATCACAGAATATTAGGAGTTGGAAATATCCATGTATTAGCAACAAGAAACAGTTACATCACATCACAAAAAGCAGGGAGGGAAGGAAGGCAGAGGGTTCCCCAAGCTTTGATACAGGCTTATTTTTAAGGAAATATAGCTGTGATTATTAACTATAATGAAACCAAACACCTTTGGGGAAAATAGGAGTTTGCCAGGTATTTCAAATGTAGAAAAAGAAAACAAGCAAGCAAACCTGAACATACCAAATAGGGCATATCCTGGGGCACCCGGATCTGCAACACAGAAAAAAGCAGGAGGCAGTCATCTCTGAGGTGCAGTTAAGCTGCAGACTGAGGCAGACAGCAGCTAACAACCATTATGGCCCACAGCCTGGAAGTGTGCTTTGATCAAGGATTTCTCAGGCACAACCCAACTGACAGCAATCAGGTTCAGCTACCTCCAGTAACTCCTTGCAATCATGATCAATTTTCTTTTGAGCTTGCTCATTTCATCTTAACAGATGTTAGTTGTTAGTTCACATGCATTGCTCCACTGGGAAATCCTGCACTCTGAGGACAAAAGTTTAAAGTTAAGAAGTTTGTACTGAGGTCATTTGGGATGATTAACTCTCTCAGGTGGGATCTCTTTCTGGGACCTTCATCTCAGCTGATGCTGGGAAAAAACTTGTGGATGTTCCTGATGCCTCATCCTCCTTCATGAAACTCACAAGATAGAGCTGTGATTTTTTTTTTTCCTAGAATGTATGAAGAGATTTCAGGCTATCTTACTATCATTTGCAAGCTACATCACTGCCTGAGGTGGAAACAATAGACTTGACTAAGAAATCTATATGCAGCCTGGTGGTAGCTAGGACCACCTGATTTTATTTATTTATTTTATTCGTGGCATGGAAAACGAAAGCCCATAGTAGTCTTTTCATTGCAAACTTCAGCTATATGGATGTGCTTGATGCAAATTGCATCTTCTGAATGTAGCCTAATGTTGAAGTACTCATGCATGAGAGTAGGTGAATATAAAGTAATCTACCCGTTTCACTGAGGAGATGGTAGTGGCTGGTACCAAAATAAAGGTAACGCTAGATCCTTGGATAACAGTGAGAAAAGCAGTTTGAGTCTCTAACTGGGGAAGAGGAACTAAGCAGGAGCTGGCCGTAACTGCTTTGTATTTCTGCATCCAGCTTGGGTTAAGAAAGCCATGCAGTGCATTCTGCTGGTAAGAGGTTCAGCAGGAACACTCTGGCTGCCAGCAGGGATGTTTCTTGCCTCTGCTACACTGCCATGTCCCTTATATCTGTGTAAGGTATAGCTGTATAGCAGTGCAGTTCACACACTGAAACAGTAATGAGCACAACTGAATACTACACCAAATTTTCTTCCTCTGTTTCCTTGCAGGTTTAGGAGGCTAACAAGTTTCCCCTTCCATTTTCACACAGTGGGAACCTCTGCAACACCTTGACAGCAACCAGAGGAAAACACAGCACCCCTACAAAGTGCCTCTTAGTGCACAAACACTGCAGAGCAAAACCCCCCAAATATTAGAAACCACAGGCAAGGCACAGATTCTATAAAAATCTGACAGGCATAAGCATAGCTGAAGGGAGGGCAGTAGGGGAGAGGGAGAAAACAAATAGGAAATACCATACTCAAAAGAATTCAGCATAAACTCCAGGCAAATCAAAGGAAGAAAAAAAATCTGAACCCACTTGAATTTTAGCTGCTGAAGCCTTCTGGCTAGTCGGGCACTCTGCCTGTGTGTTGCTGTGCTTAATTTGCCCCACTGGATTTGCACCTCCTGTGAGCAACTGAGAGGACCCATTGACTCTGGTAGGACTGATTTAGTGCGGCAGGAACCGGTGGCCTGGCAGGGGCTGCAGGAGAGGCCCACCAAAGGTAGGTAAACACTAGAAGAGCGAAGGCCACAGGGAAAAAGGACTGGAACAGGGAAAAGGAGAAGAAAGAGGAGGAGAGAGAAGAAACACGTGGCAAAGGATGGGCAGAGGAAAAAGAGGATGAGGAAGAAGTTAACACAGTACAAAAAAGGGCTGGATGCTGGATTTAAGATCTTTCTCCAGAATGCACAGGGCTGTAAACTTCTGGTATGCTCTGGTTTGACGCTGGATACTTACTGTCAGAGGGAACATGTCATGAACACCCAGAGAAGCCTCTGTCCTATACAGCACTTCAAGCTGCTCTCAGTACCTACACAAAGCCACAAAAACCAGCTGCTGGGTAGAGGGAAGATAAACCAGTTATTTTTTTCTTTGTTTGTTTCTCTTGCAAGTCCTTTCCCTGGAAAGACACAGGCCTGTGAAAATAACAGGATATACTGAGTAAATCTGTAATACCTGCTACGTAAGCCAACTGTTTCAAATTCTTGCTTAGCGTTAGCCAAGCTCCCAGCAGACTTTACCTGACAAACAGCGGTTGCCTGTGGCACAAAAACGGGGAGCCAATAAAATACTCTTCCTGATGTGAAGCACAGGGTATTTCCCAGTTCACTTAGGACAAAAGGTCTGGAACAGTATGTTACACTGAACAAAATCTAAAAAAGGAAGATACTCCAAACTTTTTCCTGTTTCCTGACATACATCCAGGAGATGTAGGCACAGCCTGAAAGGTAAATGCTAGGTCACTGTTTGTGTCAGGGAAATGCGTGCAGAGAAAGCCTATGAAAGGGTCACAGTCTAACATGAACTCCAAAGAAACTTGACCCATCTCAAGTGTTGTCAACTACTTGAAATTCAGGACAGGTTTGTTAAAAGGTGCTTCAAAGCTTTTGAAGTGACCTTTTTTGAGCAAATGTAGGTTCAGTTACAGTTTCCCATCAAAGTTGTGTGAAAGTGTGGTAAGACATGAAACCAAGCCAGAAAAGATGCTATTCATTGACTTTTCCTCTGGCATTTGCTGAATGTTGTCAAAGTCACAGATCAAAGTGAAAGGCTTGATGCTTGTTCTTAAATTAGATGTAATTAAATAAACAAGTGTTTGCACAAATCCCTAAAAAGCAAACCTGGACAATTTAACCAGGCACTGGTGTGCTAGATCCTTCTGCTCTTCCAAGATTTGTGAAAATTTTCAAGGTGTTGAATCACAGACTTGTTCCTGCTGCTGTGTAAAAGAGTCATCCTGGGAAAAAAGTACTAGTTAAATTCTCCACCTAAAAAGCACTTCAGAGTTTTAAAAGTGAAGTTTTAAAACAGAAAAAACACCCCGCAACCAAAAGCAAACCCCAAACCCATACACCTATAAAACCAAGGGAAGCTCTGCTGGGATAGCTTGGAGTCTGAAAATGGGACCTTGCCCTGCTCCTCCTTGTCACCAGCTCGGGCTCAGCCAAATCAGCAGGGATGGAAAGTTGTTACTACCATTACTGGCAACAATGTAAGTTCACTGGTGGTCTCTGTCCAATTCTTAATGGACACATAAAATACCTCCTGTCATCAGAAAGGGCACTAAATGGCATATATTGGCAGTCTCAGGAGACAGATGCATGTAACTAAAGTCTGAATTTCCCTTTCAGCTATTGTCCTTCCTGGTCAAATTTTGAGGAATACAAGTGATGAAGAAACCCACTGCTGCCTTCTGAAGAGCAGCTTCTTGGCAAAGAGAGCCTGGAGCTTTCACCCCATCACCTTTCCCCAAACCAAAAAACTGCCACAAAGCAAACCAATAATCTAATTTACCTTAAAGAGAAGATAAACCCCACAAAAACTAAGAGAATAAATTGTGGGGTGAAAAAACCCACAACAGGAACCCTCTGTCAGGCCTGGCCTGAGCACGGGCCTGGCCACCGCTGGCAGGAGGGAAGAATGTCAGTGCTGGGGACACGAGCCGGTCTGCCGGGCCCAACCACCGCCGTGGGGACATCCCTGGAGAAGGAGAAGGAGGAGGACGGGTCCTGGCTCCGCAGCCTGGGCCGGGAGCGGCACCTGTGTCCCCTCCGATGAAGACACCCATCGCGCTGCCCCCGCCTTCTTCCTAGGGTCACGGCATGGCCCCTCAGTGTGTGTGTGTCCCGGGGTGGCGGTGCCGGGTGCTGCTTCGAGGAGTCGCGGGGGTTTCTGCGGGAGGGTCCACAGAGATGGGCTGTCTCCATCAGCCCCGCTCCGTCTCGGGGGCTGGAGCTGGTCAGAGAAAGATGCGCTTTGGAGAATGAAAAACAAACCGGTGTATGTTTTCGGGAAGCCTGCCGTAAGGCTGCTGCTGCTGCTGCTGCCGCTGCCTCCCGGCCGGAGACAGGAGCCCATTGTGTGCACCCCTCCGGCTGCCGCCGGCGTCCCCCCGCCACGCTCCTCCGGCCAAAGAGACGTCCAGGAGCAGGGCTCCCAAGACAACAACAAACCCCTTTTCTGCGGCTCCGGCAAGGTCCAACAAGGCTGCCTTATTATTCCTGCGGGTATTGGAACACAAAACGCCACACCACGCACACACACACGCACACAGACACACAGTCAGGTAGACACACATACAGTGGCACACGCGTCCCCAGCTCCTACACACGGGGAGCAGCACTTACCTGTGACGTGCACAGTCCCCACGCAGTGGCGTGAAATGGTCCTTTCTGTAACCCTTACGATGGTGGCACTGGGCAGGCGACGAGACGTCTGAGCTTCGCTCCTCCGATCAGCGGGGCTGAAGCTGCTCCCTGTCCCTGACTGCTCATCCTTTACAAGAGCGCACAGAGACACTTACTGTATGGAAATGCGACTCGGACAGGTTAATCACAGCCCCCTCCTCTTCGCATCCCCTCCCTCGCCAGTCTCCCTCGCCCCCATCCCTCTTTCATGGGCTTTGGAGGGTTTTTTGAAAAGTTTCGCCCCTGTGAATCTGCTCCTCCACCTTCTAGCCTTGAAGGCGACCGAAAAAAACCCCAACCCAAACTCGTGTTAGGAACAATAATCTCATTTGCAAAGAAAAATCCCAGGAATGGGGACTTATGGTAACGCCGTTGGGTAGCAGGCTCAGCTGCTGGGCTTTTTTCAATAAAGGAGCGAACTGCAGTGTAACGCCAGTTGGCTCCTCCAGCGCAATTCTTCTAAATCATGATAGACAGATTGCGTGAAAAACAGGAATTCCAAAGAATTTCCTGCCCTGGGAACAGAAGTTAAGGCTATATTTAACAACATCTGAAGCTGTCAAGAATGCTTTGTGGTTGGATAACAGAGCAGAAAAATGTAAAAAATGCAGGCTACTGCTATACCAAATATGGAAATATTGTTACGTCTGGTGTCTAAATCCCCATCTGGAAATACTTACAGCCATGAAAAGAAAAGACGCCACAACAGAAGCTTAAACTANNTAACCCCCCCCCCCCCCCCCCAATAAAAAATCTTAAACTTCAACTAAGAGATACTATTCAAGGACGCCTAACTTGAATGAGGGACACTAAGCCCGGTGACAAACAGGCAAAAACAGTGCCCTTTGCTGCGGGCCCAGGAATTCATCCGGTTTCTCTCCCGGCCTCAGTCCGAGAGCACCTCGCTGCACGCTGGGCACCGCCGGGCTCCCGGGGTTCTGCCGCCACCTGAAACGTTTTGATTCTCCCCCGAGGCGCAGCAGTAACGACAAAATCCCGGGTACCGCCGGGTGGTTCTGTGCAAAGCGCAGTGACTGCGGGGCAGCCGTGATGGCACTG